>LZPO01097123.1:608539-624752 GCA_001675575.1 Neotoma lepida
CTTCCTAGCTGGTAGTTTGGCCAGCCAATGAGCACCCAGGAACTGTCTGTCTTGCTTCCTAGGACCAGAGTTACAGTAACCTCTGCTAAGCTTTTACATGGTGCTGGGCTGTGCTCTGGGGGTTCATCTTTATAGTTATGGCATAAGCACTTTACTCACCAAGCCCTCTTCCCAGCCCTCTTCTGTTGTAAAAATAATCTCCTGATAGTGTTTGTGATTTTAAAAATCCCACTGTTGCTCAGTTTGATGAAGGCTTAAAAGAATGTCACAAACCAGTTTCCTCAGAAGCGACCTACACATCATCTACAATTCAGAGTATCTGTTCCTGTTTTTGTTTTTGTTTTTTAAAGATTTATTTATTTATTATGTATACAGTGTTCTGTCTGCATGTGTGCTTGCNTGCCAGAAGAGGGCACCGATCTCATTACAGATGGTTGTGAGCCACCACGTGGTTGCTGGGAATTGAACTCAGGACCTCTGGAAGAGCAGCCAGTGCTTTTAACCTCTGAGCCATCTCCCTAGTCTCCTGTTTTCATTTTTCTAAAAAATTTATTTTGAAAAGTTCTTCATAATGGCTACTCTAACTGTATAAATTTCTTTGAGATAGACTGTGGGTCTAGTTGATCTTGGTATATGACTTGCTTATTTGCAAGTTTTTTAATAATTAAATTTTAATAAATATAAAAAAAGATATTTTTAAAAATAGAGAGCATAATGAGCCCCATCACACCCTCCAGTCTCAGCTCAAACTTGTCTGTGACTCCAGTTCCTCACTGTAAGACTAACGTGACTTAAGAGGTGCAATACTCTAAAATAGAACTTTAGTATTATCAAACCTTATCAGTTAATATTTTCCTAACATGTAGTTTGATTACCCTAATTGTCTTATAAGGATCTTTTTGTATTTTGTTTATTTGATTTGTTTTGTAATGCTGGGGATCAAACCCAGGGCTGTAATGAGTCCCCCATTAATACATCCTCAGTCCTGGTTTGTTTATTTGAGTCAAGTCCAGGCAAGGTCTTTATAGTTTTTGGGTGATATGTAATTTATCACCTCCCTTCCTTTCTCCTCCCTTCTCCTCTCCTTCCCTTCCTTCTCCTCCCCTCTTTTTCTTGATATATTTTGTTTGAGAAAAAATCAGCTCATATATCCAGTTAAATAGCCCACTTTCTCACTGTCTTTTCATGGTATTTTATAACTTGTTCCCTTATCTTTGTTTCCTGAAAACTTATAGTTAGCTCTAAAGTTTCAGTCAGCTTAAAGTTTGATAGTTATTGTTTGGTGAGAACAATTCATGGATAGTACTGACTTCCTATCATCCTGTCACACCAGGAGGTGAGTGGTTGTTTAAGGTGTTAATGCTTGATTTTTTCCTTATAAAGTTCCCTATCAGTCTGTTATATAATTTTCTTTACCTCCCTCCCAGCGTCAAAATGCCTAGATCCTTTATTTAGTTAGGGGTTTCAAAAGCCATAGTTTGTCTCTTTTCTATATTTCATAGCTGGAAAGACTTCCTTTTATTAGCCATTAGTTTACCCTAAAATGTAGCTTGCATAGAAAATGCAACATTGTGATAATTTTTCCTGGGGACATTGTTTCTATTCACCCCATACAGAGAGGGCAGTGAGAAACCAGAGATGATTTCATGTGAGACCTGCTTGGTGAATCAGTTTATTGAGTCTGCTTACAGGATGTTGGGTGACTCAGGCAGTTGCATCACCAAAAAAAGCCTACCCCTGCCTGGTTGATGACTCAAGAAACCTACATTATGACAGTCCTTTGTACAGCTTGCAAGTGGCGACACTACAAAGAGTTATGCCTGTGTCCCAGCAATTTGTTTTTTGCTGATAATATCCTCACACAAAGGCCTCCAGAATATTGTAAATTTCTTCTGAGTTTCTTGAGCCTCAATCTCCTTGCTTCCTCCAGGAAGGATATTTCTATTTGAGGAAATGTCTACATTGCATGCAGGATAAATACTTTTTGATTTTCTTTGGAGAGTCTATATTCTTAAGAAATTCCAACGTTGACCACTGAGGGTTGTGTGACTGTGATTGTAATATTTTTGAACTCATAGGTACTAATGTGAGCTGTCAATTCTAATGTGAATAATCTGGTTTTGGTCACTGGGAGATAGGTAGAGATAGTTCGATAAGGCAGAGGCTAATAAAGATGATAAAGTTAGAGTTTTATTTGAAATAATGAATTTGAGGTGTGGAATATGCCTGTTCATAGTTATGAACAAGGTAAGTTGCCCCCAGACTGAGGATTAGATGAAACGGTTTCATTGGTTCTATATTATTTTCAGTATTAAATGGAAAGCTGAGAGAATAAGTGACTGACTTGAGGCAGGAATAAGAGTACCAGACACAGATTATATGCAGGATACTTAGTTTTAAATACACACAAGAAACGTAGAACTTTCTCCCCTTCCTCATTTTCACTTGTTGCTTACTGGAATTAATTGGTACACGTGTGTGTGTTCTCTTTTCGTTAGAGTCCCAAGAGTAGTCTGAAAGAAAGAATTTATCTAGAGGAAGCCCCAGAGAGAAGTGAAGGAATTCAGGACACTGTGAGTATGACATCCATGCAGTGTATGTCGTCTTTGCCTTTTGTTTTTCAATTTGCATCTTTGGGGAGTGAATGCAGTGTGAACATATGCTGGCAAGCACAGCACAGCTGAGCTGTGCTAGGAAGATCTCATGTTCTGGGAGAGAGCGTGTGGGACCAAACAAAACAAGTTTATTAGAAGAACTTAGGAAAGATTTGAATAAGTAGAAAAGTAGTCCATAGCATTATTAGTATGTTATTATGGCATAATATGTCATAAATTTTACTATTAACTATTTTTAAAATATAAAAAAACAAGTATATTCATATTGTTTTGCAACTATCACCACTTTATGTCTCCGGAGTACTTTGTCTTCTTCAACTGAAATTTGGTGCCCATTGAATGCTCAATCCATGTGTCCTCTGTCCCCAGCCCCTGGCAGTCACCATACTTTCTGTTTTTATGAGTGGACTACTTGACCTGTTCACATGAATGGAATCACATAATATTTTTTCTTTTATGACTGGCTTATATCAAGTAGCTAATGTCTTCAAGTTTGTCTTTGCTGTAGCATGTGCCAGACTTTTTCTTCTCTTTTGAGACTGAATAATACTCTTCTCCCTTACTCTCTCGGTGCATATATTAAACAAAATGTAATGTGTAGACATAAGAAATTTAAACCTCTCCCATGTATATGCTCACTCATGCACCACTGTGATACTTCCAGTCCATTTGGGTATCTACTTAGAGATGCAATTGCTGGGTTTTCAAACTCTTTAATAAGATTTAAAAATAATTACTCATTTTTATTGTGTATGTGTGTGATGTGGAGTCAGTTCTGTCCTACCTTTCCTTTCAGGTTCTAGGCTGTGTGGCAAGTCTGTTTACTTGCTGAGTCCTCAGTGGCCCTAGATTTTACCTACTCTCAATTGGATGCTTTAGCATTATGATTTTATTTGATATTTTCAATGTTTGGGTGTTTTGCCTGCATGTATTTCTGTGCACAGGTGTGCAGTGCCTGCAGTGGTGAGAAGAGGACGCAAGATTCCCCTGGAACTGGTGGCTGTAAACCACCATGTGGGTGAATAACCTGTACCCAGGTCCTCTGCAAGAGCAGAAAGTGCTCATTAACTTCTGAGCCATCTTTCCAGACCCATTATTTTACTTTTTAATAAATATACTTGAAGTTTTATTGTAAAAGACTTAACAGAATTTTGTGTTATTATTAGCAACATGTTTTGAATAGTTAAGAGACATCAATTAAGCTACAAAATGAAAATTTGACCAAATAAGTGTCTATTGTTTCACTTAGTTTTTGAAATATTAAAAATTTGAGGTTAGAGAAAATAAAAGCAATTTTTAAGAAGTAGAGATAGAGTAAGGATTGGGCTATAGGGCATTGTCAGACCCTTGCCTAGCATGACCCTGTGTTTTATTCCTAGCATCACAAAAGAGAAAAAAGATGTAACCCAGTTTTATGTCCTTTCATTACAAGGTATAAGTATGTGTGAATTAATGAGTGAAGTATTAAAAATGTAGGACTCCTGCAACCAAAGATGTGTAGTAAACAAAGATGGTTTACTANTCCCAGGGACCCCCCACCCTCCACCCCCTTTTTCCTGTCCCGAGAAGCAGCCAGTGCTCTTGCGGACATTTGACTTTGAACATCTGAGACAGATACTTTGAAAATAAAGCACTTCAAAGAAGATAATAAAAAGGAGCTCCATTGGTGAAGTGAGTCATGCATTTGTTTTAAGAGTCTTCCTTACAGGTGTAGCCACCATATCCTGTGAGCCTCTTCTTCCAGGTAGTTTGGTTGTCTTCTGTCTTTGCCTTTGGTCATCAGATCGTTTTTCTGTTGTTCTTCTTTGATGTTACCAGGACACACAATCGCTCGTCAGCAGTCCCTCCACTCGTGGAGCGCCTCATATTATTGGAGCAGAGGATGATGATTTTGGTACTGAACATGAGCAGGTAATGGCACTTGCTCTAAAACACTACATTATCAACTTTCTAAGATGTCTGATTTGATAAACATTCTTTGGAAGGTGAAATAAAACTTGTTGAGCGTGCGAAGCTAAATTTTAAAAACAAAGCAGCTGGGTTAGTTGCTTATTTTAGCTTTGAACAGTAGAAATGAACTCTGCAGACTGCAGATATGAGGTCATCTTCTGAGTACTTGAATGTTTCATTTTATTTTGGGAGTGGGATGCTACTGCATCTGATACCTAGAAATAAACTTTACAAATTCAATTTATTCATTGAAGGAAGGAATATGATTAGCTTAATTCTTGTCTTTTTATCCTGTGGTCTTGCTAAATTCAATAGCTATTTTAGGAACTTTTTATATTAGAAAGATTTTTGACATAGTGTCTCATGTAGCCCACACTGGCCTGAAATGCTCATTGTAACTGAGGATGACCTTGAACCCCTCATCCACTTTCCTCCATCTCCCAAGTGCTGGGATTACTGGTGTGTACCACCATTCCCACTCTCTAGTAGTTTTTTCAAAGAAGTTTTTGGAGCCCCTAAGAGGTGAGAGGATCACGAGTTTAAAGTTAACCCGTGTTGGCTACATTTTGAGATCCTGTCTCAGTTTATTTTTCAAAACAAAAATAATAAAAAATACTTTCATAATTTTTATATCACATTCACATTGTTTCCTAGAGACATGNCTTTGTTTCCTTCTGTCACTTTATGTATCTCTTGTTTCTTGTTCTTGTTCTTGACTGGACTTCGCAGGAGGCTAGTCATTTTGGAGGCATCCTTGGCCTTATAAAGCCCTCAGAGGCAGAAAGCGCTCATCCTTTATGCGTAAGCATATGACTACAGGTGTTTTGTAGGTGTTCCTGATTAGGCTGAAGGGGTGTAAGCTGAAGAATAGTCCCAGCTGGATGAGAGTTTTCTTCTTTCTTTCTTTCCTTAAATCTTGACTGTATGTTGAATTTTGTTGAATGACTTATTAGTTTTTATTGTTTCTTTCTGATTTACTCTCTTAATAAGACAGATTACATTGATTAAAATTACAGTATTGAGTGGGACTTGCATTATTAGAATGACCCCCAACCAGTCATGACACATTATCACATTTTAATTTTATTTAGGATGTATTTAGTGTTGTGTATGCATGGGGAAATATGTATTCACACGTGTTCATATGACACAGCACACATATGTAGGTCAGAGAAAACTTTTGGGGGTTGGTTATCTCCTTACACTGTTTTGAGCCAGTCTCTCTTACTGCTTCTGCCACTGAGCTGCTTGTGCAGTTTCTGGCCAGTTCTCCACATCCTCCCTCCTCCCATCTGGCTGTAGGAGAGTGGAATTACAGACGTGTGCCACCAACATCTGGAAGGTTTTAGTTTTCAATTTACTTTTTTTTTTATCATATGTGTGTGAGTGTTTGGCCTGCATATGTGTTTGTGTACTTTGTGTGTGTCTAGTGCCTGCAGAGGCCGGAAGAAGGCTCCAGAACCCCTAGAACTGGAGTTAACATATTGTTGTGAGTCACCGTGTGCATGCTGGGAACCAAACCCAGGTCCTCTGCAAGAGCAGCCAGTGCTCCTAACTGCTGAGCCATCTCTCCAGCTCTCATGTCTGAATCTTGATTTAAAGCAAACAAACAAACAAACAAACAAACAAAAAAAAAAAAACAAATCCAGCACCTAGGAGAGAGAGGCAGAAGGACTCTGAATTTGTTAGCTTGGGTAGCATTCTGAGTTCAGGCCAGCCAAGGGTACATAGCAAGACCAAAACCCAGAACAAGACAGGTAAAAAAACAAGAAAACAGGAAAAAATGAAAAGGAAGAGACAGAGACAGAAACAGGAAGGGACCCATGATGAAACAGACCCTTCCAATGCACTCTGCAGTGACCTCTGTCCTCCATCTAGGCCACCTCCTCATGTTCCCACCCCTTCCCATCTGCACCTCTGGGTAGGAACTCAGCCCTTAACACCTGAGCCTGTGGGGGACATTCCAGGCCGAAAGTGGGACAGGAGGTCAAAGGGAAATTCTGATGANGGTGTTCAGTTGGTCTTACAAGTGCAGCTTTAATTTAATTATCAAGAATGACTGACGTAAATCATTTCTTCCTCTAGATCAATGGGCAATGCAGCTGTTTCCAGAGCATTGAACTGCTGAAATCACGCCCTGCTCACTTGGCTGTTTTCTTACATCATGTAGTTTCCCAGTTTGACCCTGCAACATTGGTAATATACTTTATAGTTCACCTGACTCAGGTTCCACATAGTGATTCAAGTGCTGGAGAATTTTCATCTGTAAAATGAATAGACAGACTTGTTTTCTAAACATAGAAGGATAGGCATGCAGGACACTTCAAATATTATTAATTAAATTACTACCTTTTGTGTTTTTTTATTTTTCACTCTGTCTTTTCCATTTCTTTCCCCATGACAGCTCTGTTATCTCTATTCAGACCTGTATAAGCAGACCAACTCCAAGGAGACTCGGCGCGTCTTCCTGGAGTTTCATCAGTTCTTCCTGGACCGAGCTGCAGTAAGTTACCAAGTTACTCCTAGGAGCTTTCCTTCAGTGCATTCATTGCCTTAGTAACCCTGACTTCCTGTCCCCTAACCATGCTGTTGGAGTGTGTCATGCCTTTGGACATCCATATTATATCTCAGTTCTTGATTATGCTTGGCTGGCTTAAAAATAATTTCTAAATTAATTTTGGGTATATGAATTCTTATAATTGATTTTAGGGAATATATATGTATATTTGGAAATTTATATGTACGTGATTAGAATGGGGAATAAAAAAGATAATATAAATGATAGACATATATATTAGGATCCAAAGGATAGTTGAATTCTGAGTGGCCCCCTTGAACATTAGAGACACAAATTTAACTAAAAAGTGATGGAAAAGGTCACACACTGAAAGCAATGATAGCAGTGCTTTGTTTTACCAATAGCAATGCTAGGGAAGTGGCTCAGTTGGTAAAGTGCTTGCTACAAAGGCACCAAGGCCCAAGTTTGATCCTCGGCATTCACATGCAAAGGCAGATCCTGGAAAGGCAGAGACAGGAGGATCCTGGGGTCTTGATGATCAGGAGGTCTAGCCAAGCCATTGAGCTTCAGTTTTGGTGAGAAATTCTGTCACAAACAGTAAGATAGAGAATGATTGTAATTACATGCATACACACACACACACACACACACACACACACACACACACACACACGGGGATAGTAAGGTTTTTAATTTTTTAAGTCTTTTATTTTTAAGCTGAATTTTATCATTAGCATTACTAAGTAAGGGTAAATAATAGCCCTTAGTACTTGCTTGGATGGTCTTGTTGCTTGGACCTTATCCCTTCACTTTTTTTTGTTTGGTTGATCTTTTAAAGTAAAAATTGTTTCCTTTATGTATATATGTGTGTGCACATGTTCATGTGTGCACACACATATATCTGCATATACATGTGGAGGCCAGAGGTCAGTATCAGGTGTCTTCCTCTATTGCTTTGCACCCCATTTTTATTATAATTAAATTTATTTATTGGTGGGTGTGGGCGCACTTGTGCTATGATGTGAGCATGGAGGTCAGAGGGCAANCTGTAGGAGTCGGTTCTTCTACTGTGTGGATCCCAGGGACTGAATTCAGGGTTCAGGCTTGGTGGCCAGTACCTTACCTGTTTAGCTATATCCCTGGCCCTCCACCTTATTTTTTGAGACCATTTTTCTCACTGAATCTCAACTGACTGACTCAGACTTACTGACCAGTGTGCTCCAGGGGTCTGCCTGTGTCCATGTCCTCATTGCCAGATTACAGTCACACATCACCAAATCCTGCTTTTATGTGGATGCCCAGGACCTGAGTTTAGGTTCTCAGCTCCTCATGCTCACATAGCAAGCACTCTTCTGTACAAGCCATCTCTCNAGTCATCCCTCCCTTCCCTGTTTCTTACCCCCTTGATGTTTGCACAGGGTTTCAGGCCAGCCATGAATTCAGTATGTCACTGAAGATGACCTTAAACTTACTGTCTTGCCTCTATTTCCCAGTTGCAGGGATTAAGGCATGTGCTACTGTATCTGGCTTTATGA
Source organism: Neotoma lepida (assembly GCA_001675575.1). NCBI lineage: Eukaryota > Metazoa > Chordata > Mammalia > Rodentia > Cricetidae > Neotoma > Neotoma lepida. The sequence continues at coordinate 617,158 of LZPO01097123.1, forward strand.
GGTGCTGGGATGACACCCATGGCTCCATGAATTCTAGGCAAGCACTCTGCCACGTGTCCACCCCTTGTCCTCTCACATCTGCTGTTCTCTCAATCTCCATCACTTCCTCCCTAGGGTTTTCTCAACTGAAGACTTTGCTTTTTATTTTACTGATTTTTATTTACGTGTATGTTTGTTGTCTGTGTGGGTATGTGCCAACTGTGTATCGGTGACTAGATACCAGAAGAGAGGGTCAGACCCTTAACTGAACTCTGTTCAGTCCTCTGTAAAATCAGCAGGTGCTCTTTAACCACTGAGTCATCTTTCCAGCCCAGCCCTGACCCTGCTGTTTTCCTGGAAAGAGTGTAAAGCAGTGATTCTCAACCTTCCTAATGCTTCGACCCTTTAATAAAATTCCTCATGTTGTGGTGACCCCCAACCATAAAATTATTTTCGTTGCTACTTCATAATTGTAATTTTGATAGTTTTGAATTGCACCTGTGCTAAAAATGCTTTTCTTTTTTTCTGAATCTCATGTCTTTTCTTTTCCCTTTTCCTAGAAACAGGGTCTCACCATGGTCCAGGCAGGCCTTGGGCTCCAGATTTTCCTATCTGAGTCCCAAGTGTTGGGATTATAGACATGCATGAGCATGTCTTGCATTTCACTTTTCTTAAAAGTGAACACAAGGGGCCAGAGAGATGGCTTATTCAGTGGGTAAAGTGCTTGTTGTGCAAGTATAAGTACCTGAATTAGATGTTTGCACCCACATAAAAAGCCAGGCATGGCTGTACACACTTGTAATCCCAGTGCTAGGAGGGAAGGGGTGAAGACAAGGATCCCAGGGGCTCTCCAGCCAGTCAGTCTGATGGAATCAACTAGTACCAGGTCAATGAGAGGCTGTATTTCAAAAGAATAAGGTAGAGAGTGATAGAGGGACTATCTATCATTAGCCTTCACAGATTCATGCATGGTCAAGCAGATCCACTCACACACATGTGCACACATCACATACACACACCACCAAAATAAATAATGTAAGAATCTCATAATACTTTAACACTGACTTATTTTCAAATTTAAACTTCAGATCTTTGTAGGAATTATTTAAATTTAGGAAGGATATGACTTTAATAGGTGTTCAGTACAAAATAAGTATAATAAAAACTAAGATACTTCTTCTGAATGCAAAATAATAAGATTTTCTGTCAGATTGTTGGGTGAAGAACACTGCATTCTGACAATGTGACCAAAGTCTCCATGCATACTAGAAAAAAACTTTGCATAGAAAAAAGTTAATCCGAAGATGATTGCCTTAGTTCTACAGCAGTAACTACAGATGGTTACTAGTGATTTTAAGACTCAAGAACTCACCGTGACATCCAGTTTTCCCTCACTGGGAGTGTACCTTGAGATTTCTAAAATTCATTTAAGAAAACTGCTGAGAATAGCATGATCTTTTGAATAAGATTCAGATTCAGAAATTAAAATCATGTTTACATATGAGTCAGTTTTTCCTGTGTAATATACACATAGTTTAGGTTTTACTTGTATTTTTCAAATAGTGTATAACTGATTATATTGACCAGTGTTTTTAGGAAGCCAGTGTCAGATATTTGTTTGGAGTAATACTGAAGCATTGTTCTGCTGTCTAATAAAATGACGGTAGTTATTTCCTTCATAGCAGAACACTGGGAAAGAGTTTGGTTCTAAGTTAAGCAATAGACTAGTGAGGACTATGACACTTAGACGAGTGAGGCTGGATTATGAAACCCACCTTTAATAACTTATATACGTTCTTCTGTATATCACAGAAGTCTGCAGTGCTGTTTTACCTTTCCTCTGCTTTCTGTTTCAGCACCTGAAAGTTTCCGTTCCTGAGGAAATCTCAATTGATCTAGGTAAGTTTGGAGCACTCACATCCCTGAAGGTTAACATTTCCATAGAAGTGTAGCTTGCCTCAGTTCCAGTGTTTTGTTAGTTAGTTTACACCACAGTTTACACTGATTTAATCACGTGAATCCCAGCAGAAAGAGCGTCTAATACATTGAAAAGTTGAAATTGAATTCTGAGCAGGAAGTGTGTTAACTGCACTAAGTAACTTCTCTGGTGTATTAAGTTCAATTTGTGCTGTGTAATGTCGCTGTGTTGTCAGTGTCTGGCCACATAGAACATATGTTTAGATCAAAGAATTCTTTCTCTTTTGCAGAAAAGAGAAGACCTGAACTTATTCCTGAGGACTTGCATCGGCACTACATTCAAACTATGCAGGAGAGAGTCCACCCTGAAGTTCAGAGGCACTTGGAAGATTTTCGGTAAATTTGGTGTTAGATAAAGCTTGATATGCTTGCTGGGTGGTGGTGGTGCATACTTTTAATCCCAGCACTCAGAAGGTATAGACAGGTGGATCTCTGTGAGTTCAAGGCTATCCTGGTCTACAGATCGAGTTCCAGGACAACTAAGACTACACAGAGAAACCCTGTCTCAAAAAACCAAAACAAACAAGAAAAAAACCCTGATATGCTTATTGTGAGTTATTTGTCTTATTGTTTTAATAGGAAAAAGTTACATATGAAATATTTGATCACTAAGTAAACCATATGGCCTTATCCCTGTTATTAAACATAATAGGCACCTGAAATCAAAGGGTTGGATGAGAGCTGAGAGTCCATAGTCTTCATTCATGCCCTTTCAGGAATCAAGCTCAATGCTGTGTCTGTGCTAAGTGTGTTTCTTCAAGAAATGTGTCTTTTGCATTGACCACCACTAGAACCCCACCTGAATATGACATTCTACCTGTCCATAGAAATTTGTAGCTGGTACTGTCTAGACAACTAGAGGGAGAAGTTTTGCTCTCTGCTAGCTGAGATATTTTCCCCCTAACCCTTTTAGACAGAAACGTAGCATGGGACTGACCTTGGCTGAGAGTGAGCTGACTAAACTTGATGCAGAGAGAGACAAGGACCGAGTAACTCTGGAGAAGGAGCGAGCATGTGCGGAACAGATCGTTACCAAAATTGAAGAAGTGTTGTAAGTCATAGAACTATGTGCAGAAATGCTAATTTTGCTTGAAGTCCTCTGAGCAGACATAACAGGCCTGTCAGATTGTACATGTAGAACTGTTTGTCATAACACTTGGAAACAGAATTTTTTCTTGGTAATTTAAAGCTCTTGCCTTCTTTTTTCTGAGTGTTGGTAATGAGTAACTCCAAACTTGTAATCAGTGATCAAAGTCAGGTGAACACTTTCACTGCTTAATCCACAGGCTTTGGAAATACTTGCTGCTATAAAACATGTTAAACTACTAACGTGGTTGTGAAATTGTGTGGGTCCGTTGGGGATTACAGTTCTGTCAGTATTTTATTCTAGATGTAGCTGGGGACCCAAAGCATTTAGTTTTTTCCTATTGTTTCAGGTGTCTGAGCTTAGTAGCAAATCTCTGATTAAATGTGTTTTTGACGGTACTGGGGATTGCACCCAGGGCTTTGTGCTATGCTAAGCAAGCACTCTGCCGCTGAGTTATAGATCATCTTCAGATGTATATATTTCATCTTAAAATATTTTTATTTTTAGGATGACTGCTCAGGCTGTGGAAGAAGAAAGGAGGTAATAGAATGTTTCCCCACTAGAGCTATTTTCTGTCTGCCTTAAATGACAGTTTCTTTTCACTTCTGTAGGTTGTCGGCTCCCTCTGGTGGCCTGTATTGTATTTGACTGCACTCTACTGCCGTGGATAGAATCAGTTTCTGTGTGCAGTTCTTCAGTTTCTGCCTCATTAATTTTCCAACACTGGGGCTCTAGAAATCATTTGGTCTCTTTACTGTGACCATCCTTCCCACATCAGCACTCTTAATCTTACGTAATCATTTCTCCCCCAGCTCCACAATGCAATATGTCATTCTCATGTATATGAAGCACCTGGGAGTCAAAGTGAAAGAACCTCGGAACTTGGAGCACAAGCGGGGTCGGATTGGATTCCTTCCAAAGATCAAGGTAAGACTGGGAAACTAGTAGAGTGGCTGCCATGCTTTACAGTGTGTCTTCAACCAGCACATTAGCACTGCCCTCATCAGAGGTCTAACCTGGTCTCCCATAAAAAACTAAACATCTATTGAAACACATACATAAGCTTCTTATTGTTAGATAATGTGAAAAGAGTTTGTATGCCTGCCATCTATAACATAGTGCCTTATGCCTCAGGTGCCTGTCTCAGTTCAGAAATGTTTGGCTTTATTTGATGTTCATTAGATTGTAAAGATGTATGAAAGGCAGCATATTCTTCATTACTGTGTCCCCAGTTTTTAGCATGATGCCTTCATGTTTTATGAGAGTGCTGAATGGATGAACAAACGCTGTAAAACAGTCTCCTGACAAATATGTAAATTTTTGTCAACAAGATTCTGATAAAATTGTCCTTTTATTTATTTTTTTTTCTAAGAGTATTGTTTCCATTGTAAAGAAACCTGAGCATGGTAGTTGCAGGCCTGTACTACCAGCACTTGGGAGGTACAAGCAGGAGGGTCCAGCCTAGACTTGCAAGCTTAAGGCCAGCCTAGACTACACCAGATGCTGTCTCAAACCAAAAGATGCCAAGATAAAAAAATAAGGCACCTTGAGTTTAAGGTTCACATACGACTGACTTGCCAGGCTCCAGCGTGTGCTTTTACATTTGAATCACATTGCTGTATTTGAAAGCAACAACAACAAAACCTACTGTTTGATGTCTCTTACCTTATTGTAATTGTACCTCAAATTTAGCAAAGCATGAAGAAAGACAGAGAGGGTGAAGAAAAGGGGAAGCGAAGAGGATTCCCCAGCATTTTGGGACCCCCAAGGAGGCCCAGCCGCCATGACAACAGTGCAAGTATGTTGAAGCTTGAGGCATTGTTCCCTGCTGCCTTTACTCAGAAGTTTGTTTGGCCAGGGTGCATTGCAGGAGGCGGCTGCTCTGGAGAGAATGTTGCTGATGTTCACTGTGTCTCCATTGCTTCCAGCGCTGTTTCTGAACTAAATTCCTCTTGTGTTGCTGTATTAATTGTTGTAAACATCTTCATCAGTAACAATGTACCACCACATGACTGTCATGATTTACTTACTACCTCTGTTTTTATGCATGTGTATTCAAGTTATGTTGGCTAAATTAAGAAAAGGGCGGGGTTGAGCTAGGGAGTTAGTTCTATAGAACCCATGTTGAGGGGGAAAATGCCTAATGTGGTGGTTTGTATCTATAATCCCACCTCTGGGGAGCCAGAGACAGATGGATCCCTGGCATTCTAGCCTGGCCTACTTACTGAGTTTATCTCAAAAAGGACCTTGATGAAGAGTGGGAATGGCACCCAGAGTTGTCTTCTGGCCTCCACACATTCAGAACTGCACATGTGGACACACACACACACACACACACACACACACACACACACACACACCCCTATACTTGGTCCTGGATTGCTCCACCGTAACTTGTTTAATCTCTTTGTACTTACTGTTATTCACTCTCTATACTTCTGTAGTTTCTGCCTGTCCATTGCGCTTTTTCTGATATCCTGCCACCTCCATCCTTACAGAGAGATGAGACCACTAGACAGGACTGCAACAGAGGTAGGCGTGTGGTACTGTGGGGAGGTAGCCAGTCTATGCTGTGCTTCTCATCTGAGATGTTTGCACATTTGGAGATCCTGGCATGCTGGGATGGCAGTATGGTTGAGAAACAGTGATTCCACTTCTCCAGACCATGAGGAGTCCTCATGCAAATGCCAGCAGCACAGGTTGGGAAGTTGTGTTAGGTAGAAGAAGTTTTAAGAGAGAGGGAGAAGAGATGGAGGATTTCACAGTTGCTGACCCTGACTTGATGGGGTACAGAAAGAGTTTCAGAGGATGGACTTAAATTTGGACTTTATAGAGCCATGTGAGGATGTGTAAGATAGCAGAAGACTACCTGAGTGTGTGCAGTTCTGAAAGCACCTGGTGTGAACGAGAGCAGTGAGCAGGATGATCTTTGACACCTTATGATGACGTTGTGAAGTAGAGGAAAGGTGGAGTGAGGCTTGTTAAGTTCAGAGGTAAAGGCTGCCTCTTTATTTTTACACATGGTAAAGCTCCATCTCTATTGTCTCCCAGCATTCATTCCCTCTGCCTTCACTACCACTGCCCTCTCCACCTCTTCTTTTTACATTCTTTCTTCCCCTGTTCCATCTGTCTTAAGTTTTCTCATCTACTCTCTCTTTCTTTTTCCCCTCTATCCTTCTTTCATCTCCCCATCTTTCTATCTCCCATTCTCTTTGTGTCTGTCCCTTGCCGTGTGTAATAATTGTGGACACTTCTTCAGATATTTTCATCTACCCCTTTCCCTCCTCTAGGCTGCTTTACAACACAGTTTGCTAACCATTGCTTTCTGTTCAGTTGGCAGGGCCATGGAAATACAGAAACTGCGCCACCCGAAGCACTTATCTGCACCCTCGTCTGTGAGTCCTGAGCCTCAGGACCCTGCCAAGTTGCGCCAGAGTGGATTAGCCAATGAAGGAACAGACACTGGATACCTGCCTGCCAGTACCATATCCTCTGCCACTTCAGGGGCTGCCCTTTCCCAAGAAGGAGGGAAAGAGAATGACACAGGTGAATGTTGCTGCAGTCAGCCTAACTTGGGATCAAGATTTGGATATAAGCACACTGAACAAACAATGGAGAGACAGTATTTTAATTGCAACTAAATCACAGTTTACTTTGATTCAAATATTTTGTATTTAGTATTCAATAAATATTCAAATATTTAGTATTATAGTGTCCGCAACAAACGTGCTGAATGATAGTTTGTAGTTTTCAAAACACCAACCAACCAAACAAACAAAACAGCACTCACTGAACTCTTGAGATGTTAGTTTTGTCGTGGTGCTGACACACATTAATGTTGCACAGCTGCATACCATTTGAAGCTTGTAAGTTGCACATGGAAAGCCACAAAATTAAAAATTCACATTGGAGTCCCTGGGTGTGGTAATACATCTAGAGTCTTGTTCCTCACGAGGCAAAAGCAGAAGGATCACAAGTTTAAGGCCAGCCAGGGATACATAGTGAGACACTGTTCATAAACAAAAAGACAAGACCCAATGATAGTAAAAATTTGAGATTGTACCAATTCCAGAAAAGCAAGATAAGAGGAATCGAGGAAACTGGCTAGTTGTTATTGGCAGGTAGGTGTTCTATTTTGTTTTCTAGAAGAAACAGTTAGATTTAATAAGGACATTTAATGTAGCTCAAGCATGAGGGACAGGAGATGGAGAGGTGCTCAGAAGCAGGGAAGGCACACCATGTACACGGGCACCTGACTCATGGAAAGTAGGACATGCTCTAGTGTGGCTGTTAGATAGGTTTAACACTTAGCGTTTTCAGACAGTCTTATGTATCCTCCCACCACATGAGTTCCAGGGATGAAATGCAGGTCATCAGGCTTGGAAGAAAGCAGGTTTCATTGTGACAGCCCCCAGATAAATTAAAGAAAACACAAAACCTCTTTATAAATATGAGACATTGGAGATTTTATTTCTAAGTTAATGAGAATTCAGCAGCAAGAAGCGGTTGGGTATTTGGGCCAGAACTATTTCCACATAGCAGCAAAAAAAAA
>LZPO01097124.1:15574-34971 GCA_001675575.1 Neotoma lepida
CTGTGATTATCAATACAGTATGAACCAGAGCACACCACAGAGAAAGAAATTGAGTTACTTGGCAATTTGTCAAAAATTTGGCCTTGCAAATACATAATCTAACTAACCAACTCCAAAAGCCATATTTTATACCAAATGTTATTTTCAGTGGTCTCTCTCTTGTTTCCAGGTAAGTAGAAATTTCTGCTTTCATCTCTANCTATAAAAATTGCTTTGAGCCAGATATGATGGTGCACACTTAGAATCCCAGCACTNAGGAGGCTGAGGCAAGAGNATCTTGAGCTGATNGCCAGCTTGGGCTACATAGTCATACAAACAAGCAAACACATTTTCTTTTTAAATGGTGAATTCTTGTATTGGAATTGACTTTAGGTACATTTTCTGTATGAACTGCGCAGCAACCTATTTGTGAGAACTCATCTGTAGGGAAGGGAATCAGTAGGTATAAAGGTGTATTACTGCTTCGTATGAAGAACATGATCCAATGGTTAGTCTTGTGCAATTGAAAGAAGATGCTTTCAAGTAAGGTAATTATTAATGGCAGTAAGAGCCAACACCGAGGAGGTACCTCTAATGCCAGACAGCATTCCGAGCACTTCCTACACAAATCCTCACAACAGCTCAGTGAAGTGAGTGCCGTTGTTTTAAGTGAGGAAACTGAGGCCCTGGACAGTGTGTGCCCTTGCCCACAGCGATGTGGCCAGTGTCAGATGCAGCTAGGAAGTCAGGCATAATGGCACACGCCTTTAATCCCAGCACTCCAGAGATAGAGGCAGAGGCAGGCAGATCTCTATGAGTTCAAGGCTAGCCTGGTCTAGAGAGTTCCAGGCCAACCAGGCAGAATAGTAAGTGAAACCGTCTGAAGAAAGGCACACTGGGATTGTGGTCTGCTTCCCAAGTCCATGCTCCAAGCTTCCATTCTGTGAAAGCAAAGCTGCCTCCCATGACTGGGGAGCAGAGACATACACAGTATGGCAAGGGNTAGTCAATATCCAGTGGTAACTCACTTTAAAATAATTTTGTGTTGTCTTTGTCAGTTGGGATGGAACCAAGAGCCAGGNATGCAGTGACCACTGACAAGCAAACATCTACTACCCAGGCACAGCACACCCTCAGACACTGAGTCAACACGTTTTTGGAGTTGAGTGGTTGAGTTTTAGGAGTTTTGGTGCTAGGGATTAAACTCACGGCCTCAGGCATGTCTACCACTGAAGTATATTCCCAGCCCCAGAAGTACCATTAATGACTATAAAATACTTGACTTTATAGAGGGTCTCTTATAGACCAAATCATCTCCCTATATGTTTACATTATTATTTCTTTTTGAATGACAATGAAAACATAGAAGAGTGCTGAAAAGTGTATTTCCTTATTTTATTTTTTTTTATTTCATTGTTTTTGAAACAGGGTCTCAAGTTACCCTGAACTCACTATGTTGCTGAAGCTGGCTTGAACTCCTCAGTGCTGGGATTATAGACTTGTGCCAACATGTCTTTCTTTGGAAAGTGTTCTAAATTTTGATTATTGAATATTCTTCTATATAAATTTCTATCTAAATCTCAGATGATTTTATCATTGTAAATTTCCAGNAATGGAATTCATAGCTACGAGCATTTTTAAGTCTTTTATTTCATCATTGCCAGATTGCTTTCCACAAAGTTTGCAGTCATTTATATCCACAGACACTATGGGAAGCATCTGGAAAAACTCATTCAAATGTCTTACTTTGTAAATAGGAAANGTCTGAACAAGAAACAGTCATGATGGACTGGGGACAGGAGCTCAGTAGAANAGTGATTGTCTGATACATGCAAAGGTTCCAAGCAGCACAGAAATAAAAATACACACNCATACATATATACATGTGCACATATACATACATATGCATACACACAAACATACATACATACATACATCATTCATCAGCTGGTCAAGAAACCACACTATAAATAATGTGCTTGGATTTGATGTTGTAGTTACTACCTCATGTTAGTTTATGAAAGCTAGAATGGCACCAGTGCCAAGTGCTCTGTATAAAGAAGTCCCTTCTGGCCTTCCACAGATTGTCTTCACAAAAGCCAGGATCCAGATCTTGTCTGACCCACACAGCAGTGAAAGATAGCAAGGTAGCAGCCTGCCAGATTATTAAGATCTTTTTAACCCTTGTGAATATTTCTAGACTTCCTCAAAGCAGAGGATTAACCACTGACCTGTTCCTACATCACAAAAAGAAAAATCCTTCCCTGACCAAAGTTGACTTTTATAGATGAAGTCTAAGTACAGGCAATAGACAAGAGTAAAACTGGCTATGTTTGTTGAGCTCACAGGAATAGGATTCTTCTCTTTACTCAGGGAGGCTGGTTGGGTGCAGGTAAAAGCTGCCCAACAGCCATTCCCAGTCCAAGGACTGGCTTCCAGTAAGTTCTCATCATCCGTAGATGTGAGATCAATATCCCAAGCCCTGCTTTATTAGAGGAAGACAGTTTCCAAATTAGCCTTTGCTTGTTGATTGTTTTTCCTTATTCTAAAATCCCAGGAAGAGTAAACATCATGTAAACAAGAGGCTTTAATCCAGAAAACAGAGTTCTGTCCCTATCCAATCTTAGCAAGAGTGATCATCTCTTCAGCACTTGACAAGTNTTTTAATGATTTTGGAAAGCAGTGCTTTGGGCAAGGACTATCTGACCCCTTCTGAGCTGGAGCTTTGGNTCTGGTGAAGGCACTTAGGTGCTCAGGCTAGGGAAATGATGAGGAAGACCAGAGTTGAGTGGGGGAGGGAGGGGAAGGGGGTGAGAAGGACCAAAGAGGAAGATTGTAGATAAAAGTATCAATTTGACCCAGCTCAGGATTTGCTGGGGAAGTAAGTGTTGCCACCCACTAAACACTGCTGACCCTGTTGATCTGGTTCTTAGATTTGAACTGTGTTTAGCAACCCCTCATGTACTCAGCTCTTGCAGCCAGCTTACTGANAAAGATGACCTAGTTCTNAAAGGCTTCTCAAGTCTGTCTCCTCTGAGCTGGAGCAAGAAATGGAATAAAAAGAACAGTGGTGTTTGAGAGCCAAAGCTTAGCACTTCTTAAGAGCCGTTCACCCGGGTTTTTATTCTCACTTCACAGGTGGGAAAATAAGGGCCCTGGACTCAGCTTTGTACAAGATCTGATGCCTGTTGAATAGTAGTAGGACTGGGCTAAAAGCCAAATGTCCTGTCACTGTGGTAGCACTAGCTCCTCTGCTTCCTTGCTAGAGGATCACAGTTCACTCTCTGCAGCTGGTAGCTGCNACCCACACTCCCACCCACACGTTCCTTCCTGAAGGCCTAAACCTGGAAGCCAGGGGAGCACTTCCTTGTAATCCCAGCAAATAACAGCTTCCGTTGCACACTCTAGTCTTACTGCTGGAGTAGGTGGTGTTGAGAGTAATAAAACTGAGTCCAGCAAGGAGATGTTTGCAACTGGCGCCATAGACCCATGCCAACCTTGCTAGCAAGCTTTCAAGCCCTNCCCCATAGCCAATGCCAAGTGTGAAGCTCAGGAAATCTGGCAAACTCCAGGATACTCCACTGGACACTTTGGCCCCTTGAGTGTGTACTGTGTGGTAAAGAAAAGCCTAGAAGGGTCCAGCTGGACCTCTCCAACAGGAAAAAGCTCTTGTTAATTCAGAACAGCTTGGAAGCCATTTCGAGTCATCCTAAACTTTTAAGATATGAGGGAGGAAATTCACTGGATTTTACAATTTTTCAAGGCAAATTGCCACTGCTGTCTGAGTGACAGAGAAACTGCAACTATCCCTACAGCAGCAATAGACAATGAATCATCAACCTCCTCACTTACCCTCTAGAGTGTGGCTTGTGCCAACCACCTACAGAGTGTCCCCTGCTGGGTCCCGCAGACCCANCAATGTCCCTTCTTCAGAGCAGTTCTGGGTGNCTGTTCTTGGAGTACCTGGCTGTTGAGTGAGTAGAAGAAGGTTATATTCCCATAGCTATACATTTGCCCATGAAAGAAGACTTGATATTATTTGTCAGTTTGACCTTGTTCTGTCAAGTAAATAGCTTGAGGCCCCATGGCTTCATCATGGAGCATGACTGGTGGATACACTTTTTAATTTATTGGACTTAAAACAGAATCAAAGCACATCACCTGGAATAAGTTGACAGATGCTTATAATAAATAAAATGGCAACAGTAACCCCCATTTGTTGAATATCCTGGAGACCCAGACTCTATTCCTAGTCTTTGATCTGTCTTTGCTGGAGCTGTATGTGGTCTATACCCCAGTTTACAGATGGAGAAAATGGAACTTCAGCCTCTAGTCACAGAGCTACTAATTGATAAGGCTAAGTTCAGATCCATTAGTATAGCCAGACTAGTGTCAAGGGTGCAGCTCAGTGACAGAGTCCACATTGAGCATGTGTGGAACTGGGTTCAATCCCCAGCACTGTATCATCATCATCATCATCATCATCATCATCATCATCATCATCATCATTATCATCATTATCACCATGCACTTCCTTGTAAAATTCTGTTGCCTTTTGAGTAGTTAAGATGAAGAAGATCTTAACTGCCTTGATCTTAGTGTTCTTTAGAAACTATCAAAATACTATTTCCATGCTGTCTATACGTATTTATAATTAAGAATGTTCATATACCAGGCAGTGGTGACGCACGCCTTTAATCCCAGCACTCAGGAGGCAGAGGCAAGTGGATCTCTGTGAGTTCAAAGCCAGCCTGGTCTACAGAGAGAGTTCCAGGACAGGCTCCAAAGCTGCACAGAGAAACTCTGTCTCTGAAAAAAAAAATGTTCATACATTGTTACTAATATTCAATGCCCTTCTTAAGATACAATTTTAACTAACTAGCAAGCACTTTACTCACTGAGCTATCTTCCCAGAGCCCTTGTTTGGCTTTGAAAAGTGTGGGGGGGTGGCTTAGGGCTGGTGATAAGCTGAAGGCTGGTGCTATAGTTCTTATATCTGTCATATAGTAAGAACCTGGACATAATAGTTTGCAAAGCTTCCCACAAAAGTAGACAGTAAACTTCCAATGGCTAAGTAAATATGTTTCCACTTAACCAGACACCATCATATACCAGGTCATAAGAGAGATAAATGGTTACAAGGAAAGTTGTAAGAGCAGGCTNGGGAGGTTGTTTAGTCAATGAAGTACTTGCTACGCAAGCATGAGGACCTGAGTTCAGATCTCCAGTACCCATGTAAAAAGCCTTCTGCTGTGGCACATGAGTGTGAAATCAGCACTGGAAATACAGAGGCAAGAAGATTCCTGTGGCTTGCTGTCCAGCCATACTAGCTGAATCAGCAGGCTCCACATCCAGTGAGAAACCCTTCCTTTCTCAAAAAATAAGGTAGAGAGTGAGGAAAACACCTAGTGTCAACCTCTGACCTCCACATACACACAACAGGGAAGGTGGAGTGAAGCACAAACATGCATGCACTCCTGAGAGGGAGTTAAAGCTGTTAAAATACTATCCAGTATCTCCCTTTCTCTTGCTCTGGAGGAATAGCTCTTGCTCTGTGTAGTTCAAGCAGATAGGCACTCACTCAGGGGAGTTGCAGAGCACCTCATTCAGCAGCTCAGNCCCCAGTGACCCACTGCAGATCACTTGGGGCAGAAGGACCNCCAGGTTTAGGAGTGTCTGTCTAATGCTGTACCTCAATTACCCTTCAGACCTTGGGTACATGTGTCGTGTCATGCTTCCATTTCACTCAGAGTGATTTCTGTAAGTTACAGTACAGCACATTTCTCTGGAAAAGAAGGGTAGGGTGTATGTGTCTAATTGGAGCCCTAGAATAGTCACACTCTTGATTCTACTCAGCATAAGGACTGTTATATCCTCTTCAGTCAGTGAACATCTCCCAGAGTAGTCAAGTGAAAAGGAGACAAAATCCAAACTACTTTGAAACTTAGACATTAAAAATAAGTATAAATAGCAGTAGACCAACTTTTTGTGTTTGGCAGTCCTAGGAATTGAACCTATGGCCTCATGCTTGCTGAGCACAGGCTTTCCCATTGAGCTACAGCCTCAGCATTATGCCAGCTTCCTACTTCTTCTATGCCAGCTAAATATTTAACTTCCTTCCCCATTGAGAAAGTTGTTTTTCCAACTGTTTTTNAGATATTGAAAATAAACAAGGACATCTAATTTCTCTTGAGCTGGACAGCCAGTGTTATCATGCCTCCCGTTCCCCATCAGGCGATGGCCATGTCACAGAGTAATAGCTGGTTTATTAAGGACTAACATGTCTAATGGGCTTTACCTACACTGTGTATGAGGCAGCCCTGTGTGTGAGGTTGGCAGAATGGCTTTGAATAATGACTCAATTTGAGTTATCTAGAAATGTCCCATTAGTTCTCTGTTTTCATAACCTCATGCACTTGGTATGATAGGGGTGGGGTATATTTATGANTCTGCAACTAGCACCCAAATACTAAAAATCAGAGAATTGGGGGNCAGGGATGGGGTAATGGGAGAAATAATGAAACATCTTTAGAGTCACCCTATATATAGATAGATGTGTATGTGAGAATGTATGTGCAGGCTCTTGGTTGTAGAGTATAGAAGACTCCTTATCTGTAACTGCTCCAGAAGTAAAGCTTCCTCCTCCACCCAGGCTGGGTAAGCCGCCGTCATCTTGGGACTGAGCAAACAGTGCTGTTTGAGACAGACATAAGATTGAAAGTTGAACTGCTGAGTCATTCCTGTCCACACTGGCAGTCTTGGAAGAGGCTCCTTAGCCAGTCACGGGTGGCTTTTCAGAGCACTTTATCATTTTGGACTCTCAAAATGTGTGTTTAAACTCTGGGTGACCCCAGGCAGCCTTCCAGATAGGCACCATTCAGCTGCAAGTGGGGAAAAATAAACCCAGATCCTCGGGTCACCTAATAGGGANGCTAGACACAGCCTCGTAANGTACCATGTGGTCCAAAAGAAACTTCTCATCTGGAGCAGCAGCTGTGCACAGGTCAGGGAGAAAGNTCCAGAACCACACAGGCAGGTCTGAAAGCCCCACTCCCCCACTTCCTAGCTGTGTGGTTGCAGCAATTATTTACCTCCCTGGGCCTTAACTTCCTTATCAGCTCCCCAAGCAAGTGAAATAGCATTATATGAAGCTCCTGGCATTGTGCCTAGGACACTGTTATGCACACAGTGAATGCTGATTTCCCTTTTCTCCTGTGTGATATCATTTGAAGTAGCTCCACTCCATCCTGCCAGTCAAATGGCTTGAAATTCCACCAACCGTCCTTAAAATCCCTTCCTACAATATAAATACCCCTAGGGAGCTCTCAGCTAATCCCTTTATCGGCTATCACTTTAAGGGGATTAGTTGAAGACTGAGAACAAAACCCAAAGGAAAGAGATACAGAGAAGGAGGAGGAGCCAAAGAAGGAGGGTCAAAAACCCTTAGGGGCCTCCACAGAGGCAGGGGAAGCTAAGACTGTGGATTCCCCCTCCCAGGATTCCCTTGACTTTTCAGGAACCTTAGGTGTTTAGAAAGTCATACTTACATTTTTTGATCACAAGTTCTTCTAAAAAAGAAAGGAAGGAGGGAGGGAGGGAGGAAAAACCAGAGAGAGAGAAAGAGAGAAAGAGAGAGAGAGAGAGAGAGAGAGAGAGAGAGAAGAAAGAAAGAAAGAAAGAAAGAAAGAAAGAAAGAAAGAAAGAGAGAAAGAGAGAAAAGGAAGGAAAGAAGAAGGAAGGAAGGAAAAAGAAGATGGGGGAGGGTGCAGGAGTGGGGAATTCGAAGTTGACGAGGCTACTGTCTGTTTGCTGTCATGGGTCTAAAGTCAGAGGTGCTCTTAGTCTCTTTTTTCTTAGCCCTCCCTCCTTTGTCTCCTTTCCTCTCAGAGCAAGGCAAAGCCACCAGGTACATTGAGGGCAGCAGCGTGTCTGGCTGGAGGGGGACTAGAAGAGGACATTCTCATATTTCTTCCACCAAACCTTCTCTCTCTACCTGGTACCCTGACCCCAGCCAGTCATCAATCCTGATGGAATTATCTGCTTAAGTGGCAAACCACAGTAGACTGCCCCTTGGTCTGACAAAAAAGGAGAAGAGCCAAGCACGTGGCTGAACCTGGAGTGACTAGTACAGCAGAGCTAGAAGGATCACAAGGACTTCCCAAGGCCAAGAGAGAACTCAAAAGACCCATTTCCATCCTCAAAGACCTTGAAATAGAACCAGACCTAGGCTCTATTCCCTGAGGGACCCTATATAAAGGGACAGACTAGCCTTGACCAAGCATAGAGAAAGTGTCACCCATCTNGCCCCTAATGTAATGTTCAGGAGCTGGNTCTGTGGAGATGGGGACTGAGAAGTGTTGATGTGGAGTTGCTACTTGATGGGCAGATACTAGAAAATATTGACTAGGCTTGAGTTCATTGTGATTTTCCCCTTCCATCATCCTGCTAAATCATATTGTTATCCAACATAGAGAGAGCATTGATTAATGTGAAATCACTGCTTGAACAGGGAAGTATAAGAATGTCTCAGTGCGTCAGAGGGAGGGTCCACCAGCAACATGTGCTGCAGCAGGCAGATGATATCTATCTGTGAAGCATTTGCAAGGCTTCTGTTTTACTGCATCCTGGCTTTTCTGATAGAAGCAGTAAACCACCCCATGCCTCAAATCAGCCGTTGGTCAGACCTCTCGTTAATTTAGGTTGACTCTGCTAACATGCCTAATAAATCCTCAGCAAGGTACAGCCCAGGGTTGGGAAGAAGAAAACATCTGGAACAGGGAAGGTGAGGGAAAGCTGAAAAGAAGGGAATAATAAGGGAAGAAGAGCCGGAAAGAGAGAACCCAGGAAACCAAGGGCCTGGCAGAAGTAGAGACAAGCAAGGGAGTAACCGCTGAGGTAAAGTTCCAAAGCCTGCTGTGTGCCCTGACACATCAATACTCAGAACACTGTGACTTAGTTTACCATTCCAGCTCTGCTGGAAACCATTTGTACCTTCATAATGAGCTGAGGGGAGAGCTCAGTTGGTCAAGTACCTGCCTTCTATGCATGAAGACAGGAATTCAATTCCAAGAGCCCAGGTGGTCTTTGTTCATTTTGTTTATTAGCCAGCTATGAGGCTGGAGAGGTGGCTCAGTGCTTAAGAGCACTTGCTGTGGTTCTTTCAGAAGACCAGAGTTACTTTCCCAGCACCCACATCAGGTGGCTCACAATTCACAACTACCTATAACTCCAGTCCCAAGGGATCCAACACCCTCTTCTGGCCTCCTCAGACACCCACACATACGTGGCATATACTTACCATGCACACAGACACATAAATATATTTAAAAACCAGATATGGTGGCCTGTGCTTGTAATCCCAATACTAGGAAAGCAGGGACAGATGGTCCCTGGAGCTCTACCTGGCAAACTTAGTAAGAGGCCTTGTTTCAAAACAAAAGAAAAAAAAGCTGACAGCACCTGTAGAATGATGCCTGAGATTTTCTCTAACCTCCATGTGCACACACTCACACACACATGAACAAAACTATTTTTGCAGTGCTAGGGATTGAATTCAAGTGTGCTAGACAAGTACTCCAATACTCCCTAGCCCCTTATTTATTTGACAGGTTCTTGCTGTGTTGCCCAGGAGGGCCTCAAATTTGTGGGCTTAAGCAATTCTCCTACAGGTGTATTCCACTGAGCCAGTTTCCTCTTTTTAAAACAAGAAGGCTGAAGTATGGGGAGGTTCATAAGTCTGCCAAAGTCAAAGCTTCTCAGGAAACTACTGCTCCCTGAGGGCTACACATTCAAACACCAAAAGCCCTGAAACCGATCCACTCCAGGTCAAGTACATGAGACACACATANGTTGTGTTTCATCTTCCCAGTTCATTTTAATGTGTAGCCCAAATTGAGGATCCCCGTACTAGCTCTACTCTCCTGCATAATAGGTTTTTCTGCAGAGAGGATAGTGGGAAGAAATGGCCACAGACCATGCGATAGCTTACTTAGCTCTATTCACAGTCTGTCTAATGTTCACTGTGATTCTGAAGTATAGATCAGAAAAGCATCTTAGAATCCTTAGTATCATTTCTACAAGGAATANGTATCTGGACCACTGTGGCTGTTTTGCTCTATGCCTATTCTGGAACTGTCTTGCATGCATGTTTTCAACTATGAGAGTGAGAATTTGCCCAAGCCCCAGACATGTCTGTATTGGAAACTATTTTCTTGTGCTTCCAAATTTCCATTTTTACCAAGAGCACCTCAAAACCTTCCATTTCCCAGCTGTTGATACACCACTCCACCCTTGCTGACCTACCCCTACCCTGTAGCAAAGGTTTGAACAAACACAAAGAGTAAGAACCTCTAGCATTCTTACCCCGTAACTCACTATGGCCTTATGAAAGGCCTTCAAATGTAAACCATTCCCAGAAAGAGCTGCTAAGTTGTCCAAAAGCACACAGAAACTTANGTGGAAGGGAGACAACACTCAGGTTTTCCCCTTAGAACCCATCTTGGAGCTTAAGGTATAATCCAATAAAGGAAATGATGGAGCAAGTTGGAAATGAGTTGCGGAGTGCTGAGTCTCAGATAGCCTTTTCTCTTCAGTATTCACCTCACACTTGAACTGAAGTCCTTTATGGTTATGGACCAATATATAGCTGCCCCACAAACCGAGATCTCCCCTTAAAGGACCTAAGTACAGTCCATTTCAAACCAACCCATCACAAAACCAACAAGGAAGGCGGGAAAGGCTNAGACATCTCAGAGACCAGACCGAAAGACTGGTCTTTGTTCTCCTGCCTGTCCTTCAAGAAACCTGATCTGTAGCCTGCTGCTGTGGGGCCTAACTGAGCCTCCTGAGAAAACTTGTGCAAGGGGAAATGCAGCCCAGGTGGGTGGGGGAGTCCTAGCAGGACCCAAACATTGAGTCCAATTCAGATAAGCCCTGTACAAAGGAAGAATCAGATCTGGATAAGATGGAAGCTTTGTACATTTGCCCAAATTAGTTACTGTCTAATCAATCCCAGGACTGTGTGAATGAAGACCGGAAAGGTTCTTTCCCAATTCTTTGCAGCCCAGGGAGTAAGGATGTAATAATTGACTCCAGCCTCCTGGAGTGTGTGAGTCAACAGGGCTTCCCCAAAGGGCCTTCTGGGCAGCCCTAGCCAACAGAGAGCCCTTGACCCTGAGCCTACTGCAGATCTGCCTTTCACCTCAGCAAGGTGTAGATAGCCCTTCAGGAAATGTCCTAGCAGGCCCTGGGCCCCAGGGAGTAGACAGAAGGGAAAGGATGGGATGACTCTGTGGGCTAGTCTGTGGTACAGTCTCAACTCAGTGAAGGTCTAAGGGAATGTGGGGAGGAAGGTGGAAAGAGAAACTCAGGGAAGAGAGCAAAGAAGGCCCCAAAGCCCATGGAGAGCAGAAGCAGAGGAGCAATTGGTAGATTCCTTTTGCCCTTGACCTAAGACCAAAAGAGGCTAGCTTTCGTTTTGTTTTTAAATAAGCCAGTTCTAAGTTTAATATGTAAGCTTATGAATACACTTTTCTAATTCAATTTTTATTTCCCTAGTTGGATTATGTGAATTGTGTACTAGAGGGAATTACAGATAAGAACATATCTTAGAACTTTTGAATTAGGGATTTAGAGATCATTGATAGAGTGTACCGAGGAGGGAACTGAGCTCAACGAATTTAATCAGTCGGACCCAAGGTCATGGAGCTGATGAAAGACAAAACAGGAGAATGTGGCCCTTTCTACTCTGTGGCCTCCTTCTCCAAACTGTGTGTTCCCTTGACAAAGGCTTGTGCAGGGGACAGCCAGGCTAATCAGTAGATGATCTAACTTGTCACTGGAGAAAATATATTTAATCTGTGGCCACAGCATCTTAGCTCTTCAGCCAAACATCATCCATCACATCATAAAGAGTAACTTGCCAAAGAAGAGTTGGAAAATCCAAACCAGATCCTTCCCCACTCCTGGAACGACTGGTCACATTTCACTCCCCGAGCCAGGTTCCAGCCCAGCCTTTGCACGCTAGGGTCTTATTGTTTGATAGAGACCCTGTGTTCATTCATATGATCTCTTCAGCAGCTTTGTCCCCACTGGTGCTGCTCAAAAAGAAGGAGAAAGGAGAGAGGGCCTAGGAGCGGAGGCTCCAGAGCGGGCCATGTGAGCCCAGGATGTGCCACTCAACTGTGCACATTCACACAGTCCCAGGCTTTCAAAACCTCAGATATTGTTGGAGGGTCAGCAGTCATTACCCCAGAGCCCCAATTCAGAGTTCAGCTTTTCTTAACTTTTGAAATGTGTATTTATTTCTTTTTAGTGTATATGAACACCCACGCACACACATGCAAGCCACGGTACCCATGTAGAGGTCAGAGGACAGCTCTGTGGAGTCCATTCTCATTTTTCACAAGGTTCTAGGGATCAAATTCAGGGTATTGGGGCTGCACAGCAACAAGAGCTTCACCTTCCCAGCCTCCTGGATGGCCCAAGTGATTTCATTGTGGTGTCACAACTGAGAAAAACACAGCACTTTCAGTGGTGGATTCTCTAGGCCAGGACTAAATCATTTGTTCCATTCTCAGAGTCTGAGACTTTCACTGTTGTTATTTTTCCCATGGTCCCACATTTAATGCTGGAATTTCAAAGGAAACTNTACTTAGTCCAATTGATGGGATATAGATTAGAGAAGAAAAAAGTCAAACCGAAGATGTTTCCTTCTGTAATGAAAAAGAACTAAAATTGAGAGAATGTCCTCAAAGAACACCCTGAGACCACACTGTTCTCCTGAGTCTTGCCTCTGTGGATTAAAGGTTATGAGAATTTATTAGATATGGCAAAACAAAGCACCATTCATGGCAGATGTCTTTACCGTGTGGTGATTCTGCCTTCAGGCTTGATCACCAACTGGAATTATACTCTTCTATCTGAGACTTTTGGCCAGAGCAACCACTTGCTCATTAACTTGGCCAGCTGAGGGTTTACTGGGCATCCATCCACTGGTGGCTCAGAGACATCAGGACACCACTACTTCCTGGGCACAGCAGGAAAGAGAATGCAGTGCTGATAACACAAGGGAAGGACTTAAGTGTGTAGAGTTTGGATCAGATGTGCACAATCCTGGAAAAACATAACCATTCAGTAAACCTACCTCACATGTAGAGATCAGAGTGGTCCTATGGTGCCCTGGGGCCCAGAGCAAAAAGATGAGGACAAGAGAGAAGGGATGAGGAGAAGGTATTCCATCATACTGGTGCTCCATTTGAAGAAGCAGCTGAAGGCACTGAGTCTCTAGATATAGTGTGAGGGATCTGGATGTTTGAGGAATTTGGAATAGAAGTACCTTAGTGTGATTGGAGCAGAAGGATAACTAGAGAAACTGAGGCTGAGGGATAGAGACAGCAGCCGTGAGAAGGGTATGAAGATGTGAGTAAAGTTACGGTGAAGGAAGAAGAGCTGCAGTGCTTAACAGAGTGAGCAGTCTGCAGGGCTAATGTGAAATCAGTATAAGATGCCGAGGTATGTCCTAAGTGTTGAGATGATCCTACTTCCAGGAGGTCTTCTGGAGAAAGCTCCTATATTCTAACAAATGCAGTAATCTTAGAATACAGNAACCAAAACCAAAACCCTTTATTCAGAAATTTTAAAACAGCAGGTGTAGTAGAGCACACCTTTGATCCCAGTACTCAAGAAGCAGAGGCAGGCAAATCTCTTCTGTGTTCAAGACCAGCATAGTTTACATAGTGAGTTCCNGGCTAACCAGAACCACATAAAGAGACCCTGTCTCTAAAAGAGAGAGANAGANAGACAGACAGACAGAGACAGGAGAGAGAGGAAAAGAAAATTTAAAACGCACTTCTGTGTATTCTTGGATTAAAAATGAAGGCAGCATTCTAAGATAGCTATTTTAAAAGAACAATGCAAGCCTGTTCCTGAAGGCCTGTGGGATGAAACCATAGTGACACTGGGAGGAAAATTTAGAGTCTTAATGAGTTCATTAGAGATCGAGAAATCCCATAAGTAAAAGAGGAAAGCATTCAAATCAAGAANTTAGGAAAGGAGACAGAAAGAAAAATGAATTCATTTATTTTTTAAAAAGGAATTAAACATTGAAACAAAAATACAATTTAAAGTTGATTAATAAAACTAAAGGCTATATTTTAATGGAAAAATAAGAAGGACTGGATAAATGGCTCCATGGTTCAGAGCACTGGCTGCTCTTGAAGAGGACCTAGATTCAGTTCCCAGTACCAACCAGTGGTTCACAACCATTGGAACCTGATACCTTCTTCTGACCTCCAAAGACAGCAGGCATGCACATGGTGTGCATACATATGTGCAGACAAAACACACAGATAACCTTAACATTTTTTAAACAAAAAATAGGTAAGTCTTTTACAAGTAAGATTTTTAAAATGAGAAAACATACAAAGAGCATTCAGCTAAGGAGCATAAAAATAGTAGATTCCATTAGTTCATAAAACAGAAAAAGAAAATAGGACAGGGACTAGTTGGGAAGAGGAAGGGCTTAGCAGGAGTGGGAATGAGACTATGAAGGGAAATGGGGAGAGAATATGGTCAAAGTACATTATATACATATTTGGAAATGTCATGATCAAACCCACTCACTATTATGTACGATTAATTTAGTCTAAAAGAAGCTTTTAACAGTATGTAATAAAAAATAGATTCCAGATTATAAAATATTATGTACAACTCCATTCTAAAAGAATTTACTTGTTTTACTTTATATATTGTAGAAAGCCTAGGTAGTGAAGGATTTTTCACTAGGGCCAGAGGGCTCTTCAAACACATTCCAAGAAACCACAAAGGAGCAGGTCAAAATTGAAGGAAAACAGAATTCCACTCATAAGGCTGGTTCACAGTTATGACCCAAACAATGGATGGCTCAGACGATAACACTCCGGCCATATCGCCCACAGTTATTACTTACAAAGCCCTGAATAAAATCTTAACAAATGAGTGCAAGGACATAAGGAAATCTATTAATGTAATCCATTACACTAGGTTAAGATAAAATCATATCTTTTCAGATATCGTATCTCTTCAGATAGAAAAATGTAAAAGCCTTCAATAAAATTTAACCAACATTCCTGACTAAAGCAAATTTAAAACTTTAAAATTCTTGGAAAACCAAAAGTAAAACATATTTACCATAATCTACAGCAAATGTCACACTTGTGGCAAAGCATTAGTAGCATTTGCTTTTGTGTTAGGTAAGGCCAACACNAGTATAGGACTGCACTCCTGTAGCTACAGACTGGGAGGCTGAGCCAGGAGGGCTGAGAGAGCCCATGAGTTTGGGGTCTGCCTAGGTGATACAGTGAGATCTATCCTCCAAACAAAATGGAAAGGTAGAAAGGAAACAAAGAAAAAGAAATGTTAAGAATTGATGAAAAACACCCACAATCTCATCCCTCAGAAGAAATGTCAGCCACGCTGTAGGGAGGGGAATATCCCTCCAAAGTGAAGCAGTGTTTTATCCTGCTGTCTTATCTTGCTGGAAATGTGATGTATGATGCTACACAAAAAAACAACAAGACTTAACACTTGAAAGCTTTTTTTGGAGTTGTTATAAGAATGTAGGTAGAAGCTATAAAAAGATTCATCCGGGGGGAGCAAAGGTTGGAAATGTGATTTCTGAGACGAGAAACATGTTGGCAGAAGAGGCCTTGGGTTGAGGACAGAATGCTCCGGATGGTGTCATATCACACAGTTAGTCCTGAATTCTAAGAGCTTTAGCCTTGATTCCACCCTTTGGTCTTGTCCATTAGCTGCTTAAGAAATAAGGCAGAGACGGGGTGGGCGGTGGGGCTTGGCTCTGTAGTAGAGCATGTGCCTGGCAGCTTGAGGACTGGGTTTCTTTCATCTCTAGCTTGGGGAGGGAGTAGCCTGAAGCTGCCCAGGCCTTAGAGCCAGACCCAAGAACNTTTGACGGAGCCTCTTCTCTTTTCATTTCTCCAGACCGCCCAGGCTTGCTGAACGTGAAGCCCATCGAGGACATCCAAGACAACCTGCTGCAGGCCCTGGAGCTCCAGCTCAAGCTGAACCACCCAGAGTCCTCACAGCTGTTCGCCAAGGTGCTCCAGAAGATGACAGACCTCAGGCAGATCGTCACAGAGCATGTGCAGCTCTTGCATGTGATCAAGAAGACGGAGACGGACATGAGCCTTCACCCCCTGCTCCAGGAGATCTACAAGGATTTATATTAGCAGAGAAGCCCCACCCGCTGACCTGTTCCTTCTTTCAATTGCACTATTATTTTGAGGGAAAAATCTGACACCTAAGAAATTTACTGTGAAAAAGCATTTTAAAAACAAAAGGTTTTAGAACATGATCTATTTTATGCATATTGTTTATAAAGATACATTTACAATTTACTTTTAATATTAAAAATTACCACATTATGAAATTGTTTATAGTATTTAACAATTGAACGTATGTCTCCCATTCTACCATCCCAGATTTGGGGGCAGATTTCTCCATTTTACTTCTTTCCTCCTTTCTTCCTTGGTCATTCTTTGACATGTGTGTGTGCATGTGCTGTGCATGTGCATGGAGGCCCAGAGATGGCCTCAGGGGCCTTTCTCAGGACATCCTCTACCTCCTTTGAGAGAGGCTNCCTCATTGGCCTGAAGCCAAAAAATAAGANCAGACTAGCTGGTCATTGAGACCTGAGGAGCCTCCTGCACTACTTCCCCAGCGCTACCCCATCTAGCATTTTTATGTGGATTTGGGCAGGGAGGTGTTGAATTCAGCAACCTGTTTAACATATTGCCACCCATCCATAACCGTGGGGTCTGGTTCCAGGTACCAAACCCCGTGGATGTTCAAGTTTTTATAAGATGGCATGTTTGCATATAAACTATGCACACTCTCCCCTGTCATTTAAACCCTCTCTCGATACTTACAATACCTAATATAGTGGAAATGTTGTATGCTATAATGCAGTGGTGTTTGGAAAATAATGACCAGAATGGGAAGAGTCATAAAATTCAATAATTCACAAAAATGCCCCCCAAATATTTGGCCCATGAATGTAAAACACACAGATTTGTGAGTCTGACGGTACTGCCTACTAATGGGACACCAATGTGTCATCTCAACACTNCTAGAAGCTTCAGAGAGCACAAATGGCTTTTTGAGGGGTGGGAGGTTGAGACAGGGTTTCAGGAGCCTTTTCTAGAATTCACTCACAGAGATCCACCTGCCTCTNCCTCCCGAGTGCTGGGATTAAAGGCATGNGCCACCACTGCCCAGCGAGCACAAATGTTTTAAGAGTTAGCATTACTGGGCTGGGGGGTATATCTCTGTCAATAGAGTGCTTTCGTAGCAAACAGATAGCTCTGGGTTTGATCCCTACCACTGCAAAAACAGTCACGTTGGAAGAAACCTGTAATTCTAGCACTAAAGAAATGGAGGTAGTAGGATCAGGAGTTCAAGGTTATCTTTCGACANGGCCTATCTATCAAGTTCAAGNCCAGCCTAAGATACATGAGACCCTGTCTTAAAGTCAAAGGGAGGGAATGGCTGGAAAGATGACTTAGTGGTTAAGAGTACTGGCTACCCCATTCACTTCCCAGCACCCACATCAGGTCATTCACAACCACCTGTATCTCCCAGCTCCAGGCCATCTGAAGCTTTCTTTGGGCATACACACACACAGCACATACATACCCATAAGTAAAATAGTTTTTAATTTTTAAAAAATGAAGGGGCAGATGCCTCAGCAAGTAAAAGTGCTAGTCATGCAAGCCTGATCACCTGATTTCCAGCCATGGGGTACATATAAAAAGTCATTGGTAGCACTCATCTATAATCCCAACACTTGTGTGGTGAGATGGGGACAGAGACAAGACAATGTCCTGGAAGCTCTCAGGCCAGTTAGCTGGAATAGTCATAGCAGTAGAAACAAGAAAATCCCTGCTTCAAAAGGGGTAAGTCAAGAATCAGCTCACAAAATTGTCTTCTGACCTCTACACACAAATAAAAATTAGATAAATAACTATTTTTAAGACTTTAAAGAGTTGGAGTCTGCCAAAATGAGCCTACCATTGAATTGAGAAGAAAAACATGACTCTTTCTTCAAACATTATAATGCAGGTAACTAATTATGTGCCAGATGAATGGTCAGGGCACTTAGTCATGTGCTAGGGAATGGTTTGGAGGGAAGTGAAGATTCATGAAGACTGAAAAATCAGCGTGGAACCTGTGGGCTTGGAGGNAGGCCTCAAGGACAATGTTGAATTGAGAGTCTGCAAGAAAGACACCAAAAGACATTACAGGATAGCAAAATAGCAAGAACTACAGAGCAGAAGAGGGGAGGGTCTTGCTGCCACCTGGCTCTAGTCATAGTCAGCAGGGATGCTGTGGCTCTTCCCATGAGCCCCCGAGGGCCATTTGCCCAGAGATGCCTTACTTTACTGAACTCAAGGGCTCATGCTCCATCACGTTTGCAACAAACGCCAGCAAGCAGACTATAGATTGTTCGCTACAGTAGAGGCTTCTGGGTTGGTTAAAGCCATCAGATTCACATTGACTCTTTTAAGCATGCTCTGTGACTGAATGACCATGAGGCCTCTGCTCTCCAGGATGACTGTTCCCATGCCCTAACTTATCCCTTCATTTACCTTAACATGTGGCGTTTCTACCCAGGAGGCTACAACTTTATAGAGTTGAGGGGCTGTCAAACCAAAACATCAAGAAAGATCTTTCCATCCTCTTCTTGGAAAGAAGTGCATCTCCAAAGAGTGAGATTATGAAAGTGAGTCTTGACTCCAGCCCTAAAAATATACAATCCCTAAGCCCCTCAGAAAGACAGCTTCAGAGTCCAAACCTTTAAAATGACAGATAGAGCTAAGCCGCATTGGAACCAGAGCCAAAGCAGGGTCTGAGTGACATCCAAACATTTGGAAGGAAGGTGACAAATTCAGTCGGCCATATGGTGGTTTCTTTCTGCCTTGATGTAGCACATCCGGGGATTTTGAAACATCCAGATGACTGGCGGGTGTCTTCACAATGTTGGCGCCACATTGGGAGTTTATCGGGGAGATGGTAAGAGAAAATAGGCAAGCCACAGGCAAGGTGGGGCTCTCAGAGGGACCTGGGAGGAGATNCCTTGTTTACAAGGTTCTTAAACAAAAAGCCTTTCAGCTCTCTGCCTGATCTCGGTTCCCACCAGCACTCCACAGNCCAGCCAAGCCCTTTCCACATTTTCAAGCTCTGTTGCCAATGGAGTGGAGAGAGGGATGCTCTCAACTCTTTGGCACCAATGCTTAGCGTTAAATAGCTTTTAAATCCTGGCAGCTTTCAAATTCCCATCTCTTGGATTTTTCCCTGTGGCTTGGATGATCATTTGCTAAATATTTTACAACACATTATATTCATCTCTAAAGCTCCTGCTC
>LZPO01097124.1:36286-49826 GCA_001675575.1 Neotoma lepida
AAATTTGAGGGCAGCCTGGGCAACAAAGCAAGGCTGTGCATCAAAAACAAATAAACATGGAGTTGGAGATGATTTAGTGAGTAAACTGCTTTGTGTACAAGCATGAAGACCTGAGTTTAGATCCCCAGTGTCCGTGTAGAAGCTGTATGCTGGAAAGATGGCCNGGAGGACCACTTATCCCAAGGACNTAGTGGCTAGCCAGCTTAGCCAAACAGCAAGCTCCATGTTGAGTGAGGCCATGCCTCAAAATAAATAAATAAATAAGATAGAAGAAGACATCCAACATCAACTTCTGGCCTTCACACATGCACACACATGCTTCAACACACATACACACATCAATAAATAAAGCCAGGCATAGTGGCACANCTGTAATCCAGCACTTGGGAATAGGAAAATAGACAGGTTAATTAGGAATTCAAAGTTAGTCCAGCTATTTAGGGAGTTCAAGGACAATCTAGGCTACTTGAGACCCTGCCTCAAAAATAAATAAACAAACAAACAAACAAACAAACAAACAAATAAATAAATAAATAAATAAACAAACAAAATAACAGGATCTTAGAGTTAAAAGATGGTCAGCCATTATCTAGTCCCATCCACAGTTCCTACTTGGCAAAGTCTACCCAGGGATGAAGGTGAGGGAACAGGCCCTGCTCTCAAGGGTCACAGTCTGTGGACGAGTAGATAGAACCCAGAAGTGACAGCTGCCTAGAGATTCAGATTCACAGCGAGTATGGTGGATACAAGAGTGTCCCAGCTCTCCAAGAGGGTCAGGGTGGAAAGTCAGAGGGGCCAAGCCTGTGTCAGACTGGGACGCAAATCCACCACATGGTAAGGAGATCTCTTGGACTGTTTGGAGACCATGGGGATCCAGAGGAAGTTGCCAAGCAGCAGAGGGAGATGATCAAATTTGAAGTTTGGAAAGCAGGCTTCCCGAAAGTCAACGCTGCCCAAAGTATAAATTCCCTCTCCAAAGCGCCCCAGGATGGCTCAGCCCTGGATGGCTACCTGGAGGGATGGACGGACCCCGTGGGGACTTTCAGCGGTAGGCCTGGCCCTGGCCCTTGGTTCCCACTTATCATGTTTATTCATGCACCCTGAGATTCTGACTCACTTTAACCCTCTAATACGGTGACAGTCTTCTGACCCACACAATGGCATTCCCTCCCTAACTCATCATCCCCCCCACTCCCCGGAGCCAAGGCCTCACATACCCCCACCCTACAAAGGCCTCCTGCTGCTCTGAGCTTTACCTCCACCACTTTACCTAGTTCACAAACATCTCAAGGTCATTTCTACTCCTATCTCAAACCTACTTCAACATCTGTTTTTCAGAAGGATCCTTTGGCTGAGGATTAGGGCTACGGTCACAGTTCAGTGGTCAAACACTTGCCTAGCATGCACAAGGCCCTGGGTTTGGTCTCCAATATCACAGCAAAGTAGTTACATAGGACCTGCAGTCCTAGGTGTCAGCCGAGATTCACATATTCAAGTGTTTGTTACACACGTACTCTTTCCGAATGCCAGCACTACCACCAGAAGGGCTGGTAGCTTAAAGGGAAGATCCCAAAATGAATTTAAACAACCATGATCAACAGCAGAAAGAAGGGGAAAGATGGAACAAGCTTCCTGGGCACAGGTAAGCTCAGAGATTGTTACATAAGGCTAGTGAGACCCTGGTATGTAATACGTCCAAATAACAGCATCCTGGTGCAGACTTCAGAGTTATACTGATTGGGGTTAAAATTCCAGCTCCACCATGCACCAGTCTAACGTCCATGAGGATATGGCCAGTGTCTTAATCTCTTTAGGCCTAAATTGCCCTCAAATGTAAAATGAGGTAATAACTCCATCTCCAGGGTTATTGTGAGGATTAGATGTAATAATGACTGTAAAGTAATTCTCACAGTTTCTTGGCATATCTCAGNCAGTCTTGCTTGCAGGCAGCATTATTGCTGCCTTTACTAACGTGTTCTTCAAGAGCTGGGGTGTTGCTCAGAAACAGAGCCTTGCCTAGTGTGCAGGAGGCTTTGGATTTATCCCCAGCACCACAGACTGTAATTAACTTAATTCAATTTAAAAATAAAACATCTAAGCACTAGAGAGGTGGCTCACTAGTTAAGAGCACATACTGCTCTTGCAAAGGACCTGAGTTTGATTCCCAGCTCTCACACGTGGTGGCTCACAACCACATGTAACTCTAGCTTCAAATGATCTGATGCCCTCTTCTGGCCTCTGCAGGCTGCACTCACATACACATACTACAACCACACACACACACACACACACACACACACACACACACACACACACACACACACACACACACACACACACACACACACAGAGACAGAGACAGAAAGAGACAGAGATAGAGAGACAGAAAGAGACAGAGAGACAGAGAGAGAGAGACAGAGACAGAGAGAAAGAGACAGACAGAGAAAGAGAGAGAGAGAGAGAGAATAAGGGAAAGTATTTTTAAGATATATGTATAAGCTAACACCCTGGGTCCATGGAGGAGATTTTTCTATCTTAGTGTCCTTGAGTTCAGAATATGCCACAAGATAAAAACAAGAATTTTGGTTTGTTTACTTGTTTGTTTGTTTGTTATTCAAGACAGGGTTTCTCTGTGTAGCCCTGGCTGTCCTGGAACTCATTCCATAGACCAGGCTGGCCTTGAACTCAGATCCACCTGCCTCTGCCTCCCAAGTGCTAGGACTAAAAGCATGCACCACCATTGCCTGGATGACACTCTACATTTTAAAGAGTAGAGTGAAAATATATTCAGAAGAGTTTGTCCCCGATCCACAAGTATTGGGGGGGGGGATAGTTGAAAGACAACTGTTCTGTGTTCTGATTTAGAACAAATGCAAAAGATGAGGCTAACAGAACATTTTCTCCAAAAGCGGCAGGGCTTTTCTCTGGCGACTTCTGCTCCTAATTTTAGACAAATATTACATAGTTTGAATTTCCAGAGGGGTTATAATGAATAAGAAAATTGCTAATTTGAGTCTGTAGGGAGTGGGTTGGGATATTTCCATCCCTCTGGAGTTTTGTAAATATGTTCCAGGGCAAATGTTCCCAGGAGAATGTCATTTCTGGGATCTGTTTAGAGCTAAGCACTGGTCTCAGGGACAGCACAAGTGGCTCCCTGCAAGAGTTGGAAAATGGATCCCCAAGCCCATTTTCCACACCACCTCAAAGCATGGAGTATGGGGTGAGAGGCTCCGAGGTCAGACCGGCAGACCTGCCACAGTATGAGGCTGTGGGCAAGTCCTCTCTGAGACCTGGGATCTAGCCTGGAGAAGTCTCTGAACATCCATTCATCATGAGTCGAGGATGGGTCTGTCTGTCCGTACCAGTGGTACCTAGCTTGCATGTCTCCTGGAAGAGCAAAAAAAGGAACCAGGATGAAAACCTTATCACTACTGACTGCAGATAAGAGAGTTAGACTCCCAGTGAGTCCAGGGAGCTAGCCTAAAGGTTTACCAAAGAAAGGTGGAGGCCCACACCATTCAGGTTATCTTTCTTGTGCTACTTGGGAAAGTGAAAGAGTATGAGCTTGGGGAGGCAGGAACCAATTACATTTGAATGCTGGCACAGCCATATACCTGCTTCAGCGACAAGCATGGTGATTCCTCTCTGGGCCTCAGTTTCTCCATCTGCACGGTTAGAAAGCTGTTCTGTCCTCTAGTCCTAACATCCCAAGACCTCAGGCCTCCTGGGGAGGCAGGCCAGAGGACAGAACTCTGGCTGTCCATCAGAGGCCCACGTTCTTTGCTGCCTGAACGCGTGTTCTCAGCTGAGAGCGACCCAGGCCTGGGCCAGGCCACAGCCAGTGCTCATTAAGGGACTGGGGCTGCTCCAGCCTGAGCTGGCTGCCTCCAAGGGCAGGGGCGGGGACACCGGATGGCTNGTTGGTTCCCACCCGAAGCCAAGCTGCCGAGAGAAGGGCGTTGTGCTGAGTCAGTTGCTGGCAGCTCGGCCTGGGGTCCCTGGCCACCCTGCTTGCCAGATGGGCCAGCTCCAGGAAGGCCTCGGAGGAGCCCATGTTATGCCTCGGAGGAGCCCATGTTATCGACGATGCTGCCGCTGCTGCCACAGTGGTGGGCAGCATGCCTTGGAAAAGCTGCNCCGTGGCCAGGCCTCCCAAGGCTCCTGGGGCGGGACAGCTGCTGATGAAGGGGGACGTTTTTTTAGGAGCTGCCTCCTACTGGCAAGATGCTAGCCAAAGCTGTCTCCTTGCTCTGTCCCCTGATGAGAGTGATTTCTCTCAAACACTATGCACACGCTTTGCTTATAAACTGCCTTNCACCTCCTGAGTCCCAGTTCAAGCTTAGTAAGGCAGTGTATNGGTCAGGACCTGGCCAGGAGCAGAAAGCAAGGGCACCGATGGCAGAGGAGCCTCTAANGCAGAGGCCACATGCAAAGTGTGGGCAGTGCTCAAAGGAGCCCGTGGAAGAGGATGAGCAAGGGGTGCTGGGAAGTNAGGGAGACAATATCAGCCCCGACACTAAAAGACAAGGGGTGACAAGGCCCTCAGACCTCCCGGAAGCTACAGCCTTGCAGAAGCTCCTAGGCAGAGGCTGCAGCCTGAGGGAGGACCCAGAAAACACCAGGAAGGAAACAGCCCATAGGAAACAGTCTGCTGAGGCCACAGCCCAGGGGAGACAAGTGGGAATGAATTTGCCGGTTGCACTGTGCGGAGAACCAAAGCAGTCATGGGTTGCAGCCCTGAAATCCACAGACGCTGTGGACAGATGTGTAAGACAGCACAGTATTTACATAGGACCCTCAAACGGCCTTCTGTAAGTGTGAAACCATGTCTGCATTGGAACACCCAGCCTAGCAGAAGTGCCATAGAAACAGGTGTCACACCAGTTCAGAAAACAATGACCCAAGTCTGTACAAGCTCAGGACAGACACAACTTTTCCCTAATAGTGTATGCAAAGTTGTTTAAGTCCACATAGGTGGAAGCCATGGATACCAAGAGTTGACTTTTTTTAAGTTTTAAAATCATGCTTAAAATATCACTTGAAAGCCTAATTGCCTCACTTGACTCTACCTACCCCAAGGACTTCAAAAAGAAAAACTCTCCCCAAGGGGGGCTCCTTTTCTCTTATGGCTTTATAAACCTATGTACCCCACTTTAAGCCCTATTGTCCTTTAGGGAAAGACTTGACTTGCCCGGTGTCATACAAGTGACTCCACACACACACACACACACACACACACACACACAGGTCGGTCTCCTCTAGCCATGCAGAGTTGCCATTAAAGAGTCTGAGCTTGGGGAGAGGCAAAGAAGGGGGAGGTGGCCTGAGGTCAGCAGAGAGAAGAAGAGGAAAAGACAGAACCCAATGTCAGTAAATGCTCACTGGCCTTGCCTGTCCCCAGATCTCCTCAGCCTCTAGGGACACATAGATAAGGCTGGTGTGACTCAGGCCACCAAGGAACTCACTTTCATGGAGATAAACACAGAAGCTGGCAGNCACAGAACAGCCTGGCAAGCAGAGGAAGCCGGAGGGCTGGAGGCAGGGCGGGTGCAGCTGGATAACCTTGGGCAAGACTTCTGGAACCTTCTTGTGATTCTTCTTCTATAGCTTAGGGAGTGCGTAGCTACCCTTGGAGGTCACAGCAAGGAGGGAAGGGGGTAAAGCAGGCCAGCATTGCCCACTCCACTCCCTCCTCAAGTGTTAGTGTTGGGGACAAGTTGCAACTGAAGCATCTTCCAGCTGGTGTCACCTGCCATCTGATATTATAAGAGATTATTTGAAATTTCCCAGGCAGTCTGAGCTGTGGGCTTTCCATTGCTGTGGAAGTGGGGAAAAGAGTCAACTTGGATGCAGAGGGAAGAGGAGGCTTCACAGAGGAAGTCAGGTTTGAGACAGAGTGGGGGGACTTAGGAATGACCTGGCCAAACAAGAAAGAAAGAAATGCTAGGTGAGGGGCTCNTGAGCAAAGGTGCATGCCGTGTGGGAAAGAGAAGTCTTTCTGTTTGACTGAAGTCTAGGGTACTTGAAGGAGAAGCCAAAACAGCAGAATAGAATCAGTCGGGGTAAGAGAGCAGCAAACTAGACAAATGATTGGACTTTGTCCTGGGGAGAGTGGGAAGCCACACAAGAGCTTTAGCAGGTGTGTTAGCTCTCCTGAGAAGTCACATGTATAAAGAGAAAGGTCTGTTTTGGCTCATGATTGGGGTGAGGGGTGTGAAATCCATGATTGGTTGGTCACATTGCTTTGGCCTNTGAAGGGGCTGAACATAATGGTGGTTCCATCACAAACCAGAAAGCAAAGAGAGGAACAAGCCAGAGCTCTATAACCCCCTCAGGGAACACCCCTGATGGCCTAAGACCTCCAAGGCCCTGCTTTTCAAAGGTCCCATTTCCTCCTCACAGCATCGCCCTGGAGACCAGGCCTTTAACACACATGGGCCTTTGGGGAACATCCAAGATCCAAACTTCCAAGTAGCAGGGCAGATACTCACNGCAGCGATCCCTTTGCCAGCCACTGGGAAGATAAGCGTGAAGGGGCGACCACCAAGGGGCTGCGACTGGCATGTAGGCAAGTGGGCCAGTGGAGAGGAGGGGAAGGGATCGGCCATAGGGACAGAGCTAACAGACAGATTTGGAAACAGCCTTGGGGAGCATGGAAGACAAAGATCAGGTCCTGACCCGGTGACACAGGCTATGAGACAGGGACACACTCCTTATCTGGGGAGCTGCTTACTTCCTAAGGGAGAAGTACCTGCAGGGCCCCAGGTCAGGTGTCTAGATGGCTGTAGGATGCATGGGGATCTGGATATTCAGGGTGCAATGAACTGGAAGATATGGGCNAGTCATGGAAGATAGTGATTAACAGCCACAGTGACGGCCAGTGGAGGAGCCTCCTTGACTCTCCAAGCCCCATTTCCCGGCTGAAGTGGACAGGCAGCTTGACACATTTTTGCTCTCATTTTCCTTTTACCCCTGAAGAGATTCTCCAAATATTTACTGGGTACCATTTATGTGCTGCCACTGTGGAGAAGCTATTTCCCAGCCAGCTGCCAGCTCTTGTCTTCCCTAGGCAAAGATGCATGCCATCCCATTTCCACAGCCAGGTAGTACTGGTTGCATTCCAAAGCTTCCTTCAAAGGCTAGTGAGTGATGAAGCTAAGATCTGAACTTAAGTCTTCTAAGATCAGTGGCAATGACAACCCTTCCAATTCATAGAGCCAAGGACCCCCAGGAATGGGGGGTTGGAGGCCTCCAAGGGTGATGGTTCTCATCCCAGCTCCAGGNACTTCCATCCAGGGTCTCTCATACACAGACACACACACCACACAAGGAGTGTGCCTTGTCCTGCCTCCTTCATAAAACCTTATTTTCTCTGGCCAGGGGAAGGAAACTTTCCAGGGTACCTATCTTACCTCCTGGAGAGAGTTTTATAACCACGAGGCAGGGCCTCAGACAGGTGGCAAGGCCCAGAGCATAGTCTTTTCACTCTTAAGTCCCTTTCCCTATTGGTCCAAGTCTCCGTTCCCAGCTCAGGAAACTCCCCCTGGGCATCTCCACCTGTGGCCCTGGACCTAAGCCAGGGTCCAAACTTAGATTTGCAGCAGCAGACACTGAGCAGCCCCGCCTGTCTCTACACCCTGCCTCCAGCCCTTTTCCACCGTGAAACTCTGGGGCCTGTGTTCTCGTCCATGGGGTGGAGGTGAGGGCCCAAGTCCTACAATGCCATCAAGGAGTCCCATGGGATGCTGGGAAGAGAAAGGGCCCAGAGAGCCTTAGAGTTGTTGTAACTCTGCTATCTACACCAGCCTCAATCTTGCCAGAGTCAAGCTTCAGGGCAGCCACGTAAGGGTGGAAATGACACTTGGCTCGCAGGCTGAGGCCACGTGTTCTCCCTTGGAGATACCAAGGTCCTGAGTTTATGGGCTTCATGAGAGGGCTGGTGCCATGACTAATCCCCATCACTGGCTTCCTGTGTTACCCTGCCTGCCATGCAGGAAGTCAGCAGGCCTCAACTGCCCCCCCCTTAATCACTGCCACCTCCCCATGACCCGCCTCAATCACGTCTCTTTACAGTTGGGCAGAGCNGGCTGGGCCTCCTCAAACTTACATATCTGCACCTCAAGATCACTGATAGGCCTAATGGCGTTTGCTTGCTTCCACGCCCTGGGCCCAGCATTCCGGGAGTCACGCAATCCCACAGGCCCAGGGAGGAAACTGTTCCCACAGCCTCAGGGCCTCGGGGCCTGGGAAGCCTCCCCACCCCACACAGCATGTGAAGTGAGCTTGCTTTAGGGCCACCTGCCCAGGCAGCCTCAGCCATGACTGACTTCCCTTGCCCTGCCCAGTCCTGCCCACCTCCACTCACCCCTTCTATCCGCCCATCCCATTTCTCTCTCTTATATATGTGTGTATGTATATATATATATATATGGAAATATAGAAATATATATATATTTCTCTATCTCTCCTTCCCCTCCCTCTCTCCTTTACCTTCTCATTTGGACTCCCTCCCAGAGGTCTATCGAGTCCTAATTTTTGTTTTGTTTTGTTTTTGTTTTTTTGTTTTTAGAGACAGGGTTTCTCTGTGTAGCTTTGACGCCTTTCCTGGAACTCACTTTGTAGCCCAGGGGGGCCTCAAACTCACAGAGATCCGCCTGCCTCTGCCTCCCGAGTGCTGGGATTAAAGGCGTGTGCCACCACCGCCCGGCAATATAGAGTCCTAATTTATCCCCCCAGAGAGAAAAGTGTGCTCACATGACCACTGCTCTATAATGTCTTGTTCACTAATTCATTCCTTTCTTTTCTTCAGGCTCACTGGGCTTCTCTGGGTCAGGCCCTATTGCTGACTGGTAGTAACATAAAGACTAGTGACACAGTGCGGTACAGAGCTGTGGCTGGAATGGGTGTTCCAGGGTAGGGAAGCCATGTAGAGGCTGCCACAGCTACACCCCTCACCTTCCACTTGGCTCCCAGCCTGTCAGCCCCAATCCCTCTGCCTGAGACCCTTCTCAAGCTAGGACTCTGCTTTGACATCCCATATGACAGACTGGGTTTGCCAGGGTCCCCACATTCACCCAGCAACCTTCACTCTGATCAGAAGACACCTCAGTCCCTGGCTTCTCTATGTCCACCCCCCAAAGCTTCATCAGTTGCACCCACATCTCTGTGTGGGAACCCAGACCAAGATGTCAGGTTAGCATTCATGGTGGTCAACATGAGGGCAGGACATACCCCCAANAACATGGTGAGCATATTCAGAGCACCTACTGTATACCAGATCCTGGTTACTGGGACACTCAGGTAAACATGTTACAGGCCTGAC
This sequence comes from Neotoma lepida, assembly GCA_001675575.1. Lineage (NCBI taxonomy): Eukaryota > Metazoa > Chordata > Mammalia > Rodentia > Cricetidae > Neotoma > Neotoma lepida. The sequence goes on from LZPO01097124.1 coordinate 45,609, forward strand.
CCAGCCAGGGCAACATGGGTGAAGATAGAACTCATNAGATTCTGTGGGAACCAAAGAGGATCCCTAACTCAGTCTGAAGCTCCGCTGGGTCTTGAAGGGTCATCTGAAGTCACTCCAGAGGAGACAGTACAGAAGGGTTTTGTAGGGAGAAGAAACAGGAATGCAAAGTCAGTGAAGCATAAGGAATCACGCCTGCTCCTGGAAGTGCTGTTTCTGTTGTCCGCTGCGGGCGGCACACAGGACTCTCATGACGTCACAGTGGGAAATGAAGCAGAGTGTAGATGCTGAATGTCCTCTCGGACACTGGCGTGTTTGCACTTTCTAAAGGGAAGTGTGAGCAGAGGGAAGGGTGAGGAGCTCGAGGAAACTCACTGGGGANTGAGGACCTCAGATTCCCAGGGAGCTGTGGTGCTGCAGAAGGTTCTTCTGCTTCTATTTCCTGAAGCTTCTGCAACCACATGGCCCTTTGCAGANGGTGCTGGGGCAGTCTCCTGTGATGACTGCCAAGGCTTGGGAGGGAAGATTAGACTGGGGAGATGAGTGCCACACTCCCTCCCCTCTCAGCATGACACCTCCCTGGACCCAGCAGCCTTCTCTGGGAAACTCATGTTTGAGCTACACTTCTGGGAGACTGGCACCTGCACGGGTCCCTCTTGTGAACCAGTAGAGCAGAGTCCCATGAGTCTGTCCTGGGAGCCAGGAGAGCAGCTCCTCAAGTGTTAGGGTAACACAGTTCCAGGAGCCAGCTGGGAAGCAAAGCCTAGGTAAAGAGAGGTGCAGTCACACTTGAGAGGCTGTCCCGCCTCCCCACAGCCAGCACCACTGATTTACACCTGGGCCCNAGGGCCCCAGGACAGACAGGGCCCCAGGACAAACAGGGCCCCAGGACAGACAGGGCCCCAGGACAGACAGGGCCCCAGGACAAACAGGGCCCCAGGACAGACAGGGCCCCAGGACAGACAAGGGTTGCTTTAAGCCTCTCCTTCAGGCTCTTTCCATAAACTGATCTCTGAAGAATCCACTCAAGGTGCCTGCTAACCACTGTGCCTGCCACCACGCTGTGCCTGCCACCATGCTGTCCCTGCCACCACACTGTGCCTGCCACCATGCTGTCCCTGCCACCACACTGTCCCTGCCACCATGCTGTCTCTGCCACCATGCTGTGCCATGCCCACTGCAGGTGGAACCCAGGGCCTCTCCTGAGCTAGGAAAGATACTATTAAGTCCATGCCGCACTTTAAGAAGTGACTGAGGTACAGAATAGCTGAGTTTTGTCCAAAGACATGAATTCTTTTAAGCTGGCTGAGGAGAAGATGGAGGCATGGACTCACATTGCACCTCAGCTCCAGATGAAGATTTAACCTCACACAAAATTCAANACCAGTGTGGAAGTTTCAGGCCAGACATTGCAGGGATTCCCAGATAGCACCTGTCAAACTTCAACCTGATTGGCCAAGCCAAGTGTCACTTAATACAATACATAAATAATCACCGTGTCTGAGGGTTGAGGAGCACCAAGGGACTTCTTTGGATGTCACATGTCCCTCCTTGGAGAACAACTAGCTGGAGCCTCATATCATACTGTGGGGGGAGGGGTCACTTGGAAGTGGCCTGGGAAGGAACACACTGCTTGTAACCATTACCGTCACTTGAGCAACATGTCATTCTTTCCACCACAGCAAGGGACCATGGGAACAGAACTGTGTCAGGACCTGCCAGAGAGCAGCAGGTACACTGGAGCTGGGTCACTGGGATCCTTTACTGACAGGTAGAACCCAGGGCTTGAGAGAGTGACAGAGTGCCAGAATGTGGAAGGGAACTTCTATGGGAAAAAGCTTGTCAGGAGCCCAACTTTGGTNTGGAGAGGTAGCCAGCCATGGGGACGTCCAGAGAAGGGGTCTGGAGACCCCTNATCTCTTTCACTTTCTGGGATCCTGCGAGTCCCATTGACTAAAGCCATCCAGAGCCAATGGGTGAGGACAGCATTGATGAAAACTGCATAGTCTAGAGTAAGGCCTTCCCTGGGGCACGGCAGGGTGGGGAGATACTTGAGTGTGGGCTGGGAAAGGCCGTGAAAAGCATCCCTCTTGTCTTATATCTCAGCAACTTTTGGAAACAGGGCCTTGGCCCATAAACTGGGAAACTTCTGGAAGCAACATTCTCCATGTGAAGGGTTTCCTAAGGCCCACCCAGAAAGTTTTCAGAAGCTCTGAGCCAGAGCTTCATGCCACAAGTCTTTCCCCACCCTCTGTAGGTCCTTTAGACAAAAAAGTAGGGAACAGGCTTGAACTTGTTGGCACAGGAAAGGACTTTCTGAACAGAACACCAATATCACAGGCACAAAGACCAACAACCAATAAATAGGACCTCATGAAGCTGAAAAACTTCTATACAGCAAATGATACCATCATTTGGGCAAATTGACAGCCTACAGAATGGGAAAAGATCTTTCCCAATTATACATCTGAGAGAGGGTTAGTATCTAGAATATAAAAAGAACTCAGAAAGCTGAACATCAAGAAAACAAATAANCCAACTTAAAAACTGGGGTACAGAACTAAACAGAGTTCTCAAAAGATTAAACAAGTGGCAGAGAAACAAAGAAATGGTCAATATNGTTAGGGAAATGCAGATTAAAACTTCTTTGAGATTTCATCTTATCCCAATCATAGTGGCCAGGATCAATAAAACAAATGACAGCAGCTGCTGTTGAGGATTCTGGGAAAGAGGAACATTTATCTATTGCTGGTGGGAGTGCAAACTTTTATAGCCTCTGTGAACTGATGTCCACATTAGTGTGGTGGGTCCTCAGGAAGCTGGGAATAGATCTACTTCAAGATCCAGCTATACCACACTTGGGCAGATACCCAAAGGACTCTGCATCCTCCTACAGGGATACTTGCTCATCCATGTTCAGTGCTGCTCTATTCATAATAGCCAGAAACTGGAAACAGCCTAGATGTCTATAAACTATATGAATGTAGAATGGAAATGTAGTACATCTACACAATGGAATATTATTCAGCTGTTAGGAAAAGTAAAATTGTGAAATTTGCAAGTAAATGGATGGAGCTAGAAACAATCATCCTGAATGAAGTAACCCAGACCCAGAAAAGACAAATATTGCCTGTTTTCTCTTATATGTGGATGTTAGCTTTAAGTTTTCCATATGTGTGCTACAATCTGAATAACCACAGAGGTTAGGTACCTACTAAGGGACCAGGGCAAAAGAGAGGATCTCCCATGGAAAGGCAAATAAATATAATGTTCTGGAGAGATAGATGGGAAACTAGAAGAGGAGGATTAGATAGGGAGGGGAATGGGAGAGAAGGGGAAAGGAGGGAATATGGGAATGACAACTAACACTAAAGGGCATTTGAAAAACCACAGGGAAACTTGCTACAGCTTCCTACAATATATACATATATCAAAGGACTCTAAAGGAAGTCACCAAATAACAGAAGCAACAATGCCCCAACTAGACATCTCATGCCACCAAGTAAAACCTCCAGTGCCCTGAATGGGGTACATATTGTTAAATCATTGGCCAAAGAAATCCCATGGATCCCCTCAAGCATCCAAGGCTGATGGTTGCTCTCCACAACCTGATGGTAAGGATCTTTTGCTGAGGACAGCATTTATGTCATCAAACATGGAATAGTTGAGCTGACACCTACCTAGAAGCTTCACTCCTACTAAGTAGTGTTCGTGGTACTGAAAGGTATCCTACACACGACCAGAGGAGAAGGGTAATCATCAATATCACCCAGCTATAGACCCTGCGATCTACAACAGTGACCTGTCTGCAAGACACACTGGTGCAATAGTGGCACAGATGTCATGGGAGTAACTGACCACTTTTTATTACATTTAAGATCGATTCCATAACCTGGAAACCCATACCTGACACTGCTAAAGTCAAGAACCTGAGACTACCTGGGAGGTGATGGTGCACACCTTTAATCCCAGCACTTGGGAGATAGAGGTAGGCAGATCTCTCTCTGAGGCCAGCCTGGTCTACAGTGTGAGTTCCATGACAGCCAGGGCTACACAGAGAAATCCTTTCTTGAAAAACTTTTTTAAAAGAAGAAGGAGGAGGAGGAGGAAGAGGAAGAGGAAGAGGAGGAGGAGGAGGAGGAGGAGGAGGAGGAGGAGGAAGAAGAAGAAGAAGAAGAAGAAGAAGAAGAAGAAGAAGAAGAAGAAGAAGAAGAAGAAGAA
>LZPO01097124.1:49831-60522 GCA_001675575.1 Neotoma lepida
AGCAGCAGCAGCAGCAGCAGCAGCAGCTGAGACTAGAGAGGTCATGGGCCTATGGGAAAATCTACTATTATCATTCTACTAAAGGAGAATAACAACAAAATGAGTCCTAATGGTAAACTGCTATAACCATAGATCAGTGTCTCACTCAACCTGTGCCAAAGAAGCTTCTTCTTGCAGTAGATGGGAATTAACACAGAGACCCACAACTGGACAATGTGCANAGAGTGAGAGACTTNGGAACACTCAGTCCTACATCCCATATGTAGTCATCAAACCCCTCCCCTCAAGGCTCAGGGAGGTCTGTGGAAGAGGAGCAGAAAGATTATAAGAGCCAGAGGGGAAGGATAATTCCAAGGAAACCGCATCTTCCAGACACAACAGGGCTGATGCACATAGGAACTCACAGAGACTGGTAGCACACACAAGATCTACACAGGTCCAAGCCAGATGGGGTCCTAGCACTGAAAGGAGAAAGTGGAACCAGGGTCCCGCCCCTAACCAGGAAGCTATTTGTAATTGATATCTGCCGGCAAAGGGAAAATCAATTTCCTCCAATGGAGTATCACCATATCCAGGGCATATATCAACCATACTCCAGGGCAGGCCCCATGGCCAGAAGCAGTTGCCCGACACAAAACAGTCCCNGTGTTTTGTTTTGGGTTTTTCTTGTGAGGGGTTATCTTTTTGTTTTATTTTGTTTTGTTTGGTATTTNTNTCTTATTTTGGGGGGTTGAGAGAAAGAGAGAGAGAATATGAAGTTATAGCTAGGGAGGTAGGGAAGAGTTGAAAGAGGGGAAATATGATTAAAATATATTGTATGAATTGGGCGGTGGTGGCACACCCAGCACTTGGGAGGCAGAGACAGGGATCTCTGTGAGTTCGAGGCCAGCCTGGTCTACAGAGCAAGTCCCAGGACAGNCTCCAAAGCTACACAGAGAAACCTTGTCTCGAAAAAACCAATATATATATTATGGAAAACTATAAATAAAAAATTTCAAAAAACTTTAAATACATTTATTTGGGTTTTTTAGGGGGCTGGGATGGTTCCACATGTCCATGGCATATGTGTGTGGACAATGAGGACAACTTGTGGCAGTCAATTCTTTCCTTCCACCACATTATGTCCCTGGGATCAAACTCAGGTCATCAGGCTCGGCAGCAAGTGCCTTTACCCACTGAGCCATCTTGCCAGNCCCCAGTAGGTCTTATAATGAGGTCACCAGAAGGCAGAGCCTGAAAGGGGTTGAGAGCAGGCATGCCTGGGTGAGTGGAGCAGGGAGCCGGAGGAAGTGAGGCAGTGGGGACTGAGAGGAGAAGCGGAGGGAGTTGCTTCTGTCAGTGGGTAGATGCTTCCCCCAGACAGTTTCCACCTCCATTGGCCGATGCTCATCCCCAGGTGTCCTGTGTAAAGATCTCCTGGGAATTCTCCCACAAACCCTTTACTTCACATAGTGTCTGAGGGTCAGAAAGTTGGAGGCAGTTTAGCTGAGGAGTTGGGACTGCAGCATCTGAAGCGGGGGTTGGACCTTGGGGTCTGCTTCCAAGATCACTCATTCTCATGATGCTGTGGACTGACTTGTGTCCCCCTAAAATTCCTGTGTTGAAATCATATCTCTCCGTGTGATTGTGTCAGGAGGTAGGACCTTCAAGGANGCAATCAAGGTTAACTGGGGTCAGAAAGATGGTCTCAATCCAGAAGGAATGTGTCCTTACCAAAGGAGGAGATGACACAAGCATGTACGCAGAGAAAGGTCGTGTGAGAACACAACAGCGAGAGACCAGCCAGCCATCTTCCAGCCAAGGCCCGCGCAGGAACCAGCCCTGCTGGCACCTTGATCTTGGCCTTCAGGCCTCTTGAACCAAAAAAAAGCAGTCTGTGTTGTTTAAGCCACCCAGACAGTGATGTTTTATGATGGCCTTCACAGACTGAGACACAAGGCTAACGGCAGGGGATCTCAGTTCCCCCACACCCACTTCTGAGTGTCCTGGTCTGGCAGCTGGCCTCCCCAGATCTAAAACAGCAAGGTAGGCTGGGGTGCAGCTCAGTGCTAGAGTGCTTTCCTGGCATGCAGGAAGTTCTGGGTTTGGTCCCCAGTGCCATAAACTAAACAAACCATAAACAAAACCTTTATGGCACAGGCTTGGAGGAAGTAGGAGTCTACCACTCCCTCCAGGTCTTCTTGGTTCCAGGGCCCAGCCTGCTCACTATGAGGGGACAGTACAGAACCATGTACAACAGAAGCTGTCTAGCACACTGGCCAGCACCTCTCCAGGGTGGAATAGAGCTGGTAGGTATGGGCACCCAGATGGCTCGGGTTACTGCTAACTGGGATCCAGCACAGGGCAATGCCTAGGCCTCAGTCCCTTCCCCAAGAGCTTAGATTACGTTCTGAAAGTTAATCAAGAGATTGAAGGAGAGGTGAGTGACAAGCTGGCCCTCGGGAAAGGTTCCTGTAGCTGAAAGTGGCTCAGGGACCCTTGCATTAATNACAGGTTGGGACCCAGCTGTGCCTCAATTAGGGACCCACAGNGGGAGTGCCCTTCTTAATGCTTGGAAGTTGGGTATAAGAAGCTGCAGGCCTCTTTGTCACTTGCCCTCCAGTGAGTGACATTTTGCTTGTTCTNCATCTCTGTTTTTTTCCCAGTAGTTGACACCACCCAAGATTGTCCAGTTTGGGACCAGCTCTGAGACTCTGAGAGCTAGAGAGGCCTCCAGAAGGCATCAGGTATCGTGTGTAAAGAAACTGAACTGCAGAGAGGAAAAAAAAAATTGATCCAAGGTCACCAGGGAAATTGTCACATGACCAGCACCTACTTTGGACAGGGTCTAGAGTGGACCCTTCCCTCCATCCTGTTCCTATGAGCAAGGGAGAAGTGTGTTGCCCACAGGCTCAGTCTTAGACTTGGGGACCCTAGACTAGAATTCAGGCCTTCCTAGTAGAGAATGGGACCAAATGAGAGAGGTCGCAGGTCCTGCACCCCTACCCACGTCAGACCCTGAGAAGTGTGTGTGTCCCCAGCCCTGGCCTGAGCTCTCTGTATGATGCTAGGGTCACAGGCAGTGTTTAGCAATTCTTCAGCAGAGCAAGCNGCCTGGGACACAGGGCACATCGACACCAGCTCCTGGCCGACTCCATACCCATTGCAAGAAGAGCAGCCACCATGTGAAGCAATGATTGCCACATGCACAGAACCCAGCGTCTTAGGATCAGGCCACGGGGACTCAGGGGACCCAAGTTCTGGCGCAAAGGCTCATATGATCAGGATCAGCATTGAGCAACAGTTTGGGTCAAGGGTTTGCCAGTCAGAGGCTGCAGTAAACAATGCTTGGGCTCCTGGATACAGACACAGTAATTCTGATCCATGGAGTAGCAGCCACGGAACAAGACGGTGGACCTGCAGGATTCGANGGCACCCAGGCTTTCACATATTCCCAGCATTCCCAGGATGCATGAGGTGTCATCACTTCCTCTTACAGCTAAGGAACTGAGACCAGGCACAGGGCATGATAAGCCAAGACCTCAGGTTACCAAGTACAGAGATAAGAGTCCAAGTCCTTCTCCACAGTTTCTCCTAAAGAGATGGGGTGTGTGAGTGGAGTGGGATCATCTCTTTATATCCACCCCAGGTCCTTATTATAGCTCCCCCAGGTTCTCAGCCTGGTCCAGGGGTCAAATGTAGAACAGTCAAGCCTAGGAGTCTCATGTCCTATCCTATCCACTCGGCAGCCTAGTGGCTTCAGTCAAGTCCCCTGACCTGCCCTTGACCTGACTAAGACATTTCCTCATACCTGGAGGAGGTACAAGAGCTACAGGGGTGCAGGTTGCCAGGAGAATTCAGCCNGGCATTGCTGCCCCTGGAGACCCTGCTGGAAGTTCCACAAATGGTTGTCTTCCCACNGATACTTTAAAATATTTTTTTAAACCACAAATAAAACTTTGTGCATGTATAATATTTTTATATATACACACATATAGGGATATAGTATTTTATATATACATATGTATATCCCAGATACATATTTTGGAATACACACNCACACCTCACACACAAATATACTCAGTTAATTGGCATACTGATGGTTGGGTTTTTTACTATGTGAGACAATGCACATGTGTACAGGTGCATATATGTATATTCAGAGGCCAGAGGACAACTTCAGATACCATCCTCTGGAAGGCCATCCACCTCCTTTGACACATGGTCTCTCACTGGCCTGGAGAGCACCAGTTAGGATAGACTGGCTGGCCAGCAAGTCCCAGGGATCCTACATGCTCAGTACCCTTTATGTGGGTTCTGGGGATTGAACTCAGGTCCCCATGCTTGTGAAGCAAGTTCTATACCATCTGAACTATCTCCCTGGCCCCTATTGGTGATTTTAATCAACTTAGTCTGCTATCCTAAGAGACCAGGAATCAGTGGCTCTCTATACAAGACCTACAGTTGCAAATGAGTCTACAGCCTTCATGGGTACAGTCACTGTGCCCATGAGTTTTCTGTCACTGTGATAAAANACCTGAGTTAATCATCTTATAAGGAGGAAAGTTTCCTTTGGGCCTATAGCTTCAGAAGTCGTAGTCTGTGTTTGGATGTCCCCATTGCTTTTGAGCTGTGGCAAGGCAGGACATAATGGTGGGGATCAGATGATGCTTGCCTCACAGAAGCCAGGAAGCAAGAGAGCAGGGAGGAGAAGTTAAGAGCCCACTGTCCCTAAGTGTTTGTTATTTTACTCATTGCTATGGCAAGATACCTAACAAAAGCAACTTAAGGAAAGACAGTTTTCTCTTGACTCACAGTTTGAGGTCACAGTCCGTCATGGTGGGGCAGGCATGGTGGCAGAGTGTGAGGCAGCTGCTTACACTGCATCTTCAGTCAGTGAGCAATGATGAACGGTGATGTTCAGCTCGTGAGTTTCCTCTTTTTATTCATTCCGGGACCCCAGCCTAGGAGATGGTGCCACCCACATTTAGAGTGGTTAACCTAATCTAGATAATTTCTCACAGATGTGCCCAGATGTGTATCTCCATGGTGACTCTAGCACCTGTCAAGTTGGCAGTTATCANCTGTCACAGTCTCCATGGGCATATCCCCAATGACCTTGCTTTCTCCCACCAAAGCCACCCTTAAAAGTTCCATCATTTCCCTAGACTACGTAGTGACAGAAAAATACTAGGAAGGCTAGAACAGGAGGATTGNGTGGAGAGGAGAGGGGAGGGGAGTAGGGGAAAGAATNCTGGGAGAGATAATTCACACAAGGGCCATATGAGGGCATATGTAGAAACCTCCTACTGTGGAAGTGTCTTAAAATACATACATGTATGAAANAAATCTAAATGGACTTCCCAAATAGCAAGGGAGATAATGTCCCAACTAAACATCTTTTCCACCAAGTGAAACTTCCAAGGCCAGAAAAGGGTTAAATCTAATTGAGTTGTTAACCAAAGGGGCCCCATGGAAACCCCTAAACAACTCAGGATATTNCCCAGGCTATTGATTACTTCCCACAAATTTACTGAAGACAAGACTTACATATCTCAATGAACATGGAGAAGTCAAGCCAGTGCCTAACTAGAGCCTTCACCCCTTCGGATTAGTGTTCATGGTACTGGAAGGTACTCTGTGTGCTACCAGAGGAGAAAGGTNACCACTAACCCAGCTACTAACCCTGTGATCTACAAAGGTGTCCTGTCTGCATGACANACTACTGCAATAGTGGCACTACCACTGTGGGAGTAACCAACTACTATCTGCTTCGATTTAAGACCTACTCCATGAAATGAAACCAATGCCTGATACTGCAAATGTGGACAAGAACCTGAGACTAGATAGGCTGTAGATTTAAGGNAATATCAAGGTCTATTATTTTCCTAAAAGAACATAGCAATAAAATGACTCCTAATGACATACTGCTATACCCGTAGATTGATGTCTCACTCAGCCATCACCCCTTGTAGTAGATGGGAACAAACTCAGAGACCCACAACTGGACAATGCACAGAGAGTGAGAGACTTTGGAGCACTCAGTCCTAATGGGATGTCTTCATCAAACCCCTCCCCTCAGGGCTCAGGGAGCTATGCGGTAGGGGAGCAGAAAGATTGTAGGAGCCAGAGGGGATGGATGACATCAAGGAAACTGTCTTCCAGACACAAGGTGACTGACGCACACATGAACTCATAGAGACTGTGGCAGCATGCACAGGGCCTGCATAGCTTTAAGCCAAATGGGGTTCTAGCATTGAGATGGGGAAGTGGATACAATCTCCTATCCCTAATCAAGAAGCTATCTCCAATTGACAACTGCTTGCAAAGGGGGGTGGTGGTTTTCTACAATAGAATTTCACTAGGTATTTAAACCACACTTTAGGGCAGGCCCCATACCCAGAAGTGGATGGCCAACACAAAATGAACTCAACGGTATTTTTGTAGATTTTTTTTGTTTCATATTGCTTTGTTTGGGCATTTTTTTATACTACAGGTCTTTTGCTTGTATATTATGGTTTCTGATTTTGTGCGGTTTATGGATTTTGTTTCTTGTGCTTTCTCATTTTTTGTTTGTTTGTTTGTTTGGTTGGTTGGTTGGTTGGCTTGGTTTTTTTTGCCTGTTTGGTCTCTAAAGAGAGAGAAAGAAGGCATGGAGTTGGATGGATGGGGAGGTGGGAAGGGTCTGGGAGGAGATGAGGGAGGGAAACTGTGATCAGAATATATTGCTGAATTTTCAATTAAAATAAAATAAAATATCATAATGAAAAAAAAGAAAGAAAGAAAAGGCTCCATCATTTCCCAATAGCTCTGCCCTAGAGACAAGCTTCAACACAAGGACTTCTGGAAACACACCAGATCCAAACTGTATCAGTCACTGTCTTCTGTACCCTTGTATCTGCCTAACATGGAGCTGTAGCTCAGCCTTCAGTAAGAGATGTGATCACCTCTGCAGGGGGCTGTCACCAGCCTTAAATGGGGTCATGCACAAGCAACCCCTGCCCTCATAGTTGCCCCATAGAGGCTAGGCCCTATGTCCTCCTTTGGGCCTCTTACAACAGCCCTACCTGGAGAGACAGACACCTCAGAAGAATATTCACATATTATCCTCACAGGAAGGTAANAGAGATGCTCACAAGCAGAAGGAACAAGTTTAGATCCTCAGAACTCATGGAGAAGNTGAGTGGGCGTTGTAGCCTCCTGTAATCCCCATCCACAGAATCCCCAGAGCAAACTGGCTAGTCAGACTAGCAAACACGGTGAGCTCTGAGTTCAGCGAGAGATCATGCTCCCCATAGGAGATGAGAAGTGATGGATTAAGACACCTAGCATCAACCTCAGGCCTCTGTGCGCATGTGCACATACATAGACAAATACCCACACACATGTAAACACGCACACAAACACAGGAGGGGATATATAGGACTGATAGAAAAAGACTACCTAGCATGCAGGAGGCCCTAGGTTCAGTCCCTAGTACCATTTTATAAAAAGGAGGTCAGAAATGAATGCACGTGCACACACTCCTGGCAAGAGCATCAGCCTGTACTGAGCAAAAGATGCCCGCACGGCTTCCTGATGTTCCCTCCCCTTTCTCCACCCTCTCAGTTACCAGCCATGGTCACCCCCTTCTTGCTGTCCTTGATCAACTCTTTTGAGACCTTAGGATACAGGATGAAGGATACAGGATCCCCAGAGGGGAACTTGAGCCACTGCTATCTACACTGGGCTGAGATGTGTGGTGTGAATGTGTTCCCAAAGGTCCCTGCATTGCGAACTCCATCCCAGGGCAGTGGTGTGGAGAGGTGAGGCTGATGTGAAATGCTGTTCTCTAAGCATAACAGCCACTACCATCCTCATCAGAGCAACTGTGACCACTTGCCACCCTCAACATAAGGCCTGTTGTCATTCCCTCATGGAAGGAGGGGGTGGTGAGACCCTAGTCTTGGGAGGTGTTAGGGTACATCAAAGTGGAAGGTTCACTGAAGGGGTGTTCCATCTATGAAGCTACAGGGAAGTGGTCAGTTATGCCTGTCTCTTATACACCTCTAGATGTGTATAAGAGATTCACTGAAGGGGTGTTCCATCTATGAAGCTACAGGGAAGTGGTCAGTTATGCTGTGAGGAGACTTCCCAGTGATACAGTTGTTTGGGGGGGGGGTCACCTATGCTCCTGTAAGTGACCATCTCACCTGTGCTCTATGACTAAACNCAATGAGCTGGTTGGGTTGCCAAGCTGGATTTGAATGGAGCCATTGCTTTAGTCTGTCACGGATGCCCTGTCTAGAGTGAGTAGATGTGCATGTATTAGCAGAGACAGTTCACACAACAGGGAAAGTGATTTAGGTCATGAGGGCTCTACCCCAANAGGGGTATTGAGTTTATTATAGGAGGGACTACCTAATAGAAAGATCAGTTTTNCCCTAGGCTCTCTCTTTCCCTCTCCCTCTCCCCATCCCCCTGCCTCTCTCCCTTTCCAAGTGATATTCTCCAACATGTTATGACATAGCACAAACCATCATCTGGTTCACCCCCTAGATCTTCCATCTTCCAACCTTCAGAACCTTCTGTTCTTCATAAGCAACCCAGCTTTGGGTATTCCGTTATAGCAACTGAAACCAAATTACAACAGAGAGCATTAACATGCCATGGGTTCAGATCTGTGCCTGTCTTGTCCCTGCCTGAGCAGAAGCAGCTCTCCACCAAAAGCCACANAGCCAAGTAGTGGCTGTCTAACTCAACATCCCACCTCCACCAGCACAGTGTGGAAGTCCCTGCTGGGATGCACCAGCTGAGCCAGGGCAGCAAGGGTGAACCTGGTGTCTCTGACTCCAGCAGGATAATGGGGAAGCCAGGCGAGGCTGTGTTCTCCTTTTCCATAGCTACAGTATACAGACACCCAGCTGGCAGCTGGGAAGCCTGAGCCTGGGCATAAGAGATGGAGGCTTAAGACTCTCTGGTCTGGAATTCTGCCCTTTCTCCCAAGTTACCACTTGACATGGGGCAACCAGGCATCTCCCCATGAAAGTAGGACTTTAAAAAGTCACCTGTAACCCAAGAGGCACCTTCCCGCCAGGGATCTTGGTTTGAGACCATCTCCTCCTCTTCCATTTAATGTCTAATGTCAGACAGGCATCCCTAGCTGCCTTACTCCTTAGGTTACAACNGCACTGAAGCACCTTCAGTGGCTCCTATGTCCTCTGTGATAACGTTAAAATGTCCCATCCTTCAAGACCCTCACCATCTATTTCAGCTGCCTCCTGTCTCACCTCCTGCCCCCCAAATTCCAGCCAAACAAAGCCTGGCCCAGCTGTCCGTATCCCATTCAACCTCCAAGGCCAGAGCCCTCCTCAGTTTCCCATGTCACTTTGACTCTCATCCTCAGCAAAAGCAAACTTCAGCTACCACAGGACTTTGTCCTGACCCTAGACTGGAACCCTCTTGGGGGTACAGTGGCTTTATCTCTACATTCTCAGTGGCCCGAGTTCCAACGGCATCAAGAAAGCAGCTTCCCCACCTACAATGAAGACCTAGCAACTATCTAGCACTTTCCTCCAAACAGGTCGTGAGTTTGCTGAGCATCAAAGGCAGAGCTCTAGAACATGCGTGGTGTGTAAGTCACTCAGCTTCCTTGGAGCAATGTTCCTCAGACACAGTCCCACTTCTGCCCCCCTGGTGCAAGGGGGAGCCTTAGTCCACCTCGGGGTGTTTGGAGGAACCCCTTCCAGAGGAAGCACTCACACCATCTTCACTGAATTTTATTCTCTAGTTGTCAGGAGTCACGGCAGCCACATGAATAAGCTTTGGACAGAATGACAAAGACAGCACACAGGCAGGTGCCGTTGTGGTAAGTCCCTTCCTTCCTTCATTTCTGGGTGTGTGGCCTCATGTAGCCAGTTGATGTGGGGTGGGAGGGTAGCCTCCACCCCATGATACCCCTCCTGTCTGGACAGGAGGGGAAGCTGTACTCAGGTNGCTGAGGAGATGCGTGTGTTGTAGGCTCTTGGGAAATGCTGGGGCCAGGGAGGAGGCAGCAGCCAGCCATCACAGGCGCCTTAAGCAAGCTCCAGGCGGTTGCTCCATCCACAGAACAGGGCGATGAGGCCCCAGGGTGTGGCATTGCATCACATTCTTAGAAAGCTGCCTCTGTACCCACATTTCCATCTGGGGCCTGGACTTGGTTTCTTTAATTGCTGCTTTTTCACTTCCAAGTTTCTGAGGACAAATCTGGACACGGCTGTGGTGAAATGACAGTTATTAGCCAACCTTCCCGGGCAGTTAATCAGAGCTGCACATGGCTGTGACTCCTGTGGGTGATCTTTGGGGAATCCACACACTCTCCTCTGTAGTGGGTATGACACTGGCCCTCAGAGAAACTGAGGCAGACCCAGGGAGACTAGACAGCTTGACCATAGCTACACAGCTCATGCATGGTGGAGGCCCGGACTGGACTCTCCTCTGAAACTGTTAACTGCTCCTTAGCTCTGCCTCCCCTGAGANGCAATGATCTGGGCTGTGGAGTCACACTGCAGTGGTCCTGGAGGTCAGCAATGCTGTGGGCTCCCTGCTGTCAGGGGTGGGCCCTTTCTCTTCTCCAGGACTCAGGTTTCCCATCTGTAAAGTTGGTAACTTGAGCAGACCACTGGTTATCAAGTTTTAATTTTTTGTTGTGTTTTTATTTGCTGGGGGTGTAACCTAGGGTCTTGTTCACA
>LZPO01097124.1:92225-104844 GCA_001675575.1 Neotoma lepida
AAAAGAAAAAGAAAAATCCCCACAGGTGTGCCTAGCTGCTTGGGTTTTTAGTTAATTCCAGAGGTAGTCAAGTTGACAACAAAGAGTAGCCATCACAGACCCATATGGTGGAAGGAGTCATTACTGCAAGTTGTCCTTTGACCTCCACACATGCTATGGCACATATACAATCAATGTCATAGCTCCTTATTTACAATTCTTTTCTCCTAATATATTTTCCAAGGCATCCTCATAATTAAGCAATACCAGTAAATTCAAACATAAAAGAATTGCCAGGCATAGTGGTGTATGCCTTTAATTCCAGCACTTGGGAGACAGAGGCAGGTGGATCTCTCTGTGAGTTCGATGCCAGCCTGGTCTACATAGCAAGTTCCAGGACAACCAGAGGTACATAGTGAGACCATGTCTTGAAAAAGGATAGATAGATAGATAGATAGATAGATAGATAGATAGATAGATAAAAAAATTTCTTTAAAGCTAAGTATAATGCAGTGGTTCTCAACCTTCCTAATGCTGTGAACCTTTAATACAGTTTCTCATGTTGTGGTGACCCCCAACCATAAGATTNCTTTGTTGCTACTTCAAAACTAATTTTACTACTGTTATGAATAATAATGTAAATATCTGATATGCAGGATATCTGACATGTGACCCCCACAGGCATCATGCCCCACATGCTGAGAACCACTGGTATAGTGGCTCAGATCTATAATCCTAGCAAATAGGAAGCTGGGACAGGAGGATCACCAGCTAGAGACCATGTCTCAACAGGGAAAAAAGCAGGGGGTGGGGGCTATAAAATGACTCGTGTAAGAAAAGATAGAAATTACCCACACTGAGGTAGTAGTTTAGCAGCTTGTCAGAATCCCAAATGCTTGACAGTGTGCTGGGTTGGTGAGGCCGTGGCAAACTTCCATCGCCACAGGTAGATTGTGTGTGTGTGTGTGTGTGTGTGTGTGTGTGTGTGTGTGTGCGCGCGCGCGCGCGCGTGCATTCATGTGCCTCAGCCATTACTGAGGGAATTTAACCATGTTTAGCAAAATTATATTTGTATTCTTCCTGTGAGCCTAGATTCATCTTAACAATAAATACACTGGAACAAATGGGGAGAAAAGTAGCACAGGCTCTTCACTGAGGCCCTGTTTGTAACAGAAGACAAGAAAAAACCCAGTGGAAAGACAAGAGTGTGTTCTAGATAGCAAAATACATAAGCTGGGCAGTGGTGGCACAGAGCTGCACAGAGAAACCTTGTCTTCAGGATAGGGTTGAGGGCTCATTGTGATATTACTAAATCAGAGAGTAAAGCTGTGAGCTGCCGGTGATACAAAATGGAGGCCTAAGAAATATGTATTTGGGGACTAAAGAGATGGCTAAGCCATTAAGAGCACTGGCTGCTCTTGTGGAAGACACAGGTTCAGTTCCCAGCTCCCACANGGCAGCTCACAATCATTGGCAAAACCAACCCCAGGGGAGCCACTGCCCTTTTCTGGCCTCTGCATGCACATGGTGCACAGACATACATGCAGGCAAAACNCTGATACACATTTCTAAACAATTTTTTTAAAAAGGCAATCCATACTTAATATTTTTGAAGATGAAAGGGTTTGAGGAGGTAGATATTTTACCTGACTTAAAAATTACACAAGTATGTGTGTATGGTTACTCCATTGATAATGCAACTTTTATGTTTTCTTATACCAGTTGAAAAGTAAGAATAAGACCAAGTATGGCCATGCAGTTCTGTAATCCTAGTATTTGGGAGACTAAGAGGAGGCTTGTGAATTCAAGGCAGCCTGGGCTGCCTGCTAATGGACCCTGTCCAAATAAATAAATACTNGAATGAGAGCATAAGCCAGGCATGCTGATACACACTGAAATCGTAGCACTGGAGACACTGAGACANAAGGATTGTTGTGATTTTGAGGCTACCATGTTACATAGCAAGACCCTGTCACTCAGAGGNACNGGATTTGCCTAGTGTGTGGGCGTCCTGGATTCCGACCCCATCACACAACAAAAGCAGTGTGTGGTGGGGCCCAGGATCGAGGCCAGACTCTGCAGTTCTGCCTTGGAAAGCTCATCGATAATGTATACTTACAAAACGTAAGTATTTCAAAGTAATCCTTCTTTTGTGGAAATATTAGGGGATGAAAAGATGGCTCAGCCATTAAGAGCACTTATTGTTTGCCCAGGACCCAAGTTTGATTCCCCACTCACAACTGTCTGAACTCCCGCTCTAGGGGATGAGACTCCCTCTTCTAGTATGCCGGTGCACACACACACATATACATACACGCACAGTGCACATAAATAAAAATTTTAAAGTCTTAAAACCAGTCACAGCACTGCATACCTTTAATCCCAGTACTCTGGAGGCAGAGGCAGGCTGAACTCTGTGAGTTCAAGGCTAGCCTGATCTACATAGCAAGTTCTAGGCCAGCCAGGGCTACATAATGTGACCCTGTCTCAAGATAACTAATAAATAGGTCTTTTTCTTTCTTTCTTTTTTTTTCATTTTGTTTTTGTTATTGTTGTTGTTTCAAGACAGGGTTTCTCTGTGTAACAGCTCTGGCTGTCCTGAAACTCAATTTGTAGACCAGGCTGGCCTTGATCTCACAGAGATCCTCCCACCTCTGCCTTCTGAGTGCGAGGACTAAAGGCATGCACCACCACCACCCAGCAGTCTTTTTTTAATCACTGGGCTAGGTTTATCCAGTTAGTAGCTGCCTTAGGGAACGGTCACCTACTGTTCAGCCCTCATGGAAGAGACTTTGTGCATTTTCTCCTGTCAGAATGCCTCCGCTTCATAAACTGCCCCAGAATCCATCTGTCCTCAGTAGACTTGTTGCCTCCTCCCTAGGCATCAAACTAAACATCCTCCGTCAAGCCTCCTTAGCCTGCAGATGAGGCTTATCTTAGTCAGTATTCTATTGCTGTGAGGAGACAACATGACCATGGCAANTCTTAGAAGGGAAAGCATTTAAATGGGGCTGGCTTACAGTTCAGAGATTTGGTCCNTTGTCATCATGGCAGGGAACATGCTGGCAAACATGGTGCTGGAGAGGTATCTGACAGTTCTACATCAGGATCCACAGGCAGCAGGAAGAGAGAGAATGGTCTTNGAATGGGCTTTTTGAAACCTCAAAGCCAGTGACACACTTCCTCTGCCACACCTCCTAGTCCTTTCAAATAGTGCCACTCCCTGGTGACCAAATATTCAAATCTGTGAGCCTACAGGGGCCATTCTCATTCAAACCACCACAATGCTAAATTTGAGAAAGGAGACAACTTTCCTAAAGGCAGAATGAGGGGGGAGTAGGACTAAAAGCTAGACTACTGAATGACCTGAAAAATGCTTTATTGGCACCTAGCAATAGAGCTGGAGCCCCCAGCCTCATATCCCAAATGACACCACCATCAAGGGTCTCTCTAGCCCTTCCTGCTGAGCTCACACACAGGGCCCAAGCATTCCAATGGATGAACTGTCCTCTTACATATATGTGCTTCTGTGCTGGGGCTGAGGCTCTGAGGGCCCATCTGAGCCCACAGGAGGATATGGGTGCATGGGAGGGCTGCGGTCAGAACAAGCTGGCTGTGTGACTGGATCTTGAAATTATCTGTCTTTTTTAGTGGGTTTTGTTCCCTCTAAGGAAGTCTGTCTGGAACTAATAGAACATCTTTCTGTTCCAGGTGTGCAGACAGACATGCCTATAATCACATCAGAGAAGTAAGTGAGGGCGACCTTGGCTTTGGTGCAGCTGTGTCTTCTCAGGTCTGGTGTTAGGTAGTCTGTGATGACGCAAATTTGTACCTTTGTTTTCTCCTGATAGTAGATAATACTTGGAAACTGAGTCTGAATTTAATGTCGCTCAAATCCCATCTGAAATGTGTTGCTTGTTCAGGTCAGTCTCCCAAAACACCAACCGCTGTCATGTCGAGAATGTGTTCTGAAGTCCTGAGATGCTGGGACTTGGGTTCTGAGTGGGNATCCCAGCCCATGTGGGTAAATGGTCCTGCCCTCTTGCTTGCTCTGCACACTGTAGGGCCAGAGGGTTTCACCGAAGTCCCTGTCAACCCCTCTTAGGCATTCTGGAAACATTTCCCTTGACTCCACAGGCACCTGTATGTCTGGCTAATCCCANCATATCCATATCCTGCCCATGCATCACCTCTCCTNGAATTTCTTCCCACTACANTCCTCTCTACTGCCCCAGATATTAGCCCTATGGCCCTTTTCTCTGTGTCATCTCTCACATGCTTGGGTTCGGAGTCAGTTCTAGGAAATCAAGGCCAGACCTGGCATCTCTGTAGNCTGGACTTAGTGGTCCCTTGATAAGACTAGGACTAAGCCTGTAATCTCAACACTGAGACAGTAGGATTGCTATGAGTACAAGGCCAGCTTGGTCTACATAGTGAGTTCCAGTCCAGCCTGGGCTACAGGATAAGCCCCTTGTCCTGGTCAGGGTTANTANTGCTGTGATGAAACACCATGACCAAGCAGGTTGGGGAGAAAAGGGTTTATTTGGCTTACACTTCCACAGCACTATTTATTGTGGAAGGAAGGAAGTCAGGACAGGAACTCAAACAGGACAGGAACCTGGAGGCAGGAGCTGATGCAGAGGCTGTGGAAGAGTGCTGCTTACTGACTTGTTCCTCATGGCTTGCTCAGCATGTTTTCTTATATAACCCAGGACTACCAGCCCAGGGATGGCACCATTCAAAATGGACTGGGCCCTCCCCCATCGATCACTAATTAAGAAAATGCCCTACAGGCTTGCCAACAGCCCAATCTTATGGACGCATTTCCCTAATTCCCCTCTCAAATGACTTTAGCTTGTATCAAGTTGACATAAAACTAGCCAGCACACCTTTCTCATAAAACAAAACAGGGGTCTATTCATCCCAGCCTTCATTTTTGTCTCTGTCAGGAACTATTGTGGGCCATGACGCAAATACAGCAGATAGCAATTGATAAATCAGATGTCAACCCACCAGATAAATAATTCTCTTATGGAGGAACCCCATCAGGCAAGGCTTATGGACCACAGACTCTGAAAAACAGGTTACTTCTATCTGTAATTTCACATGTGCAAAAACAGCTATGAAATCTCCCCATTACCATGCATTTTCATGCTATGTGTACATGTAACCCCATGATTACATCTCAATCTTATGGGCACATATTCTGTGGATGGCCAAGAAGATGACTTCTCATTAAGCTGTATAATTTTGATGAATAGAATATACTAGGATATGCTTCACAACTAGATCTATTGTTCCACAAGACCTGTAAGACACTTAGAAGCCTGCTTTGTTCCTTTAACTCANATTAACATAAGAAAACAACAATTTCTTCCCAGTCTAAGACAAACTAGAGACAATTAGCTCATTTATAATCTTAGAGCAATTTCAAACTAAACTAAATGCCTCATACAATTAACCTCTACAAAATACTCAAGGACAAATTCCCAGAGGTTTTCTTATAGAATCAAGGTTAGTAACACAAAACAGCCTAGGATACTGTGCCAATTCTTCACTTGCTAAGTCTGGCTGATGAAGACCTGACTCCCTGTGCAGATGTCTCTGCAGCTTGTCTCACCGGGCACTGTGCCCCTGGTCTCTGGTCACATTCGTACACCAGGAACCTTGAAACCTTGCGTTGCCATGGTAAATGGCTCTGCCCCTTATCATTTACTCAAGGAATGTGCTATGACCTTCAGAGGTAGCTTTATGACTTTTTATTATTGAAAAAAGCCTCCTGTAAAATAGAGAGCTGTGTNGAACAGAGGAGAACTAGAAAGAATTAGAACTTAGAAGGAATTAGAACTAGGAAGAATTAGAGTTGTAAAGAAGAATTAGAGCTGAAGAAGAATAAAAGAAAATGACCCTCAGATCATGTATGAGTCTTTTTCCCTCAGATAAAAAGTTCTATCATTACGCTGTAGACCTTTCCCTCGAACCCTGTTTGTAGCCTTGGANCTGGTCTCCACAGGCTGCATTAGTTCTCCAGTTCAGATCCCAGCCCCTCTGTAGAGCCTTGCAATGCCTAGTCCACAATCATGTTCTCACCTTCTAGCCCGCAACAGCAGACTCTCACAGCCCTATGCACTACTGACAAGCAGAGTGTTGAGGAGGCATGTTCCCAGGCTAGNCTTGGAGTGGGATTTACTTAGAACTTGGCAGAGCCCCCATCNCAGGAAGGCTACAGTACACAGGTCACTGTACTCAAAGCTAGGATTCAGAAACAAGACAGAGGTTGAGAACCCCTCCTAGTCAGGCTTGCTGTGTAGATGACATGAGGTCACGCCTGTCTGAGGAAATGAGTCCCGTCTCCCTGAAGAGTGCAACTGAGCAGCACTGCAGTGTCTACAGCACAAGGGTCCAGTAGTGCTTCTTCAGCTCATGTGTGTTTCCTTGAGCTGCCAGCCCAAAGGATCACAGACTCCGTGACGCTAAACAACAGAAATGGATTTTCAGTTCTAGAAGCAAAAGACCAAAATGCAGGTTTTGACAGAGCTACATCCCTCTGGAGGGCCACATCCCTCTGGAGGGCACAGGAGGACCTTTCCTGCCAATCTTAGCTTCTGGTGATGCCTGCAGCCCTTGGTGTTCTTAGCCAGTCCCTGCCTCCAGAGTGTGTGTGTGTGTGTGTGTGTGTGTGTGTGTGTGTGTTCTTCTGGTGATGCCTGCAGCCCTTGATGTTCTTAGCCAGTCCCTGCCTCCAGTGTGTGTGTGTGTGTGTATGTTCTTGTCTGTCTGTGTTTCCTCCTTCTGTTAAGTACACCAGTCAGGATGACCTCATCTTGAATTGAAAGAAATACACTAATGGAATAGCTTTCCCGTGACTTAGTGGGCTCAGCTCCAGAGTAAGAGGGATTGACACACAAGAACAATGAAGTTTATGGCAGTGATGCTGGAGTACATTGTGTGAGAGGCGCTGTGCACATAATAGACTTCTCTCCTAAGTCCTCCTAAGTCCTCACCCCAGCCCATGAAGACCCCAATCCTCTTGATATCCATGTTCTGCAGGTGAGGAACTGAACCATGGGAAGTTAAGTTCCTCACTCCAGGTCANAATTGGGCCTTCCAGAGTTGGCGCTGGAATGGCCCACATAATAAATGGGCATGGTTGATCAGGTAGAGGAGAGGGTGTGGCCAGTGGAGGAGCCATGTTCAGAGCCTGGGATCTGAGAGATGTGGAGTTCTTGCAGCCTTGAGTGAGTTTGCTTCCAGTCCNAGCTGTGCCTCCTCCCTCTGCCCTCTCCCCTTTGCTTCCTGGCACCTACTCTCTATGTTCTTACCACTCCTCCAGGACTTGGCTTTTTAAGGTATTTCCAATCAGCAGCAGGAGGACACCACTCTGGGACCTAGGCTATTTGCTGTCTTGCTCTTTCATCTCNGGTCTTACTTGGGATTTCTTTTGCACAATCCTGTGGCCACTCTTGTTGAAGTATTAGGTCATCTGAGATACTATACTACAAGGCAGGAATGCAGTGGCTGTGGCATGTGACAGAAGAGGGGAGAGGCAGAGGTGCCAGTGGGTTAGCTCAGACTCAGAAGAGTCAGGTCCAGGGCCATGTGTAGGTTTTAATACAACGTGTGCTGAGACAAATTGAGTTGTGTTTTATGATACCCCTGAAGCCCTCATAGTAAGAAAGCAGATGTGTAACTTCTTGGGCACATCTATGTTGCACACTTCACACGCCTCCTCTCAATTCATTCTTGCCACAACCCCCTGAGGTGGCACATTGAGTGTNTAGGTGAGTCCCTGAGCCTGAGAAGAGGGAGAGTCACACAGCAAGTATGAGACTGTGTGGAACAAAGGTCTGACTTCACATCTGCCCTGCTCAGGCCACTGTATGGGTGGAGTAGAGCCCTGTGTGCTTGCTTATTCTGGATCTGTGCAAAGGAGGGGGGTGGCTGAGCCTTCAATTAAGTGGCTCTTTCAATGTGTTTTTAGGGTTTTGCTTTTTTTTCTATGCTTTTACTTTTGCTTTTTTTAAAAAATATTTAATTATTTATTATGTATACAATTTTCTGCCTGCATCCCTGTAGGCCGGAAGAGAGCACCAAATTTCATTACAGAGGTTGTGAACCATTATATGGTTGCTGGGAATTGAACTCAGGACCTCTGGAAGAACAGCCAAGGCTCTTAACCTCTGAGCCATCTCTCCAGCCCCTGCTTTTGATTTTTTTCATGCTTGAGATCTTACCTTGTAGCCTAGGCTGGCCTAAAACATGCAGTCCTCCTGCCTCAGCCTCCTATTTGCTGATATAACATACATACAGCACTGTGACTGAGTCACATTTTTAAGTCAAGGAATCTGCAGTTGCTAGCACAAGAAAACTTCTTTCTAGATCTTTCNAGCATTTCTACTGTGTGTATTGGTCACCGGGCCACCATGTCCCTGATGATAAAAGGTTGTATGTAACAAGATCTCTGTGAGCCAGTAAGACTAGTATCACCAATTTTGTGGGGGAGGAAATGGACACAGAAGCTAAGTAATCTACACAGTAGTAAATGATGGAGTTCAGGCTGAACCCCAAATGTGCGCTAACAGATTTTCCACGTTTTGTACTGTTATACTACAGGTTTCAGAGTAGCCTTGCTATGTTTCAGTCTTTAAATCTAGGATTCAGCCAGGCCTGGTGACAGAAGCCTGTAGTACCAGCTACTCAAGAAACTGAGGCAGGGGCTGGAGTGATGGCTCAGTGGTTAAGAGCACTGACTGCTTTTCCAGAGGACCCAGGTTCAGTTCCCAGCACCCATATGGCAGCTGACTGTAACTTCAAGATCTGACACTCTTGCACATGCAGGCAAAACACTAATGCAAATATAAATAAAATTTTTTAAAAAAGAAACTGAGGCAGAAGAATTGGCAAGTTCAAGTCCAACCTGGGCAACTCAGAGAGACCCTGTCTCAAAGAAAAAGGATAATGCCCAGTGGTAGAGCACTTACCCTTGCTTGTGGCCCTAGGTCCAATCCCCAGAACAGCAAATGAATGAGTCAAAGATTGAGCCCCAGTGAACACAGATGGGTGCTCATCTGTGTGTAGGAAAACCAGTGTGAACAGCTGAGGTTCTGATGAGCCAAGGGGAAGCAGCAGACACCAGTCTTTCTGGGTACAAAAGCCAGTTTGCCTGTTGGATTGTATGAGACATGACAGTTTGTGCACCCTGATATATCCAGGCATCNAATGAAATTACATGTGTCTTCTTGGGCCTGAGCAGAGCCACGGGTGTTGGCTGCTGAGGTCAGCCTTCTGCTAGTCTTTGGTTTGCAACAGGTTCTAATGAAACAGGAACACATCCCAGCAATGTCTTGACACAGCCCTGTTGACTTCACCATAGTCTTTATACCTTGGCAAGTGCTCAGCTCTTTGAGTATAGAAATGTAATGTGTTACTATATGCTAAAGATTATTATGGGGAATTTATTTCCGAGAGTGTGTGTGTGTGTGTGTGTGTGTGTGTGTGTGTGTGTGTGTGTGTGTGTGTGTGTGTGTGGTGACTAATCTTGGATGTCAGCTTGACATACATGGGAAGAGGAAACCTCAGTTGATTGCTTCTGTCAGATTGATCTACAGAGCATTTTCTCAACTGCTAATTGGTGGAGGAGGGCCTAGACCACTGTGGGCGGTACCATCCCTAGGCAGGTGGGCCTGGGCTATATAAGAAAGCTAGCTGACCATGAGCTACAGAGTGAGCTAGTAAACAAAGTTCCTCCAAGGCCTTTGCTTCCATCCCTGCCTCCAGGTCCTGCCTGGAGCTCCTGCCCTGGCTTCCCTTTATGGTGCCTGTAAGCTCTAAGGTAAAATAAACCCTTTCCTCCCTAAGGTGCTTTTGGTCAGAGTGTTTCATCACAACAGAAAGCTAACTTGAACTGTATACAAGGCAAATCATTTCTTTCCATATCCAGTGATCTTCTTGGATACTGTGAACAATATTGATTAAAATTCACTTTCCAATACTAAATGAAGGGTCTTCTATTATGAAAGAAATGTCTGTAGGGAACAGTGTGATAACCAAGATTAAAATAAGACAAAATGGATCCCAGTAAAAGGCAATATTTTCTCTGCCTTATTTACTAGCGTCTGTTGGTTTTCAATTACATAAGTTTTCACACTTTGTTAAATGGGGATTAATTTTGTCTAAGTAAGCAAATGATATCAAAGGGCCAGTGACGAATGCTTGTTGATGGACAGTTAGAGGTAGGAGAATGTGAAGGAGGCAAACTCTGCCTGTACCCACTCTTCAGGAAAACTCCACATCTTGGTGGGCCATCTTGTAGGCTTTTTGGTCATTTTGTTGTCTTGGAGTTGAGGCTTGAGTGTGTTATTGATGGTGTTTCTGTTGGCAGGTATCAGCATCGAGTGGAATGGGCCATGGACTTCATGCGTAGACAGGGCCATGATGAGAGCACTGTGCAAAAGACCCTTACAGACTACATAGAACCACTTGAGCTTCCTTGCAGAAAGGGGAAAGAAGAGGCCCCACAGCATAACCTGCTGAATTCTGAGGCCAACTCCTCCCTGGAAGGCAGAATGGGAAAGGATAAACCTTCTGTGACCACTGGAGGTGCTGGACCGTCAGATGACCTACAGGGTCTTGACACACACTCAGAAGACTGCCTGCAGGAGGGGCCTGGCCATGCCACACTCACTCCAGCTAGTCCGTCTAGCCTTAATGGACATGTGATAGAGGACCCCACAGTTCTGCCCCAGGTCCCCTGCCNTAGGCAGGAAGTCCTCATTCCCCAGGATGGCCTTTGGCCTGAAGACAGCAGCCAGGCAGCAGGAGAGAAACAAGCTGCTCATGAGTATGTGCTCGTAGAGGAAGAGCTGTGTGATGTCAAGGAGGAGGAGGAGGCTCCAGATGAGAAGGTACGTAGAACAAAGTACCATCCTCCCCTCATCTGGCCTCCAGTTACAGTCAACAGAGTCTGAGAACACTGCTGTTTGTCTTGGNTTTTTAAAGAGAGTCCACCTTCATTNCTGCTCTCACCACAGTGCTAGGATCCCTCTCCTTACTATTGTCATTGTTGTTAATCTCTCACTAATGCAAAAATTACCGTGACTGGATATGGACAGGAAAAGTATAGCAATGGGGTCAGTGCGATCCCCAGTTGGAGGCATCCACCAGGACTCTTGGGGCATGTCCCCTNGAGATGCGAAGACTGTCAGTCATTTCTCCAGGGCCACCTGCTGCTAGCCAGCAGGAGATGTCAGCCCACCCAGATGCCCTTCACATGTTGCTGGGCAGGCCTGTTGTCAGCACTGGGCCTGTATGATGCCTCTGAGGCCACCCACCACTGAAGCACAGCCCCAGTTGCACAGTAGTTGTGAGGGCAGTTTCAACTAAAATTCAAATTTTAAAAAAAAATTTTTTTTTAAAGTAAGTTAAAGTAAGTAATTCTCTGTCTTGTTTGGGAGAAGAAATGCAGTGTAATTGCCTGATCTCAAGTACACCTAAGAAAATGAAGATTTTGACACCTAAGAACAGGCACACAGCTTGTGAGTGGGAGACACTNTGTTCAACAGTGGAGCTATCACATCCGCAGGGACAATCCATGGGATATTGTTAGCAGCAGAAAAATCAGATCATCCTTTGTAACACGAATTGCTAAACAGTCCTAAAATTAAAAAAAAAAAAACCCAGAGCCAGATTTTGGGGTAAATGCCGAAAGATCAGAGAGACAAAGGAACAAGCCACTGCCACGTCATACCTCTAGGACTCCTCAGCCTGAAAAGGCTCCAGCCGGAAGGAGCGTCTGCCGAAAGGCTTCAGCCAAAAAGGGGCTTTGTTCCTATCTCCTCACACCTTATATTCCTTTNTCCTCCCAGCCATATTACTTCCTTCCTAGTGCTGAGATTAAAGACATGTGACTCCCAAGTACTGGGATTAAAGGTGTGTGCCGCCACTGTCTGGCTTTATTTCTCTCCTAGACTGAATCAATCTCATGTAGTCCAGGTGGCTTTGAACTCACAGAGATCCAGATGGATTTCTGCCTCCCAAGTGTATGCCACCACTGCCTGGCATCTATGTTTAATCTAGTGGCTTGTTCTATTCTCTGATCTTCAGGTAGATTTTATTAGGGTACACAATATATCATCACAGTACTTTTCCATGAAGGTTATTTTACTCAACAGCTTGCAGCATTGAATTTATCAAAAAATGTTCATTTGGGGATTCAGTCTTCATAGGTGGTGCTCACCGGTATCCCNGGTGGTTAACTCTCNTCTTCCTTTCTTTGTAGGTGCTGCAAAGAAAGAGACTGGTGTGCAGAAGAAATCCATACAGGATCTTTGAGTACCTGCAGCTCAGCCTAGAAGAGGTATGTATGCATCTTGCTGTCTCAGCCCTGGGTGAGTCTAACCCTATGTCCTGTGCACCTGAACCCTTTTCAGAGAGCAGTTCTATATAGAATGCTAAATATTGAAATTCCTGCCGGATGCTGATCCTCAGCCTCTTCCATCAGTTCTGAGGGTGTGTTGGAGCTGGGCTACAGCTCAGTGAAATCACTAAAATGATGTGTGAAAGCCCTGGGTTCAAATCCTCGGCAAAGAAGAAATAGGAGCTTTGAGCATTTAAGGGGTTTGTATGAGCCCCACCTGCCCCC
>LZPO01097124.1:115447-135660 GCA_001675575.1 Neotoma lepida
TGTAGTCAGTGTGGGTCTAGTCTCCTGAATGAATCCCTCTTGTTTGTTTCCATTGCTGCTGAGTACCAGGCTAATATAGATGTTGACTCCCTTACTGAGAAGGAGTGAATACATGCAAACTAATGTCTTCTTTTTAAAACAACTTTAGGAGCCTTTAACAATAGTGAAGCTCTGGCAAGCCTTCACTGCAATCCAGCCCACCTTCAGGACTACCTACATGGCCTACCACTACTTCCGGAGCAAAGGCTGGGTACCCAAAGTGGGACTCAAGTATGGAACAGATCTGTGTGAGTAGCCCTTGGTGTGTGTGACAGATTCGAGGACAGGGTCAGCCCATTTTGCCTGGGAGGTTGGGTTAGCTATCTGTGATGCTGATGATTTGGATACAAGTGCTGGGTATTTGGATGGGATAGGTTAAATCCAGGGCGTAAGAAATGTGTTGGGGAAGCCTACAGGCAGACGAAGGCTTTCCTAATCACAGATGAGAGTTCTGTGGCACCTGCTGCACCTCAGCCATGAGCTTGTGTGATTTTGATCAGNCCTGTGTTTTTGCAGCTCCACTTGCCTCATCCTGGAGTTGTGATGATAGCCCCAGCTGTGATTATTGAGCACGCACTGTCAGGCATGGTGCTGTACATTCCTGTGACACTTACTCCTCGTGCAGCCCTTTGCTATTCTGTATGCCACTTGATCTCCTTACTCCAGTAGAGAGGAAGAGCCATGTACCCTCAGTGGTTTCCAGGACCAATCACTTTCAAGCTTTGAATTCTAGCGTGCAGGCTCACAGGCACTTCTACATGTCACTGCCTCCCCAGTGATCCCCTGGNGGGTGTGAGCATAGTGAGAGAGACCTATGTGTCTCTATGTGTGACCTCAGCTGGTTTCTTAATTTGCCTGAGCTCTGTCTTATCACCATCTTGTGATGTTGATAAACATCTTTGTAGAGCACTTCTGAAAAGGACTGGCTAAGATGTGTCTGAGTGACTCATGATTTAGTCAAAGCATTGAGCCCCCCAGAATGTGGGGTGAAGACACACATTTGGTTCCATACATGGATTCAGGGGTTAGAGAAGACCTTCATTTCTTGAAGTGTCACCCTTGGGTGCTTCATTTTTTGTTTTGTGTCTTGAAATGGAGTTTTACTATGTTGTCTAGGCTGCTCTCACAGTTGAAGGACCCTCCTGGCTCAGCTTCCTGCCTAGCTGGGATTACATGTGTGTATCACTGTGCCCAGCATGCCTTCATTTTAGAGTCTTGGAAACCAGTTCAGAGAGGCTAGTAACTGACCTAAAGTCTAGCAACGTGGGGTGGCAGAGATTGGGCAGGAAGCAGTGGTCCTGAGCCCACCTTCATCCCATTGCTGTACCCAAAAATGTAGAGAGATGTCTGAATGTATTTGGATGTTTACTTGATGGGAACTGAGTTGAGGAATACTGAAACACAGTATATAAGAAATGAGTACTCAGATGGCAATGTGACCACAGAAAATAGAAACAGCAGGCTAGATGAAGGGGTTCTGCTGTGTCCTTGGGGTCTTGAACTGGCTCCAGAATCACTGTCTTCAAAAAGGAGATTTGTCCATTGCTCAAGGGAAACAAGCTTCCCTTGAACTTTCCTCTACTGGGGAGCAAGGGGCAGCCAATGTCACAGGGCTAGCATATGGCAGCAGTAGTGGCATAGCTGTAGGTTATTACTTACATATTTTGGCCTTCGGCACTTGGCCTAGCATTCATTGTTCATTTTTAAATGTCAGGCCTGGGGACTCATTACAGTGTTCACTTTTATTTTACATGAGAGCCAGTGAGCATCTCCAGATGGCTCCACATGGACTTCAACAGGTGCTCAGGGTCCCAGGCTTCCGGTTGCTCCGTCTTCAACACAGGCTCTCAGGATCACTACGTGCTGAGCACAGACTCTGCTCGTGACACATGACACAGCACAGGGCCAGGCCTGGATGCAGGGACTGAGAGCCTGGAGAAAGTGAGATGGACATGGTGGACAGCTAGCCAGTACCTGCCTCCAGGGTCCCTGCAGAGGTCTACAGTCCCTAGGCCCAGGCTCCTTCAATGAGAGGCTCTTTTGATCTCTACAGACTGGCCTCACTCCTTCATGTGTCAGAGCCCCATGAGAAGGGCGGACTGGTAACTGGGAGGAGTGTGTGGCTNTGGATCTTTTATAGCCACTTGGCTGAATTTCTCCCCTGTTTATTTGTTTATTTTAGTTTTTATTTGTAAGTTTGAACACGAACTCAGGTTTGCATGGGCACATGTGCCATGGTGTGGGCACAATGTATGGGCATTCATACCAAGCATTTCCACCTGCTGAGACATCTTGCCAGCCCATGCATGTGACTGTGTATGTGATGCATGCATATGGCTGCAGGTGAGCATGCATCAGGAGGTCAGAGGAGGAGATCAAGTGGCTTCTTCTGTCATTCTTTGCTTTATTGCCTTGAGACAGGGTTTCTCAGTGANCCAGAACAGAAGCTCACTGTTTTGCCTAGGCTGGCCAGCAAGCCCTCAGGATCCACCTACCACCCTCTCACCCCCGCACCCCACCTCGCACCGCACCCCACCCCCTCCCTCTCCACCCCTGCTGCTGGGGTTCCAGGCATGTGCAACCATAATGTGCAACCTTTTATGTGGTGCTGGGGGTTGAAACTCAGGTCCTCATACTCAAACCATATGTGTTCTTACCACTGAGCCATCTCCCCAGGACCTGGATTTCTACACCTGTGTAGCCAAAAGGCTGAGAAGTGACACTTGACTTCCCTGAAAATATCCTGGAGGTTTGCTCATCTCTAGTGCAACACCTGCCACAGCACCCAGATGGGGTCCACCCTCACTCTGAGTTTGGCTGATTTGGAATGAATGGCAAATGCTGTACATTTTTATAGACTTCATGTTCTTTCTACCATGTCACACATATGGAGAAAGATAAGACCCACTTGTGGCTAGGGGTATGGCCTGGGCAGAGTGAATCACTGGACTCAGTCCCCAACACCAGAAGAAAGCCAAAAAGAATGGCTTGTATTTAACTCTGNGAGTTGCTTGTGGGATGGACGAGGGTGTCAAGATTTGGGCAGTGGATTTGACTAATTTCTTTGTTTCTGGCAGAAGGAGTTTGGATCCGAAGCCAGGCTGGGGGGCAGAGAGCAGAGTGCCCTCATGCAGAGATCTGGGTGTTTGCTTTGCTCTGGCCTGGCTGTGATGGGTTAACATTTCCTTTCTCTTCTTTGCAGTGCTGTATCGGAAAGGCCCTCCATTTTACCATGCAAGGTTTGGAAATATTTTAAATAAATTAATTGAAAGAACACAAGGAAATTTCTAGCTTCAAGTTAAATTTTCAGTGTCTCAGAAACAATTTAAAGTCATATTCCGCCGGGCGGTGGTGGCGCACGCCTTTAATCCCAGCACTCGGGAGGCAGAGGCAGGCGGATCTATGTGAGTTCGAGGCCAGCCTGGGCTACCNAGTGAGTTCCAGGAAAGGCGCAAAGCTACACAGAGAAACCCTGTCTCGAAAAAACAACAAAAAAAAAAAGTCATATTCCTAGCCAGGTGGTGGTGGTGGTGGTGCACGCCTGTAATCCTAGCACTTGGGAAGCATACACATCTAGATGTGTATAAGAGACAGCTTCTAGAGGATCCAGGTTCAGTTCCCAGCACCCACATGGTGGCTCACAACAAGAGGGTCCAGTATCTTCTTCTGGCATCCACAGACACCAGGCATGAACATAGTGTACAAACACATGCAGGCAAACACCTATACTTAAATTTTTAATAGTTTATTTTTATTTTATGTACATTGGTGTTTTATCTGCATAAGGATGGCAGATCCTCTGGAACAGGAGTTACAGACAGTTGTGAGCTACCATTCGGGTATTGAGAATTGACCCCGAGTCCTCTGGAAGAGCAGCCAGTGCTCTTAACCACTAAGCTATCTCTTCAGCCCAAACATAATACTTATAAAAATAAAATATGTCTCTTTAAAACGTCATATTCCTGGCCAAGTGTAGTAGCACATGTCTTTCCAACACTCTGAGGAGGAGGCAGGTGGAGCTCTATAAATTTGAGGCCAGCCTGGTCTACATAGCAAGTTCCAGGCTAGCCAGGGCTACAGAGTGAGACCCTGTCTCAAAAAAAAAAAAATGTTCCTACAGGCTGGGCCTGGGGTGCAGAATGCTTGTGTGAGGCCCTGGGTTCCATGATCAGCACTGTAGGGAAACAATAACACTGGCCTTGTTACTCTGTACACATCATGGATGTGTTAAGTCTGTGTACAGAGAATCCAGTGAGTATGAGTATCCAAACAGTTGTATGAATTCACACTGAGAAAAGTATTTCTATTCCTCCCCAGTGGTGAGCATGCGATCAGCCTAAAGGGCTGATCCATCTAGTTGGTCACTAGTAATTCTCTTTAGGGGTCTAGGCTTTTAGCAGTAGGTGCTGTGAAATCCTTCTGTCTTAATTTTTAGTAAGACACATTGCTCTCTGAACAAGTAGATTTTGTGGCTTTTCCAGAATGCCTCTCTTGTCTTCTAGCTATTCTGTCATCGTTGAGCTCGTGGACGACAACTTTGAGGGCTCCCTCCGCAGACCTTTCAGCTGGAAGTCACTGGCCGCCTTGAGCAGAGTCTCAGGGAACGTCTCTAAGGTAGCATAGCTTTAGCCTTGCCTGTCACTTACATAATTCCTTTGTTTTTCTCTTAAACATAGTAGAATATTTTTTTAGTGGGAATGTGGGGGAACAGAGAGATGGTTCCGTGATTAAGAGCGTTTGCTGTTCTTGCAGAGGACCTGAGTTCAGCCCAGCACCCACGTCAGACAACTCACAACCACCTGTAACTCCAGCTCCAGAGGCCGACACCCTCTTGTGGCCTCTGTCGGCACCTACACTCACATGGCATATACATACACGGAGGCATACTTATACACATAAACAAAAAAAAGGATTCTTTCATTTTGTTTTTGTGTTTTCAAGTCACTGGGGCTCAGTGGCTCAGAGCTCACACTGCTCTTCGTTCCAGAGGACCAGAGCACCCACATCAGGCATCTCACAGCCACCTAGAACTCCAGTTCCAGGAGATCCAATGCCCTCTTCCAGCCTCCACAGACACCTGCACTCACATGCACTTACCTACACACAGACACGAAGATACATACATGATTAAAAATAAAATTATAAACAATTTAAAGTTATTTGTACAGCTGAGCATGGTGCACACACCTGTAACCCCAGCACTTGGAAAGTGGAGACTGGAAAATCATGAGTCTGAGCCAGCGTGTCTCCCCATCTGATAACACATGTAGTGTGTGTTTTCCATCTTTGCTGTGTAATCTACTTCATTGCGTGTTCACATACTCTGGACAATTGTAAAAGCCAGGTCTTTAGAAAAGAGCCAGATCCAAGCAGAAGGCAGTGTGCCCTGTGAGTGCGCACTACAATGTACCTGGTGTGCACAGGGATGGACAGAGTGCCTGCT
Organism: Neotoma lepida; assembly: GCA_001675575.1. Lineage (NCBI taxonomy): Eukaryota > Metazoa > Chordata > Mammalia > Rodentia > Cricetidae > Neotoma > Neotoma lepida. The sequence goes on from LZPO01097124.1 coordinate 120,930, forward strand.
CCCCTCCTCACATGCTGGCACATTGAGGTCTCTTTGTTTCTCTGCAGGAGCTGATGCTGTGCTACTTGATTAAACCCTCTACCATGACTAGCGAAGACATGGAGACCCCAGAATGCATGAAAAGGATTCAAGTTCAGGTGTGTGCATGCAGAGATGGAGCCACAGCCTTCCAAGAGTCTGCTCCTGCTGCGTCCTCTGGAAGCCCAGGAAGGGTCTTTTCTCGGTGACGGAAAGCTTCTGCTGGCCCTGGAAGCCTCTCTCTCCATCTTCCCACTGAACCCATTAGTCTCCACCATTCCACAGCCCCAGCCAGTCTACCTGTTGCTTCCCCATCTCCAGCTATAGCCAGGCCAGGTCTCCCACAGGTCTCACTCCAGAGACTACCTGTCTCTCCCTCCTCGAACTTCTCCCGAGACTTCTTCAATGCTTCTTCACCCAAGGGTGAAAGCACAAGTCCTNGCTCACGCTTAGTGTTTGTTCTGCCACTGAGCCTCACACACCCACACATCTCACTTCCTTGCTCCTGTATTGAAGCAGGCATCCTCTAGTACTGGCTGTTTTTCCTCTGCTAGGGCTGCCAAGTTCACCTTGAGTCCCCAGTGTTTGTTGCTGTTTCTGTGCCCTTCCCCTTTGCCCACTGCCCAGAAGACATCAGCAGCACCTGTGTTTCCCACACACAGCCAGTGTGCCCTTGTTTTCCTTCTCTCTCTAAGGCCACATCCTCCTGGGACCCAGTCAGAGCCCCTGTCAGTCTCGAGGGCTCCATTTGTTCTGGTCTTCTCTAGGTTGGTGGTTCATAAAATGCCAACCAAAGTTCACTGCTCACTTCCACGGCTGACCAACAAGTGCCAGGGCCCCCCAGACTAGGGTCAGGCACCAGCCTTCACCGCTGCTGTGTGCTGGGACACTGGTTCAGTGGTGACAGTGTAAGGTTCCTGTGTGAGCATCACGGTGTCACATGCTTGGGACTCCCACATCTTTTTCTAAAGTCCAGCCCTCTTTTGCTCGGTTGCAGGAGGTGATTCTCAGCCGATGGGTCTCTTCACGTGAGAGAAGTGACCAAGATGAGCTTTGACCTTTCAACCTCGGAGTCTCCCGTTCACCAGCAGCTCTGACTGTGTGGTATCAGTCTTCCCTGAAGAAGCATCAGCATGTTTGGGAGTCATAGCCCCATGTTCTGTTGCTTTAAATGGAAAATCTACTCTTGTGGCTCAGCTCACCCAAGAACTTCAACCAGTAACACAAATGATTGAAAATCAGTGATGGTCTGGAAGCCTTGAAATACTGAGTGACTGATGCATTCTCAATGAACTCATTATTTGACATGTTTACATGTTGGACACAATATTACACAGTATTATACATTTAAAATGCAACTTGCGCCAGGTGGTGGTGGTGTCACACACCTTTAATCTCAGCACTTGGGAGGCAGAGGCAGGCTGATCTCTGTGAGTTTGAGGCCAGCCTGGGCTACAAAGTAAGTTAAAAAAAATTCATCTTTTTTGGAGAACTTTTTATAAAATAAAAATAAGCAGTGAAGCTTTTGGAAAGATAACGAATGCAATTTACATTTAGCAGAACATGACATCATCCCCTCTTCCTGTGGGTTAGAGAGTGGAGAAACTGTTGCCTGAGGGATATATGCNCATCTTAGTCAGTTTTTATGTTTCTATAGCAGAATGCCTAATACACTAGATAGCAAGTAAAGAAAAGGGTTTACTTGGTTCATGATTTTCATGGCTGGAAAGTCCAAACAGCATGGCACAGGGTCTGGCACTTGATGGCATCATAATATTCTGGAGAAGTGGAAAGGGGCATGACCAAAACAAGACCTGGGAATGGGGATACAGCTCTCTAACCAGTCTCTGGGGAACTAACCCATCCTTTAAGAACTGCATTAACCCTCCAGGCCTCGCTCCTGCCCTTACACACATGTTAAGCCTCATGATCTGAAGATCAGGTTTAGTAGTGCAGCTCCTCCCTGCCCCAGACTCCCAGCATCAGTGGGCTATACAGATGTTCTTGCTCCCAGTTCAGTTTTCCTGACTTTTTTTTTTTAAGCATTTTTACCATCATGTGCTTCCCCCAGGCTCCTGAATAGAGATTTCTTGTGGTTTCTTGTTGTTTTGAGTCATCAATTTTCAAAACTTTTAAAGTCAGCCAAAAGTTTGAGGAGCCGCTTCACATATTTCATTTAGTCCTGCTCATTGCTTGGATGTATTGCAGTCTGAACTCTTCCAAGAATACTTCACCCAGTGCTGTCACCCTGTCTCACACCATCTCAAGGCGCCTTATCATGCACAAACGTGCCTTGAAGGTTGAGTGTGCCTCCAAGTATACAGACTTCAGTAGCCATGTAGTATGGAAAGCCCAGGAGACCACAGGTACCCCTTGTCACTGAAAGCTGTGGAGAAGCATCTTGAGCTGGGGCACAGTGGGGAGCAGCCTGCAAAGTGAGGCCTTGGGCTTTTTACCACCACTGGGGAAGGGGAGGGGAAAGCAGCATTGCACAGGCGCCGTCCTCTTGCTTGGTTTGGTTGGAGCTGCTGGGGACTCAGGCCTTGCCCGTGCTAGGTCAGAGTTTATGGCTGATGGGTCCCCAGCTCCAGAAGCAGTGTCTCTAATCAAGCCTGTGTGGAAATGGTTCTTCTTTGCATGGTTGACTTGGACATGTATAGCAAGCCACGTGTGCTTCAGCATTACCATAGAGCCCTTGGGGTACTGGACTGAAATACCAGCAGGGGTGTTGATTCAGTGCCACCTGTGGCTTCCAGCCAATATCAGTGTTAGCTTACCCTTGGAGGGCTTGTGCCTTCTGAAACATATGTGCAAGACATTTGTTTAAAAAACCCAAGTTCTTCAAGATTAGAAATTTGCCCCATGACAAAGCCACTTCAGGACTTTGCACAAGTGAGATGCCATAGCCTAACTCAGCAGAATTGTCTTCCCATACCTTCAGAGCCTCGGGCTCACAAGAGTCTCTTGCAGATGGACTTTTACACAGAAATAAATGCCTGAAGGTTGAAGGTCCGAGGACTTGCAGGAGGCAGTTCTCTCTTTCCATCATGTAGGTCACAGGAATCAAACTCAGGTCATTAAGGTTAGCCACAAGTGGCCTTGCCTACTAAACTCCACCAGCCCAGATGTTTAACCCACCAATTTATCTTAAACATTTGTTGTTTTGTAAAGTAATAGAAGGTTTAATAGCAGGTTGACCATTGTGCAAAATATAGGGATCTCGCCCAGCGGTGGTGGCGCATGCCTTTAATCCCAGCACTCGGGAGGCAGAGGCAGGCGGATCTCTGTGAGTTCAAGGCCAGCCTGGGCTACCGAGTGAGTTCCAGGAAAGGCGCCAAAGCTATACAAAGAAACCCTGTCTCAAAAAACCAAAATATATATATGGATCTCTCGCCTAAAAATACATAATGGGAAAAAAAGCATTTGTAAACCTGTTAAAGTAATGGCTGGTGTATGTATTTCCTTTATGTGAAAGGCTTCTAGTAGCTTGAATAATTGGCATCTTCATGTGAATTTTTGAGAGCTGGAGATACAGGGTTCTGTTAGGTTGCTCTAACTGGCCTCAAACTCCTCCTCCTCCTCTTCCTCTTCCTCCTCCTCTTCCTCCTCCTCCTCAGTCTCCCCCTTACCAGGCTAGCTAAGTTTCCACACCACATTTCACCAGCGATAGTTCTTCCTAAAGTCTGCCCGAGTGTCACACATGCAAGTCTGAGTTCACATTCCATGTCAGCTCCAGGGACGTCGAGTAGCCTTGGGAATGAGAATGCCTTCCTCATCTATGCAATGGAGATGGGGCTGGGGAGATAGCTCAGGGTAAGAGCACTTGCTACACAAGCATGAGGGCCTGAATTTGAATCCCAGCAGCCAGGTATACAGCCAGGCATGGCTGCCCATGCCTTGTAACCCAGCATGGGGGTGAGGGGGAATAGGCAGATCTGGAGAGCTCTCTACCAGCAGAGCCAAAATGGTGAGCTTCCAGTTCAGTGAGAGACCCTGACTCTATCCAGTCACCTCGATTTCCAGTGAAGTCTTAGCTGTTGTGTGGGATCTGGATGGACAGTTTTGTTTTTCTTTCAAGTTCCTGAATGTATAAATGCAAGTATTTGGTATAGAGGGATGTCTGCTCCCTCCATCCCATCCCTCAAATTACCTGTACTGCAGCATTCACCAGACACCTCTGTGGAAACAAGTTTCTATCTTTATTGCTAGTGTTGAATCATAAAGCATGGGGAGGGGCAAGAAAGGGGGATGGGTATGATACACACATGGGACAGTGTTATCATGAAACTTGTGATTTTGTATGCTGACCAAAAAAATTAAAAATAAGGTAAGGTCTAATCCAGTTTATGCCAAAAGGCTTAAGAGCTCCCGGGAAAGCAGAGGCCATCTCCAGACTTAGAGCCTGTGGTGGCTCATGCATGTTGATTGTCAGCAGGATCTAGAACCCCTAGAAGACAAACCTCTGGCCGTGGGAAAGCCCATCCTAAGGAGTGAGCCACACAGTGCCATGGTCTGGTATTTGCACTGAATACAAAGGAGAAATCAAGCTGCGCACCAGCATCCATCTTTCTGCTTCCTGAATGAGGGTGCAATGCGTTCAGCTGCCTCACAGCCTTGCCGCTATGAAGTCCCCACCATGATGGACTGTCCCCTCAAACCAAGAGCTGGAATAAACCCTTCCTTCCCTAAGTGGCTTTTGTCAGGTGTTTGGTCCCAGCTCTGAGGGAAATAACTAATATAATTCATATCTATGAGATTTTCCTGTNTTCACACAGCCCTGGGGCCAGGGGGTTCTCAGCAGAGCAGGGCTAGTCCCCAAGAGAGCCAAACAGCTGAGGAGTGAGTGTGGTGAGACAGGAGAGGAATTTATTTCAGTGTGGCCAACACCAAGAACAGATATCTAGGACCTAAGATATCTGTCTGTGAGGTGCTAAGAACAGTCTTAGGGTTAAGTAGGGGAGGAACACAGACCAAGTGCACACAGAAACAGTTATGGCTAGGGGCCATAACTAGAGATCATCTGGGGGAAGAAAAAAGGCCTAAGGAGAGAACAGGCCAGAGAGAAAACGAAGTCTGTTAGAGCATTTGCCAGCTCTGTTGGAAGAGGAGTGAGGACAGTTTCAAAGGTGCTTCTGTTATACTTGGGGGTTTTGTCATTTGATTTTTGAATTATTATTATTTTATTTAATGTGTATGGGTATTTTGCCTGCATGTATGTCTGTCCACCATGTGCCTGGTGCCCACAGAGGCCAGAAGAGGGTGTTGGATCCCCTGGAACTGGAGTAACAGGTGGTTGTGAGTTGCCATGCTGGAAATTAACCAAGTCCTCTGCAAGGGGAACAAGTACTCTTAACAGCTGAGCCATCTCTCCAGCCCCTATTGTATTTGTTTCTGTTTTGTTTGGTTTATTGTTCAATCCAGAGGTTACTGTGCAGATAGATTTTCTACCATTTGGCTGCATCCCAGCCTTCCTGTGTGCATTCAAGTGCAGACATAGACATGCTCGCCAGAACATGTGTCTCCCTCTCCTACCCTCAACACCCCTCTCTCTGGTCCCTCATTCTTTTCAGTCACATCAAAAAGTAAATGTGTTCATCTTAAATTAATTGATACAAAGTGTTTTCTTCCATCAGCGAATAAGGTTCTTCCACTTTGGTAGTAGCAGATTCTCAGCTTAAAAACACAACTGTTGGAGAAATTTAGTTATAATCTATTGTAATGTTTTTTGAAACCCAGGGCAATTTAATTTCTTTCTTAATTTAGGGGTATGAGACAGGGGACTGGACCTCGGGTCTCTTACATGATAGGTTCTCCCACTGAACTGTATACTCTGTGATTTTATTAGTTTTGTAAATTTTTGTTTATTTTTGTTAATTTTATAAGTTTTTATAATAAGCTTAAAGGAAAACCATACATCATTTTTTATTAACCACAGTTATATACAGTTAGAAATCTGCAGTACCATTTAAAGGTAGTAGACCTGAATGTCCTGTCCCAACTGCCCTCACACGAAGCATTCAGCACAGACTGCTCAAGAGGGGCTTGTCACTGGGTGGGGAAGGTCAGCCACATGGAAGCCCCTCTCCTGGATGGCCCTGTAGAGTGTGATGTACTTGGAGGCCAGGCGCATCCTCGGGATCACNTACTTCTCCGTGAACTCCCTCTTGTCCAGCTGCTCTTTGCCTTCCATGGCAAGGACACAGTTAATGAAGGTGAGGGCAAAGCTGGAGCAGTTGTGGTGGTTCTCTTCATACCTTGAAGAGAAGAGTGAGCTCCAGTAAGATGGCCATCACTGCTTTCCAGGCTGGGCTCGAACCCCTGCCTCAGGAGAGGCAGGATGGCTGAGGCCGCCATGCTGACCCTTGAGAATGCTGACATTAAAAGCTGCTCAGTCAGCTAGGCAGTGGTGGTGATGATGGCGCACGCCTTTAATCCCAGCACTCAGGAGGCAGAAACATTCAGTGAGTTCGAAGCCAGCCTGGTCTACAGATTGAGTGCCAGGACAGCCACGGCTGTTTCACAGAGAAACCCTGTCTCAAAAAACAAGAAAAAAAACAAAAATAAAGCAAAGCAACAACAACAAACAAGTCAGGCCTAGACTGGGCTACATAGTGAAACCCTGTTTCAAACATGCAAGCAAACAAAAGGCTATANAAAAAAAAGCTGCTTGGAGGTAAAGGCACCTACGGCCGACTCCGACCGTCTCCAGGAGTCACATGATAAAAGGTGAGAACCAACTCTTCCAAATTGTCCTCTGACCTCTACACATGTGCTGTGGTGCACACACACACACTCAGAGGCACCCAAAATAAATGAATAAAATNTAATTTAAATTTTTTTTAAGGGAGACCAGGCATGGAGACTCTCATCTTTAATCCCAGAACTGAAGAGGCAGAGGCAGACAGATCTTTGTGAGTTCAAGGCTAACCAGGGCTTATCTCTAGAAAAAAAGAGTGAAGAGGGAAAAAATGAGAAATTAATTTCAAATTGCTAAAACAAAAAAAATGGCACTTAAATATTTGTACGCTGTAAACAATATTTTTAAAAATTTAGAAGCCTAAGCCGGGTGGTGGTGGCGCACGCCTTTGATCCCAGCACTTGGGAGGCAGAGGTAGGCGGATCTCTGTGAGTTCGAGGCCAGCCCGGGCTACCAAGTGAGTTCCAGGAAAGGCGCAAAGCTACACAGAGAAACCCTGTCTCGAAAAAGAAAAAAAAACATTTAGAAGCCTAGCATGTCAGAGTCAGAGGCAGGTGGATCTCTAGGACTTCAGGGTGGGTCTGGTCCATATAGTGAGAACCTATGTCAAGAAATAAAATTGCGAGCTGGGTGTGGTGGCACACACCTTTAATCGGGAGGCAGAGGCAGGCAGATCTCTGTGAGTTGGAGACCAGCCTGATCTCTAGTGAGTTCCAAGACAGCCAAGGTTATGAAGAGAGACCCTGTCTCAAAAAATAAATATAAAATTATGAAATATAATATAGATTTTTCTGTGTATATTTAAAAATACATTCTCATAGCTGGGCATAATGACATCNTCTAATCCCAACACTCTGGANGTTGAGGCAGGAGGATGGTGATCTTGTAGCCAGCTGGGCTACACAGTGAGACCTTGTCTTGGGGGAAAAAAAAACAGTGGTTAGAGGATGGCTCATCAGTTAAGAACCCTGTCTTATCTTCAAGAGGACCCAGGTTCAGTTCCTGCACCCACACAGCAGTTTATTCCAGTTCTAGGGGATCCGACACCCTCATCTTTCCTTTTCANGCACTGCATGCATATAGCACACTTACACTCAGGTAAAACACCCATGCACATTTTAAAAATAAAAGCCTCTTGTCACATGAGTGAAATAACTAAGCAGGGCACAAAGCCCTCAAGACACTGATTGAGTGTGCAGCTACAGTGTTTGCTGGCCCTGCTCCTCAGAAAACTTCCATGGCACAAGTCCTGTGTCTGTTACTTTGCTGATCGATGGGACCAACTACTGACAAGCAGCAGCTTACTGGAAGGCTTTATTTGGGCCCTGAGGGACCTGTCCAGCCTAGCATCCTGAGGGAAGACTGGTGGTAACAGGAGCGGGAGGCTGCCGCTCACATCTCCAAGGAGCAAAAGNCACAGATGGACAGGAAGGAAGGCAGGCTCCAAACCCCAAGGCCTGTCCCAAGAGACTCACTTCCTCCAGCCAGGCCTCACTTGCCCAAGTTCCACAACCTCCCTCTCAGAATAGCGCCATCATTTGGAGAACCAAGTATTCAAACACATGAATCTTTGAGGGACATTTTGTAATAGTTGGATTTAACTGTTCTCACAGAGTGACAGTCTCAAGCATGGACTATATATACTTGAAACCCAGCAGTGACCACAGAGCAATGAGGATGCTACTTACACGACAAATGGGTGGCAGTGACTTGTGGTCTTTCTAGACACCTACCTGTGAGGCAGCCAGGCTGGCGAAGCAGAGAAGTCTTCCAAGTACTTGTCCCACTGGTCCATCAGTCCAAACATGCTGGGCTGCACTAGTGGGATGCTGAGACTCTGCTCCCATCCTGCCTCGTCACGCTGTATGCCATGTGCATTGTAATTATACACGACCCCTGAAAATGCAAAGCAAAGGCAGGTCCCCTGTAGCAGGTGCTGAGAAAATGACAGTAGCCATAAATCCTGTAATCTGTGTCACACTTGTCTACAACTGTCAGAGCGGCTGTCCATCTAGAGCAGCGGTTCTCAACCTTCCTAATGCTTCAACCCTTTAATACAGTTCATCATGTTGTGGTGACCCCAACCATAAAATTATATCATTGCTACTTTGTAACTGTAATTTTGCTACTGTTATCAATCATAACGTAAACATGTGATATTCAGGATATCTGATATATGACCCCAAGTGAGTTATGACCTCAAGTGGGTTGAGAACCCTGATCTAGTGACATACAGAGGGTTTTTTTTTCTTTTAAAAATTTTTGTTGTTGGGGTCAAAGCCAGGGCCTCATGCATGCTAGGCAAGTGTCCTGCCACTATGTCTCCCAGGAGTAGCTCAGTGGCCTCTGAGCTAAATCCTGCCAACAGAACATGGTGAGTAATCTCCTGATTACCAGAGCCAGGCTCAGGCTAGACAAGTGTTCTGACATGGCCACGCTCAGTTCACCTTTCTAAAGCCAAAGACTGCAGACCTCACCACATCCCGTTTCATTCTTCAAGCCTAGAGTATGGGGACCCAGTGTAGTGGGGAAACCCAGCGTAGTGGGGAGACTCAGTATAGTGGGTTGTGAGAGGGGGGATCAGAAGCTGCAGGCCCACCATCTGGTTCAAACACAAGAACTGAGATCTTGATCAACTCAGCTTCTGACCGTCTGTTTCTTTCTCTTTAAATCCAACATAGAAATGTGCTGGTTTGTGATGCTCTGAGAAAACATTAGACCTTCCCAGGGGTCGGGTATGGCTCAGTGGTGGTGTGGGTTGATCATGCAGGAGGCACTGCCTGGGTTCCATCCCAGCACCACTAAAAAGGGTTCTTTGTCTTCCAAATATATAGACTGTTAAGCAGTGCTGACTTGCCCAAGTCATGTGACCTGCTTTGAGTTGCAATAGGAGAAGCAAAGAAGGCAGAATGGGTTTGCTGTTGCTGTGACCTCTTCCTGTCTGGAAACCCTCCTTTCCTCTTAATGGTATTGTGGGGTTTTCTTACAATGGAAAAATGTAGGCAATGCTCACCTCGTGTGTTAGTGAGTCCAACGTGCAGATCAGACTTTCCATCGTACTCCCTGAAACAGAGGGGTGTTGTTTGCATTGGGTGTTAGTTTGATAAGAAGTCTTGCCGAATAGCCCAGGCTGTCCTGGAACTCAAGAACTTCCTGCCTCAGTCCCCAGGGCAGCTGCAACTGCAAGTGTGCCATCTTGCCTCTTAACAAGCACTTCCTGCCAAGCATGACTATGAAGTATGGGCATGTAAAAGAGGAGGGTGTGCACCCCACCCCACCCCGGTAGCCTGTACCAGGCCTTGCCATCAGCTGCAGGATGGCTAAAGGGTACAGCAAAAGCAGGAGTCGGGATCCCCACACCCTCACAGTCATGTGGTGGAAGAGCTTCCTCCTCCCCCTGGGAGTTCACTCACTATCCTACCAGCTAATGTGGGTGAGAGCATCCTGGAGGCAGCTCAGAGACTTCAGCCATCTTCACCACAGCTCAGTGCAGACTGTGGCCACTGCACTCCCTAGATTACTGTTTCTTACCATTGCTCTGTCGGCTTGAGATTTTTCTGGTTTGGGTTGGTTAGTTCTTCGATCAAACCCAGGGCCTTACTCATGCTCAGCACATGCTCTCTCTGTCCCACACACACCCTTAAAATTGTTCTTTTTTTATTTGCTTGTTTTTGTTTAGGACAAAGGTTCACCATGTAGCCCAAGCTAGCCTTGAACCTGTAACCCAACATCAAATATTTTGTTGTTGTACATTAACAAAATAATAGACTTCATTATGACACTTTCTGGCATGTGTCTAATGTGCTTTGATTAGGTTCCCAAACCCTGCTCAGCAGGTCATTCCTAGNAGGGCACCTTCCTAGTATTAGATCTCAAATCTGGATATCTGGTAGTTCAGTAGAGCAAGCAACTCCAGCTTTATGATGGCCAAGGACATGGATGACTGCTGCTCCTTCTTGGAGTCACCCCCAGGGACTGTTTTGGGCGTGTGGAGACCTCGTAGGCACAGAGGCTAGAGTGAGCAAGAATGTATCTGTAGTGAAGCTGGTTTCTCCACTCTGGCTGCTCTGAGCTCTTCCCTAGCTCTATCTTAGCCAGATTGCCTTCCCTCCCATAAATTCTCAGTCATGTGACAGCTAGGCTTTGACTCTGGGCCTGTCCAGTCAGGCTGGTGACACAGGAAAGCATGAGGCTCTGTCCTCATGGCTTGCTTCCAGAAGGATTATTTCAGTTTTAGTTTGGCAAGCTTGTGTTTTTCTTTAGTTTGTTATACTGGAGACTGAAGTTCAACAAATTGTAATCACTGGATAAGTATGAACAGGAAAAACACAAAGTGTATGTTTGTGGTCTGGCCACCCCTTCTCCTATAGCCCCTTTGCATGGGTTATAGAAAAGCCTCCTCATTGGGCTGGAGAGATGGCTCAGAGGTTAAGAGCACTGACTGTCCTTCCAGAAGTCCTGAGTTCAATTCCCAGCAACCACATGGTGGCTCACAACCACCTGTAATGAGATCTGGAGCCCTCTTCTGTATACATAATAAATAAATCTTAAAAAAAAAAAGAAAAAAAAAAGAAAGGCCTCCTTTGCAGTTCTGGACAGTGCCCTTGGCTTGGTGAGTGGAGTTCAGGCTGAGAGTCAGCACCTCCCACTGACCAGACACTTTTGCACAGTCTGAAACCTGCACAGCCATAACGAGCAGGGCTGACCAACCTCATTCAAGCAGAACCTGGTGACTCCCTGGGATCACTGTTCATTCTCCATTTGTTACAAGTTTTGGGGGACTCAAGGCAGACTTAAAAACATGGATGAAAGGGAAGGAATCAGTTTGGAGAGTCTGGTGGGCAGGGCTGCCATGGTTTTCTGCAGACACCATGGCATAGGACCAGTGTCCACACCTCTTTTCTCATTCCGCCCATGTCAGGAAGGACCATGCCCACCAGTATAACATTTGCCTGAGAATAAACAGGTGTTCATTACAAGGGAGGGGAGAGAGTGGAGGGCCAGACTTCTTCACTGATGTCATAATCTTTCCTGAGGACATGAGTCAAGAGGGACCCTGTCATTAGCATCTAAGGAAACAAGCATTGAGAGGATCAGGAATTCAAGGCCATCCTGGGCTATACAGCAAGTTCAAGGCCATCCTGGACTAAGTTAACAACAATAAAAAGTTAAAGGAAGTTTTGAAGCAGAACAGAAATGATGGAAGATGGAGAATTGGATCTACCCAAAGGAGTGAGGAGCTCCAGAAAAGTTGACTATTTGAAGAATATCAAATATATTCTTATTGAAAGGTAATTGTATGAATCTAAAAATAACCCACTTATAGGTGGATTTTCGTGGTTCTTTCTTAATATTGTAAATTTCCTAGATTTACTTTATGAGTACAGGCATTTTGCCTGTATATATGTGTGTGCAGTGCCCACAGAGGCCAGAGGGGAGAATTAAGAGTTGGATCCCCTGGAACTAGAGTTACAGGTGGTCATGAGACAGACACCGTGGAGGTGCTGGGAACTGAACCTGGATCCTCTGGAAGAGCAGCCAGTGTTCTTTTAACAGCTGAGCCATGTCTCCAGCCTAAACACTTGGCTCCTGCTGTTGAGTTTTCAAAGTTAACATTAAATTAACTCTGCACTTCCAGGAAAAAAATACTGACCTTTTAATTGGNCTTTTATTCATCTGCATGTTTTAATGCCTAGAAGAGCCCCATGTGTTGGCTCATATCTGTGAAGTTAGCACTCAAAAGGCTGAGGCAGGAGGGTCACATATTCAAGACCACCCTGGTCAACACTGCAAGCTCCAGGCCAGTCTCTGTCACACAGCAAGAGCCTGTCTCAAGGGAAAAGAAAAGGGCAGAGGATCTAGAGGTGCAGTTTAGCACTGGTCACTGGCCCAGCACACAGCCTGTCTGAGGCTTTGGCTTTGACCTCTAGCACTGTACAAGGAAGAGGAAATACAAAGAAGAAAAAGGGGAGGTGCCTTAGACGTCATTGTTAATTTAATTCACCTCCATCAAAAACTGTCTTTCAGGACTATACAAAGGCTCTTCACACTGTACCTGCTTGCCACATAAGTATGAACTGTCAGTTACAGTGTTTCTCCAATAACATGCACTGCCAGGTTATCCCCAGTCAGTCAGCGGGTATCTTCCTACACCACCGTGCACAGTCTTTAATGTACTACACAAATGTGTACACAAAACCCAGGGCCTTCCCAAGACAGGCAAGCCACACACTCTGGCCCCACACCATCCACTCTAATGGGCAAACCAGCCTGCAGATGAAGACATAAGTGCAACAGTCTACCCAAAGCAGCCCCACACACACTGCACAGCCCAGCACATGGCCTTCAAAGATGGTTTAATAACTGACACACAGCAGGAAACGCATGCACAGTTCATTATAACTCGAGCCACTGTACCTAAGGAACGTCCCTCTGGTGGGTTTGAGGAGGAAGGAGCATTTCTCTTGATGCCCATTGGAGAACGGGTCTGAGATGCTGATAGGTGCGTCCTCTATCCTGGTGGAGCCCACGTCCCCCTGGCACAGAGGGCAGCATTGGGGTACACTGAAACTGTAGATGGACCTCTCGCAGTGCCTGAATTTAATCAGAGGCTTTCCAGCTCCTNTGAAGTGCATACCGTCTGACTCCTCTGCCACCAGCACAGGTTTCTGGAGACTTCCTTTTCTTCATTACACAGCTGGCAAACTCACACCACCTGAGTAACCTGATCGACGGTGACATCATCATGATGGAAGCTTCGAATGCTTAAGCCAGGTAGATTAACCAGTAACCAGGCTGTACCCGCTGGGCTCTTAAAGAGCTAGTTTTCATTTGAGCTGGCTTACTAAATTTCTTTGTAGACGCTCCGCATTCNCAGCCCTGCTTTCCCATGCACCTGTCTTGCCTTGTGATTATGGAGACTTTAAAAACCACTGTCTTGTGTCAGAGTTAGCCATCTTCTTTGAGGGTGTGCCCCAGCAGTTGTGTTCCTGGCTGTGTACCAAGGCCTTACAGAGGGCTGCCTTCTCATCAAACTGTGCCAGCTACAAACTACGTCTGTCTTACTGTCACCGGCAGGGTGGGTCTGCCTGACCACTGGCTGTGGAGCAGCCCCACCCACCCACCCGCATACCCTCAGGAGAGGGCTGGAGACACAGCTGAGCAAGGCAGGTTGTCTTTAAAGAAGTTAGGCAGCTGAGGTCTGCTGTTCTTTCTTGAAGTCACCGTGCAAAGTCCTGTCCTCTCAGCTTTGAAGCTTGACACCTACACAGAGAGTCTCTGTGGCAGGTGCTTCCCTGAGCAGACTCCCCTAAGTCATCTCACCTCTGGCTCTTTTCAGTTTTCTCTAGAATGGCCAGTTTGGGGTTGTTGTTTCTTGTTGTTTACTCCTCAGTGCCTTCATCTTCAGATTTCTGTGGCTCTTCCTNTTCCGTTGTGTGATCTAGACTCTCCTCATCTTCATCTTCTGGACAGCTGCTCTGATGGCAGGGGCTGGAGTCTCTGTATGGGATGCCAAGGGAAGGTGTAGAGTTTGCACAGGGCAGGACCAAATGTCTTGCCAGCCAAGTGACTGTCAGCCTCCCTGCTCATGGCAAGTGCAGAGGCCACACAACTCCTCTGACACGTCTCAGACCTCACTCAACTAGATGAAATTGGCAGAGGGACGGCATAGCTTACTTCCATGGTGGAAGGAGAGGGCCACTATCTAAACCACNAACTGAGGGACAGGTTGAAGAAGATGTGTCTGGGCCGAGCCATTCCCCCTCCCGCGCTGAGTAGTTCATTTGGACTCATGGTACAGAACTCTCTAGTCAATTATTCATATTTCGTTTTGTGTTTTCCCACTAGTCAGACAGGCTCTTGGGTTCAGGGACTCACCTTTTTTACTTTTATTTTTTCAGGAAAAAGAACTCACAACATCTATTACTTTCAGGCCAGGGTTGGGGACACTAACTCAGTTGGTAGGGCCCTTGTAAATCCCTAGCACGGAAGCAGAGAAAAAAAGAAAGGAATGTT
>LZPO01097124.1:143741-157385 GCA_001675575.1 Neotoma lepida
TCCATGGCTTTACCTGCATCTCATTACATGGTTCTTCGGCGGCTGGCTGGCATCTCCTGACTCAGCCTTGTTCTTCCCAGAATTCTCTTTGTCTGCTTATCCCACCTATCCTTCCTGCCTGGCTACTAGCCAATCATCATTTTATTTATCAACTAATCAGAGCAACACATATTCACAGCGTACAGAAAGGCATCCCCATCAGGTTGTGCTGTACCTGACAAAAGCAGCTTAATAAGGAAGGGTTTATTCTGACTCACTGCTGGAGGGTACAGTCCATGATGAAAGAGGAGTCATGTGATAGGAGCTTGAGATAGTTGATCAGGTCACACCCAGAGAGCAGTGATTGTTGGTGCTCACCTCACTTTTTCATTTATTCAGTCTTGAC
Organism: Neotoma lepida; assembly: GCA_001675575.1. Lineage (NCBI taxonomy): Eukaryota > Metazoa > Chordata > Mammalia > Rodentia > Cricetidae > Neotoma > Neotoma lepida. The sequence continues at coordinate 144,127 of LZPO01097124.1, forward strand.
CCCAGCCTAAGGATTGGATACCACCACATTCATAATGGATCGTCCCACCTCAGTTGACCTAATCTAGATAATCCCTCACAGACATGCAATCAGTGGCAACCATCAGTCATGCTGTGTCAACTGGACATCTTCTACAGTGAAACAACCTCAGTATTGTCAGGTTTTCCCTAAGCTTAGCTTCAGAGTGGTGCAAATGTGATGCTAGCATTGAGTCTCATAGCTTATGCTCAACTAAAGGATGTTTCAGAGCTTTTGTTTGTCTTATTTTTGGGGACAGGGTTTCTCTGTGTAGCTCTGGCTGTTGTATTTTAAAAATAGTGGGAAGGAGTCAGAATACAACAGGGCCCACTTGGGAGGTTTAATTGAGGGGAGGTGAGGGCAGAGAAGGGGGCAGAGACCANTCCCTGGGGACAAGAGTGAAGGAAGAGAAAGAAAGAGATGAGAGCCAGGCAGGGCCTGCCTTTTTTTGCTAAGGGACCATAGCAAATGCACACTAGGGGTGCTCCTAGTGCCTGCAGCTGAGGATGTATCCTGTCAGGACCCTAAGGGCAGGCCAGGACAGATGCCTGAATGCTAACACTCACTCTGTAGACCAAGCTGGCCTCGAACTCACAGAGATCTGCTTGCCTTTGCCTCCTGAGTGCTGAAATTAAAGGGGTACACCAACACTGCCCAGCTGTTTCAGAGCTTTTAATATGTTCCTGTTGAAGGACCGTTTTCTCAAAAAGTATGAAAAGGAAATTTCCTTTTAAAAGGTTACAAAGCATGGGACTGTAGAGTTAAGACTAGTGATTTCTCTTGCAGAGGAGCTGGGTTCAATTCCCAGCATCAACATAGTGGCTCACAGCCATTTGTTATTCCAGTCCAGGGATCTGACGCCCTCTTCTGGTTTTTCAGTCACCAAGCATACACACAGTGCACAGACATAAATGTGCAGGCAACACACATACACACACATTTTTTGTCGTTGTTTGTTTTTGCTTCTCCCCCCCACACACACACACACAGGGTTTCTCTGTCCTGGAACTGAATCTGTAGACCAGGCTGAACTCAGAGACCTGCCTGCCTCTGCCTTCTGAGTGCTGGGTTAAAGGCGTGCACCACTGCCACTCAGCTTTGTTTTTGTTTTTTAAAAGATTTTTTTAAAGAGTGTGAAGAAGTTGGGCCCTGCTAAATATAAAAACAGTATTTAAGTGGGAAAATTTCAGGATCGACAGGAGTGCAAGGTTTGCATTTGTGCTGAGACTGTGGGATGTTTTCTCATGTTATTCACAAAAGCCTTGTCCCTGACATTGATAATTTACAGAAAATGCTCAAGGAATGATTTGTTTGTGGGAGTAGTGTAGGTACTTTGTTGCAACTCAGTGGGCTTGGTCCTGAGTTTCAGCACCAAAATGTAAGCAACAACACCTAGAGCTGTGTAGAACAGCTCTGCCCTGGAGGTGTCCCGGCACTTTGAGCTGCTGGGAACAGCTCTGACGGCTGGGGCTGCAAAGAGTCAGCCCAGCCCTGGACGGGGAGTTATTCTGACTGCTTGGGAGAGTCAGGCCTGGAACTGCTTCAGCAGAGAAGGGTATCCTGACTGTTGGGGGAGAGTCAGGCCTAGAGCTGCCAGGTCAGCTCTGCAGGGAAGGGTATCCTGACTGTTTGGGAGAGTCGGGCTATACCTGGTGTNGTGGGGGATGGTCTCCCCACAGGATATAGCAATCCTGCTTCTCTCCTGGAAAGCCGCTACAGCTGAGCTTTGCTCAGCCCCCACTTAAGGGGGCTTCCTAGCAGAGCTCTGCTTCTCAGGCTTAAGTGTTACTCAGCTCTTCTTTGCTCAGCCCACTATGGGATGTCTCAGCAAAGATCTTCTGTCCAACGAATGAAGGTCTTCAAACCCAAAACTCTTTTGAGAAAGAGATTTATTTGGGAAGAAGGAGTCCAGGAGAGTAGCTGCCTCTACCAGGGTGGAGAGAACAGCTCACAACTGCCTAGGCAGGGCCCTTTATATAGGATGGCCAGGGGGCGGAGTCAACAGGGATTGGCTAGTTTTTTTCTTGCCCTGGGATTGGTCAGTTCTGTGGGCTAGGGGCAAAGATGGCCCTGATGTGAGGGCCAAACTGTGTTTCTTTCACTGGCCTTTTTTGGATTTTGGTCACTAATTCTAAGGCTAGGGCACATATCTTTCACTGACTCTGATTCTAGGACCAAGAGTGTTACTATGGTACTAGTTTCAGAGTCAGGGCATGTTTCCCTTAGTTCTGGGTTTGGGGATAAAGTGTTCATTTCTCTGGCTCAGGTCCCAAACCCAGGCTGTGTTTCTTTCCCTGGTCAGAGCTCCAGGGCCAGGGTGCCACTTTCCTGCTCTGATTGGTCAGTTTCACAAGCCAGTTGGTCAGGATAGAGAGGGCCTTGATATGAGCCCAATTGTGTTTCATTCACTGGCCTTACTTAGATTTTGGACACTAATTGTAAGGTCAGGGCACATATCTTTCACTGACTCTGACTCTAGGGACCAAGAGTGTTACTATGGTANTGGTTTTAGAGTCAGGGCATGTTCCCTTAGTTGGAAGCCCCAGCCATCAGAGCTGTTCCAAGCAGCTCAAGGTGTCTGGGACACCTACAGGGCACAGCTGTTCTACACAGCTCGAGGTGTCCAGGATACCTCGCCCTTCAGGGCTGGGCTGACTCCTTGCAGCCCCAGCCGTCAGAGCTCACTGAGTTGCAACAAAGTACCTACAAGTAGGGCCAAGTGTCTTAAATTATTTAGTCTTAATTCCATGTATGTGGAGATCACAAAACACTTGGCAATGATAAAAGGTTTCTTTAAAAATATGTGTTGGAAGGGTGCGTGTGTATGTGTGTGAATGTTGTGCGGTGGTTTATGTGTGAAGGTCAAAGGACAGCCTTCAGGGATGGGTTCTGCCATGGTGGCATCAGGAGTTGGAATTGAGGCGCAGGAAGCACTTTCACTTTGAGCCATCTCACTGACTCAGGGAAAGGTTTCTGAACATACCTGACATTAACTCAAAATGTGAAGGATCCGAGATGCTTCTGCTGTGCCACAGAGCTTGCTGTACCTTGATTCTAACACAGGGTACAGACGCTGTGCCGCCTTCATGCCACCTACTGCCCCAGTCAGTTCAGATTCCAGACTGCCATGTGCTCTGAGTTANAGGATGCTCTTGCAGAGATACAGTGACTTGATTATGGAAAACAAAGACTTTCCATAGTTCCCTATCCATACCTCAGTACCGAATTAGTGTATCTTTGGGTTGTGTTAAGTAGATTTTATTTNAAAAATTGCCATGTGAGTTGTTTCATAAATTATTAGCTGAGTTTTGGTATGGCATTAGCACAGGACTTCAAACAATTTCTGAAATGGCCCTATACACAACTTGGCCATTGTGTACCACATATTTATGAGAAGCAGTGTCCTCAGCCTTGACAACTTTAAAACTTAATATTGAATACCCTTCGTTCTATGGTATCAAATACCACAAGGGGCTGGGGGTCAGCTCACTTATCTTGGAAGTTTGAAGGTGAGTTCTAACCTGAGAGCCCATGTGAAAACNCTGGGTATGGTGGCATGTTTGCTACCCCAGTGCTAGGGAGTCAGACACCCAGTTTTAGCCAGGAGGATCTGAGTACTCACTGGCCTGCAAGTCTCGCCTACCTGCTGAGCTCCAGGCCAATGAGAGATGCCTCTTTCAAAGGCAGCGGATGTTCCTAAGGATGATTGGGGTTATCTTCATCCCTGCTCAGGTGCAAGTGCACACAATAGACAAGTGAATGTTGACCTCCAGGTACCACCTGTGCATGCATCTCATGTTCATGCATACACACAGGCATAAGTAGCTGTTCCCATTGTGTGCTGTCAGGCAATCCTGAATCCCAGACTGCATATCACCTGTGTTTGGAAAGAGTTGCAGAAGCAGGTTTGTAAAAAGAGACAACTGAAGCCCTGCAGGAAACCAGACTGATTCTCTTGGGCTTGGCCTCAGCTACATGGATGATTTCGGGCAGGTTGGGGCCTGTTGTGAACCACATGTTTATATTGCCTGAAAGTCTTTGGACTGTTCCCCAGAAGGAACCTCTCTGTTCTCAGGTTCAAGCTCCCTCACATCATTGTCCCCTCCAGTCCCTACCTAGCCCTGTCTTTTAGGGGAAAGGTCAGCAGTTGAAATTCATTAGACTGAGATGCCCAGGTTAAGCTCAGATGAGCATGCCCCAGAGGACAGGCAAGATGTGCTCAAGTTGTGTCTGTTACTAGTGACAGCACATAAAGAAGGCTGGGCTGGCTTCACTTCTGACACGAGACTCAACTCACTAGCTTTCCTGGAAGCAGTGATTATCACTTGTGAGTCTGCTTAAATCTCACCTCAGTCGCTTGGAGCANTGAAATGTCTTGCATGGACTCACAGCGTATAAGGGGTCAAACTAGTGGAAACTGTGGTTAATTGTATTCCTTATTATTACTGTGCATATATATGGTGTGCATGTTTGGGCACGTGTGTGTCATGGCTGTAGAAGTCAGGACAACTTTGTGGAGTCAGTTCTCTTCTACCTTTATATGGTGTCCTCTTTGCTTTCCATTGCTGTGATAAACACCAAGACCAAAACCAAATTGGAGAGGGAGGGGTTTATTTGGCCTACACTCCTCCCACATTGCAGTTCATCATTGAGGGAAGTCAGGGCAGGAACCAGGAGGCAGGAACTGATGCAGAGGCCTTGGAGGTTGNTGTTTACTGGCTTGGTCCCCATGACTTACTTGCTCAGCATCCTTCCTTATCTAGCCCAGGACCACCTGCGCAAGGTTGGCATCACACAGTGGGCTGGGCCTTCCCACATCAATCATCAATTAAGAAAATACCTTACATGCCTTATAGACCNAACTTGTGGAGGTTATTCCTGATTGGTGTTCCAGCTTCCAGGTTACTCTAGGTCATGTCAACTTAATAAACTAACCAGCACATGTGGACTCAGAGCTTAGCTGCAGTCTGGAAGGCTAGTTGCTGAGTGTGGCTTGGGAAGGTAGCAGTCAGATTTGAAAACTCATCCTTATGTGCTGTTGCACTGTAGCTAGTCTGCTGTCGCCTGTCTGGTGGAGCAGGCGACCTTTGGTAGTCGTCTTCTCTGACTAAGGAAATCTCTGGTCTTTTTCGAGAAGACTGTGAAGTGTTTTCTTATCTTAGCTCCCCGGGCTTGTAGTTGTTTTGAGAAAGGCTCTCAACTATGTAGCTCTGACTATCCTGTGGCACTCACTGTGTAGACCAGGCTGGCCTCGAACTCACAGAGATCTGCCTGCCTCTGCCTCCCGAGTGCTGGGATAAAGGCGTGCGCCACCACACCTGGCCTTTTATTTTCGTAGCCATCGTGAACTTGCCTGACACCCTGTGTTGGAGCTTGCCAGTCTTAGCCTTCATTGCAGGTTGGGCTGTTGGCACCAGGTTATTTTTGTGCCTTCAAAGTTCCAGTTTATGGATGATTACAGTATATTAGTCATTTTGTTTTGCTTTCTTGAGACTGGGTCTCCTTTCTGTGGCCCAAGCTACTATCCAGCTTGCAGTCCCCAACTCATCCTGAATGCTGGGATTACAGGTGCTGTCCTACCATGTCTTGCTCCACTGCCATCTTGAGTGATATTTCTCAAAGAATTACCAAGCCTGGTGTGGTGGTGTGCCTATACTCTCAGCCACTTGAGTCTGAGGCAGGGGAGTCAGTAGAAACACTTAAGTCCAGGAGTTCAAGGTCAGCTGAGGCAATATATAGCAAAACTTTGTCTCAGAAAATAAAAAGAATTGCCCAACTGTTTAGATATGGAATATCTTCTTGTCTGGAGGAGTCCCAGGATTAACCACCTTCCCACCTAGAGACTAGCTAGAGAGTCATAGTGTTTAGCATACAGCTAGACTCCAGACCAAGGCTGTTAGACTGGCTTAGCAAGGGAGAGCAGGAGTCCAGAGGGCTGCTTCTATCCCTGCAGAGAAGCACACAGCACTTTTTCTCACTGGAGGTACCAGGNGGGATGCAGTGTGAGGCCAGTGCAGCTTCTGCCTGTGACCCACCTTCCAGACCCAAGAGGAAGTAGGCTTTGTGTGAACCACACCATGGTATAGTTAGTTGAAGCACAGTGAGAAACTCTTATGTCAGTGTAGAGACTCTGACTGTACTAGCAGCTTCTAGAAGCCAAAGGCTGTTCTTAGGCCAGCTCAGAGGGATCAGTCTCAGACCTGCTGTGGTGACTCCTTTCCATGGCCTTACTTGCTCTCTACGCCTGCCCCTGCCTGCTAACACCGGAGCCCAGGGCCTCTTAATGCCATGGGCTCTCCATGAGCTTCGTCCTCAGCCCTCTATTCTTTCCCTTCCTTTTCTTTAATTTTCTTTTCTTTTCGAATTAGCCCTCTAGCAAGCTACTGAACAGTGTCTGACTTGGGAAGTGTTTCCTGGGAAATCTTGGTAGCTTCCTAGAAAAGTCCAGGACCATGGCAGCTTTCAGTTTCGGCAGATCTTGGTGGGATCTGGCTTTGATTCTGATGGTGAGATTGCTGTCCCTTTCATCAGATTCGGGGGTCGGGCGATGCTTTTGTGGAGGTAGCAGGCAAAGATATGGGATTGGGGGGATCTTCAGCAGTCTGCCAGCCCTGCCATGAATTGGGTACTGTCCTCTGGTCCACTGTCTCTGCCATGGAAAAGGCCAGGTGCTGGACTGTCTGTGCTTTGCTCTTTCCCTTCCTGGCTTAGCCACGGTGCCAGCTCTCCAGGGTGTAGAACCTTGCTTTTGCCAACACTGTCAATGTGGATGTGCCCAGTGATTTAGTCTTTAGTGATTTTAGGCTTTGGGACTGTGAGGAGGAGAAGGAGGAGGAGGCGGCTGTGGCAGGTGTGTTCTAATTAGTGGTCTTGTGTGGCCTGTTGTGGGTCCTCTTGCCTCTCTGAGCTCAGCTCTCCCATTTTCCTCCTGGGTTGTATAATGTTCCTCTCACAAGTTCAAAGCTAATATGGTTCATGGCCACTGATCATTCTTTATATGTTTCCTCCTCTCATGTGTTCCTCAGATTATTTATTTGTTCAGTGGAGTGTGAGGAGGCTTTACCCAAAAGTTAATTCCGAAAGGTTCTTTACCAAAAGGGAGGGGTGCAAGGTAAATCAGGCAGGCTAGGACAACACAGCTCACTGTAGCTCAGGATCAAATCGGCTGGTCCACTTTGGCTGGTGAGGGAAATTTCTCGTGTGTGTGTGTGTGTGTGTGTGTGTGTGTGTGTGTGTGTGTTTTCCTTTTTTCTACAAGGTGTTGTATGTAGTCAGTCTGGCGTTTAGCTGTGGCAATCCTCTTCAGCATTTCAAGTGCCTGGCCCATGGTGTGCTCTTAAGTACATTTTTAAACATTTTTTCCAGTAAAGCTGTTATAGAAAAGCATTTCTGATCTTTTGTAAAGGGATGTTTTTACCTTCTTCACGCCCCTCCTCCCTGCATCGTGCATACCTGCAGGCTGCTGGCCCCACAGTAGGGGGTGTTCTGGAATCTTCAGAAAGCCTGGCCTGAGTAGCAGAGTTATAGCTGACACCAAAGTGACCTGGTGAGCACATGGTTCTTGGTCTAGGTTTCCAGCAGGCCTGCCCACACCTCACCTCTCTGCCCTTTCTTTCTGGCCCATTTTCTTCCANGCAGCATGATCTTTTAGTCTCCTCCCTCAGCTGGCCATCTGTGTCTCCTGAGTGCTTCCCCAGCACTCAGCCTGCACTTGGAAGGTTATATTAGTGTGACTTGTCTCTGTCCTTTACAGACCTTAATAAGAGCTGTACTCTGGGAAGCCTGAATAAGACTGACTGAACCATGTACACTGCACCCAGTCGTTCACAAGCAGCGTCAGCGCTTTGTTACTACAAAGGCAGTTGGTTATATAATGTGTTCACAGTAAAAACGTTGGGAAGTGCAGGTGCTGAAGTAAGGAAAATGCCCCGTGATGGCCTAGATTCCACCAGCCTACTGTAGGCATCACCAGCTTTTAAAGTTTTGGCCCCTTATATATTGAGCTTATCCAGCCTACTTCCTACCCTCCTTTTTAACCCTTCTGTGAGTCCCTCTTATCCTAGACAGTTGAACACTTCTGTGGATCACCAGTCTTAGCACAGTAGTTTGTGTTTATAATATTTTTAGACAAAATGAGATCCTGTATGTGGAATTTTTAAAGAATATTGTATGTCCTAGTTGATTTTTTGTCAGCTTAACACAAACTAGAATTACATGGGAAGAGGGGTCTTGAGAATGCCTCCATCAGATTGGCCTATAGGCAAGCCTGTTGCTGCTTTTTCTACATTAGTAATTGATGTGGGAGGGAGAATCCAGCTCACTGTGGGCAGTGCCACCCCTGGGCAGTATAAGAAAGCAAGCTGAGCAAGCCAGTCAGCAGTGTTCCTGCCTTGAGTTCCTGTCCTTATTTCCCTCAGGACTGCGGCCTGAGAATTGAAAGCTGAAATAAACCCTTTCTTTCCTCATATGTCATGGTGTTCATCATAGGAATAGAAACCCTAAAAATCATGGTGATAAAGTGAATCTAATGTAGCTTAGACTTTGCCAGGGCTCCCATGTTACAGTTCTGTGGCCTTGGTACATTTACAGTTAACATAAGCAATCTCCAGAGCTCTGCCTGTAAGACAAAAATACTATGCTGAACTCCAATCTCCCCCTTAACCACCAGCAGTCCCTCTGCTTTCTGCCTTGGTGAATTTAACTATTCAAAGTACCTCACATGNATCTGTTGTCATGGCTTAGTTCACTTAGCACAGTGTCCTTCAGGCTCATTCGTGTCGTTCTGAGGTGGAAATGTTCTCCTTTTTAAGGCTGAATAATATTCCATTCTATGTACATACTACTTTTGTGGGCTTGTGCATGGATTTTTTATTATCTTCTTTCTTTCTTTCCTGTCTCTTATACACATCTAGATGTGTATAAGAGACAGGTTTAAATCAGTGAGTGTCCAGTGCAGCATGTTTCTCCTGTTTGGTTTGCTTTGAGTTTTTGTTTTGTTGTTGTTGTCTGTTTGCTTTTGCTTTTTCAAGACAGGGTTTCTCTGTAATTGCTCTTGCTGTCCTGGAACTCTCTTTGTAGATCAAGCTGGCCTCGAACTCACAGAGATCTACCTGGAGTGCTGGAATCAAAGGCGAGCACCACCACACCCAGCTTTTGTTTTGGTTTTTTTGGGGGGTGGGGGAACAGTCACACTATGTGGCCCCAGCTGACCTGGAACTTGCTATGTAGACCAGGCTGGCTTGAACTCACAGCAGTCAGCCTGCCTCTGCTTTCTGAGTACTGGGCTTAAGGATGTGAGCCACCATGTCTGGCTGTATGCTCTTTTATAATCTATAGGCGGAGTTTTCCTGTCTCANTCGCCTGCTCCCAAAAAGCTGACTCAGAGACAATATAAATTATAAATGCTTGGCCAATAGCTCAGGCTTGTTACTAACTAGCTCTTATAAGTTAACCTATTTCCATTAATCTATGCGCTGCCCTGAGGTTTGTGGCTTTTACCTCTGTNCCATTTTGTGTATCTAACTCGTTCTTTGTCTGGCTGTGGACTCCTCTGACTCCGCCCTTCCTCATCCCATCATTTTCAGTTTGGCTTTCCCACCTAACTTTATCCTGTTCAGCTATTGGCCAGTCAGCTTGTTTATTAAACCAATCACAGTAACATGTATTCACACAGTACACAGAAGGATTATTCCACAGTAATAATCTGTTCTTTTTCAGCTGTATTCAATTTATTGTGTCAATACATTATCTTTATTTGGGGCTTGGGGGATGGGTCATCATGGACTCCCCATGTAGCCAAGGGTGACCTCAAACTACTCCACCTCCAGAGTGCTGACATATTACAGACAGCAAGCACTGTCACTCCCAGTGATGCACCTATGCCAGCTGGTGAACACACTGCCAGCTGAGTTACATCCTAGCCCCAATAAATGTTCATTTTACCTGCTAGTATGGACTATGTCCTGGTCCATATTCAAAACTTCAATGGATTGTCTTAAATGTCTTTTACATCTTTTATCATCTTTTGAAGCCAGATGATGACCAGATGTGAATGCTGCACCTGGTTACCAACCATCCCCTGTGTTCTGCCATCCTCTAGCCTCTAGTTTGTCTAGCCATCCTCTCTCTCTCTGTCTTTAAAGGTTTATTGAGGTGTATCTTATAAAAACTTGTTAGAAGTTAGAAGTGTCAAAGGTTGATTTTTTTTTTTAAAGTTTTGTCACCAGTTAATTTTGAATATATGTGTCCACCATCCCAGAGCTATCCTTGTGCCCAGTGCACACTCTGGTTCCTTCTCTTTTTACTTTTATTTATATTACATGTTTTTATTTATATTCTATGATTTGCCTATATGTGTGACTATGCACCATGTGCATGCAGTACCTGAGGAAGCCAGAAGAGAGTGTCAGGTCTCCTTGGAACTAGAATTACAGATGGTTAGCTGCCATGTGGATGATGGGTGGGGGTCAAACCCAAGTCCTCTGGAAGAGCAGCCAGAGCCATCCTAACCATCTCTAGACCAGTGGTTTTCAACCTTCCTATTGATGCAACCCTTTAATAGTTCTTCATGGTGTGGTGATCCTCCAACCATTAAATTATTTTGTTGTTACTTCATAACTGTAATTTTGCTATTGTTATGAATTGTAAGTATCTGATATATAGGATATCTGATAGTGTGACCCCCCCCCAAAGGGGTCGAGACCCGTAGGTTAAGAGCCATTACTCTACACTTCTTTGGTTTTTCGAGACAGGGTTGATCAGGCTGGCCTTGAACTCACAGATCTCCTGCCTCTGCCTCCCGAATACCAGGATTAAAGGCATCCGCAACCCCCTCCCCAGCTGGCCAGGTCTATTTTAAGTCAAGATCTTGTGTGTAAGCTGGTTTCAGATTTGTTATGTTGCTAAGGATGACCTTGAATTTCTGATCCTCCTGGCTCTTCTGAGTGCTGGGACTATCGGCATGTACCACCACATCTGGTTTATTCTGTGCCGGGAATGGAACTCATGGCTTTGCACATGCTAGGCAAGCACCCTACCAACAGAGCTAAATCCCCAGCCTCCTAAGAGTGATAGGATTTCAGACTTATGCCACCGTGCCCAACATCACTTATGTCTTTTGATAACTTCCATCTCGTGAAGTAGTAGGTGGTGTCATCACTTACAGGTGAAACAGCAAGGATAGGGAAGAGGNCTTTGTGACTTGGCCTGAGCCCAAAAATTTCTCACACTAGTCAGTCATCTCTTTTATTTAACAGCTCCGAAATGTGGGTTTTCTCAGTTATGAAACTCATATCTTACATAGTTAACATAAGTCAAGAGCTTATCCACATAGGAGGGTTTTGAAAAATATTTTCTGTGTATGAATGTTCACTTGCATGTATGTCTATGCACCACATGCATGCAGCCATCAAAGAGACTGAAGGAGGGCATCAGATCCCCCTGAGACTGGAGTTTCAGATGGTTTGGTTTGTTAGCTGAGGTATGGGTGCTGGAAACAGGGGCTGGGTCCTCTACAAAAGCAGCAAGTGCTTGTAACCACTGAATCATATCTCCAGCCCTCAACACAGAAACTTTTGAGATCATTTTTCTTCTAAAAGGCTAGTCTTGGGTCACTGTGATGCATGTAAAATCACTTTGTTTAGAATCAAGGAAAATGAATGCAGTATGGGTGGGGCTGGTATGTTAGTGCTTCAGAGTGCTACTTTCCCCCAAGGCGCGACTCAGCTGTTCTGTGCTTGTCTCCTCAGGTATTTTATGCATGGCGTGTGTCGCGAAGGCAGCCAGTGCCTGTTCTCACATGACTTGGCGAACAGCAAGCCATCCACCATCTGCAAATACTACCAGAAGGGCTACTGCGCCTATGGTGCACGCTGCAGGCAAGGCCACCACGCCTGTGGCTACTGGAGTGAAGCTGTGTGTGGAGAATGGGGGTTGTGTTTGGTATTGTTGGCCGTTTTATGCCACCCAGGCTGACTTCAAACTTGCTATGTAGCCAGGGCTGGCTTTGAACTTCTGGTCTCTTGCCTTCACCCCTAGTGGTAGAAACACAGGTATATGCCATATGCCTACCTGGGCATGGGTATTGATGAGGGGAAATTTTAAACTTAAAATTGTACATAGAATATTAATAATTTGTGTCTTGCTTTTAAACCCCGTATAATACCTGTCTCTTATACACATCTAGATGTGTATAAGAGACAGCCCTAGACTTTTCCCATTGCCACCAGCCCACCCCCTCATTGTGGGTTTTTTTTTTTTATGTCATGAGGTGGTATGCCATTTATTTTAAAGCCATTTCCAGTTCATGCTTGAGTGACTTCTGGCTTGGAGGCTCATGGCATTCATGCACACACAGCCCTGTTGCTCCAGGCTGGACAATAGTGTGAGATGCTCCACGCCGGAGAGCAGAGCTCATCTAGTCCTCGCTGTCTGGCAGAGCTCTAGAGTTTGAGTCAGCCACCTGCTCTTCTCCAGCCCATCCACCCACCCCTATCTGTGTCCTGGAGATTCCCTCCCAAAGATGTCAAGGGGTCTCTTTGGTGGTCTGGGCAGTGGGTGGATTCCTGTCAGTCCTGCTGAGACACGTAGGTGTGGGTATAGGTAGCAGATTACATGGCCTCAATAGCCTTTCCTAGTTGAGAGTACAGAGACAGACCCTTCCCCACCTCGGGGAGTCCAGCTGGTGGTGGCTGGGAGTGTAGGTAGTGTATGTGTGTGTTGGGGGGGTGCAGGTGTTTGGGAACTGCATGACCATGATACATTGTCATGTTTTGTTCAGATATGATCATACAAAGCCCCCAGCTGCAGCAGGTGGAGCTGTAGGCCCTGCGCCCCAGTCTTTGCCCTCCTCGAGCTTGCCCAGTCCTCACCCTTCTCCCGACATCGCCACCTCTGTTATGAAGACACATTTGCATGAACCAGGGAAGCGGGAGAAGAAGACACTGGTGCTCAGAGACCGCAGTGAGTAACTGCAGCNGTCAATACCTCGGGGGAAGCAGCACGTGTGGCTTAGTGCCGCTTTCAGGCCTCCTCATCAGGAAGCTCCTGGGGTGTCAAGTGTTGATCTGAAAACAGGCTGTAGCAGTTCAGGGGTGCATCTCCACAGCTGAGCTGAGCTCCACTTTGAGCCCAGCAAAGCGTCAGAGTGGTCTTTTGTCACCATGAAGTTGCCTCTTACAGGGGTCACCCACTGATGAGAAGCTGCAGACTATTCATTTTGAAGCTGGGTGGGGTATTTTATT
>LZPO01097124.1:170159-187489 GCA_001675575.1 Neotoma lepida
CTACAGAGTTCCTGTACCCTCACCCTAAGGGCACGTGGGAAGTAAAGTTCAAGAGCACTGCCTGGTGCTGGCCAGTAAGGAACCTTGTCACTCAGTACCATGTCCAGCAGAGACCTGGATGATCCAGGAGCTAAAAAGATCTCTTTTTTAAAAAAAAGGATGATCCAAAGTGACAAAGGGCTGGAAAGACGGTTTGGAGGTTAAGAACATGTCACTGCTCTTGCAGAAGACTCAGTTTCGATTCCTAGCACCCACATCAGGCAGCTCACAACTGACTCCNGCCTCAGGACCACCCAACTCCTAAGAGTACTGGCACTCACAGACCTATACAGACATACGCAATTTAAAATTTTTTTTTTTTTTTCATTGACAAAAGCACCGGTGAGCAGAGGGTATTCCTGCTGCCTGGGCATAAGGTTCCTATGCAGGTAGCTAGGCCTGGTTGATGAGGAACAGGAGCTTCAGAGTTCCCATGCATTAACATCCGATGTCCAAGAGCCCACCCAGGTGCCACTCAATCTGGTTCCCACAAGGGTAACTCAGGGTTCAGGCCACAAGGGACTCACCAAGCTGTCTACTTACTCCATTCCCTGAGCTGTCTGTCGGGCAATGTCAATTAGCTGGAACATCTGGAATTTGGTCTCCTGGACATGTAGGTGTTTATAGAGACTGCTGCCTTCACACCACTGGGTCACAATCGCCAGGTTGTCCTTTGTCATGTACCCCATAAACAGCAGGATATTAACATGCCGTGTTTTGCTGGGGGAAGGGGAAGCAGGGAAAGCATGACCATGAGAGCACTGCCTACAATCAGCTGAAGCCCACCCTTCATTCACCTCCATGCTGGCCTTGCTTCCAGAAGAGGGTGCTCTTTGTACAGGACCCTTCATTTGTGGAATCTACCTCTGTTCAACTCATCCCTTCAAACCTAAGAGTAATTCAGTGACTAGAAAGCTAGGGCTCGGGCTCCAAAACAAAGCAAATTAGCTATAAATAAAGGTAAAAATGATCCCCCTACCACAAGCCAAACCCCCACAGCTGAGCTGTTGAGTATTGATTACAGAGATGAGGTGTGTCCATGCAAAGGGCTCTTCTGGCTTCCAGCACATGGGCTGGAAGGAAATAGACTTCCTCCTCCTCAGAGGTGTATCCCTCAGAACCCACAGCATATGCTGACCTTCACTGCTCGGCCCTACCCAACCCTGCTGCTCCGGGGACTGGGCTCACCGCAGGACAGCCACCTCGTTCCTGAAGGCCTGGAGCTGCTCTGGGGTTGGATCAACCACCTTTAGGATCTTTACTGCAACATCTCCTGCAAATTAATTTGTAGTTAGTTACGCTCAGTTAAATAGTCTTTATTTTTCAAATACCTTGTTTTTGTTTTTTTGAGACAGGTTCTCACTGGGACCCAGGACTTGACTAGGGTCAGCCAAGTGAGCCCCATTCTACCTCCCCAGTACTGAGATTACAAGACAGTACAACCATAGCTGAATTTTTATGTAAGTGCTGGAGGCTGAACTCAGGTCCTTGTACTTTGATGGTAGGCTCTTTTTACCAACTGAGCTACCTCCCAGCCTTTCAAAAACCCTAATTCTAAGGACGATAGGGAAGCACTTTTCAAGGAACGTGTCTGCAGGTAGAACATATCTGTCAACTAATACATCAAGTGGCTGAAAAGCTTCACTGCTACTAATACCCACACTGGGCCACAAAGGCCTTCAACAAGCTTGTGTCCACATGATGCTGGGAGCACCAAGGAAGGTCCATATGGGATAGCTCCACAACCTTAGCCTGTGAGGATGAAATCAATGCCAAGGCTGTGAGTGGCACATCAAGTATAAACTGAGGAGGAAGCAGGCTCTTCAGCAAGCTCAAAGAGAGGGTCCTTTACCAGTAGGAGCAATGGGAATACTGAACACTGGCATAGCTTGTATGCACACCTGACTGTTAAAACTCATTCTGCAGAGANGAAGTAGAGTATATGTCCGTCTCATGTCCAAGGCCACATTTAAAAAAAAGAAGAAAAGAAAGAAAAATGTGCTAGAGCCAAGAAGGGCAGGGAGCTAAGTGGGTCCACGCTACTGTCTTACTTGCAATACTGACAAACACCAAGGCAGCAATACAGGTAACCTCCCTACAGCTTCAGAAACACCCAGGAGTCAACATGCTTTCAGGGATAGTTGGAAGTCACATTCAAATATAGATATATTAACAAGAGTAATAATAAAGTACTTAAAGCCCTTTAAGGGCTCCTTATTCATTCATTCATGCATTCATTTATTTTTATATTTTTATTTATTTATTTGTTTGTTTGTTTGTGGGGGCAGGGTTTCCCTGTCTGCCTCTGAGTCTTGAGTGCTTAGATTAAAGGTGTGCACTACCACCAGCTGTTTAGGACCTCAAATTTTTATAAGGCTGTCTACTCTGGAAACTGAGGCAGGAGGCCAGCCTAAGCCACATACCAAGACCTGTCTCAAAAAACAGTCAAAT
Source organism: Neotoma lepida (assembly GCA_001675575.1). NCBI lineage: Eukaryota > Metazoa > Chordata > Mammalia > Rodentia > Cricetidae > Neotoma > Neotoma lepida. Next base: position 172,650 of record LZPO01097124.1, read on the forward strand.
TAATCAAGGCACCAACGATCAAAGTCTGAGTCAGCTGAGAGGCACCTTGGAGGCAGCTGGTCCCTCAACCTGAGGAGTGTGGTCTTGAGGCAGTCTGTTCTAGGGAACAGCAATGGTAAAGACAAGGTTCCCTTGAGGTCCCAGTCTGACTCCTTGTGAGCTCCAGTTTCTCATCTATAACTGACCTGATAACTGGCATCATCCAGCACCAAAGGCACAGGTGCAGTGCTGGAGCCACCTGTCCAGCACAGTGACCATGTGTGCCCTAGTGGCAGGTCCCACGTGGCTGAGAAAGGGAGATTCCTGCGTGGCTGTGAAGTCTGAGATGACAGTAGCTGGGCTTAAAGACTGCTGGGAAGTGGGAGTGTATGGAGATGTTTCCTGGAGGTAGTGGGGTATAAGCATCAGGAAGGATAGTAGAAAGAATACGCTAGTGGAGCATGTAAGTGAGCGCCTATAAGACAGAAGGGGCTGGAGAAAATTCTGCTGAAATAGCAGGTGAGGACAGGCTTGGAGTTAACAGTGGGAAACAAAAGGGTAGGAGGGCTAGGGTGGAAGGAGAGATGGGGGTAGGCAGGTCGACTTAAGTGGTGAGGCCAGGAAGATGTTGGTGGCCAGGTGCCTACAAAGGCAAAGTTTAAAAGGACAAGACAGGGTAGACTGCAAATGCAGGAAGGAGGCTAGAAGAATGCTAAGCAGCCTCTCAAGAACAGGCTCTGCCTAGCTCATAGCCTACTGCAGTGACCCCATTTCTCTGCAGACCAAGAGACAGGCTAGCAGGGCATTAATTAATAGTTCTCAGAGGAGTCACTCTAAGTGTCACTGACCAGCTTTCTGATCTGTGCTCCTAAGAAAGCAATTGCTCATATGACAACCTATGCAAGGCAAAACCCCATGCATTGGTACACACCAGGAGAAGTAGATGCTGCTCAGTTTCCAACACTGTGAATTTGAATGACCACCCACTTGCTCAGAACTTTTCTCCATTTCTGCCCTATTACCTGTAAAGACTACTAGCACCATGTCTGAATTTTGGGGGAACACAAGAAACTTTAAAGCACTTTCAAGAAAGCCCTGCTTACATTTGCTAACATCCTAATCTAGAGGTGTTAAAAACCTGGTATGGAAACGGTAAGTATGCTGTCAAACTATTCAAGCTGTGGCTACGAAGGTTAAGCTAGAATCTTCCTTCCAAGTGAGCAAGTGTTTCCCATGGAAATAAGAACACTCACCCCACAGGAAGGGAGAGCTACAATTAGTCCGAGGGCAGAGCAGAGAGTCAGGAAGTTTCCTGCTTTCCTGCACCAGCCTTCTGATCAGGAGATAGCTCCTGCTCTTTGTTTGCACCCGTTTTAAGGTTCCTTCAGCTGTTGGTGTCTAGGGTGCCCTCCATCAAAGCAGCAAACACCTGCTCAGTGAAGAAGCACGTTCCATGGGCAGAGTTAGCTTAGTTTAGAAGACACAGCACCACTAACATCTGACTACAGGGCTAAAACTTGCTCAGTGGTGTCTAAGCATCACTAGAACTTTATTATACAAAAGTAAGATTAGAATGCTGTGAAATTTCAAAATTGATTTGATTGCCAGGTATGATCAAGTACCCATAGAGCAGGCCACTGTGAATGAAGAAGCCTCCTAGACCTCTCTGCTGAACCCTGACCACCAGAGCCCTAAAGCTGGAGATAGGCCCCAAACTCACCGTGCCACTTGCCCTTGTACACAGTGCCAAAGGAGCCTGATCCAATCCGAGTGGACAGCATCACCTCACTGGCTTCTATTTCCCAGTAATAGCTTGAATCTCTCTGCCCACGAGGCCTCTGAAACAAATGGAGACCATTCATAACCCATAGAATGCCAACAGCCTGCTGAGAGTAAGACTATCAAAGAAAGGGTCATCCCACCCCATCTCTTCCTGCTTCCTTTAAAGATGGACACTGTCACTGTAGCTACAATTTTGTCTTTGAGGAGATGTCAGTTTACTGAGTTGTAGCCAAGTGGCAACTTATAGAATGTGAACATGCCAGGGCACACTGGCATTCATTTTCCTTCAGTGTATTAGGTTCCCACCCCCCAAATATGTTAAGTGCGTTCTTCTGATTTCCAAGAGCCCTGAGGGGCAGGAGGTATTACTGACCATACTCACAATTTTGTTTTTTTCCTGGGTCCCAGATCCTGGTGCCCGTTCTCTTTGTGCTGGCACAGGGGTTTTGGGCTGTGACCAGCCTGTTGGGCTCAGGTTGTTGGGGCTGCTGGACAGGGCTGAAGGTGAGGCTTAATAAACAAGACAAACAGAATCCGCACGTAGATAAGGCAACAGAAGATCACAGCATAGAGAGAAAAATCCCATTTACTGATCACTAAATGACTGGGGTAAAGTACCTGATTCACTGTGACTTCGAATTGCATCCTGAAACAGAAAACAAAAGTTGATCAGATACACTAGAAAAGGCCTCCTCTTGGGGCAGGGGGTGTAGGAACACAGCAATTATTAACCCTCTAAAATATAAAGTGTATTTGGGAATTCCTAATTTCCTGGTTTACCTAATGCCCAAATCAATTTTTTCCAAGATTGATTTCCATTAAATACTATGTGAAATGAGAATAACTTTTCATGGAAACCACATTTCTCAGAAACAAACCTTGAGCAAAGGCTGGCAAAGTTACTGTCAACTGGCATCTCCTCCATAGACTCAGGATACTACTCTACCAAGGCTTAATCAGAGACACAGACTGAGAGACAGAGATCCAGTGACAGGCTCATTTTTACTTCAGTAGGAGGAAGGACAAATATGGACCAAAGTTAGATTTAACACAGGTAGGTACTACTTGAAGCCTAAGTTACAGGAAACTGGAAAAAAAACAGGAACCCCAGAGCCTGAATCCTGTGTTTACATTTTAAAACCCACATGGACAGAANGGGAGACTCACTAAGAGCCACAGAGCAGTGGGTGGCAGAAATGAACCATCACATATAGATCTCAGCCTCTGCTCCATTAGCCTAAGACATTACTTCAAACCTTAGTGATGTGCTCAAGCTGGCTACTAGACATTGTAGCTACTGTTTCAAGAATCGTTCAAATCACAGGGACCTACCTCCACCAGACATTTTTTAAGATTTTTATTTTTGGTGTGTGTGTGTAAGAATGCACAGGTGCCAAAGACAGTGTGGGATCCCCTGGAGCTGGAGTTATAGGCAGTCATATCCTTCCTGACATGTATGCTTGGACTTGAACTTGGGTCCTCAAGAGCAGCAAGTACTCTTAACTGCTCAACTATCTATACAACCATCCATGAGACACTTCTAAATTTTAATTTTAAAATTTCTTCGTTGAGGGTGGAATTTATAATATATATTTTAATATAAATATAAAACCACTTGACCCTCATCACTTCAGAAAATGCCTTTCTAGAAAGCCATCTGCATTTTTTTTCTATTACCACAGCAAATAAGATAAATTATTCCATGAAGCTATTACTAGAATGTTCCCACTCAATTATTTGAGGGTTTTGTTTTTTTTCTTCTTTCATTTTATATGTATGGGTGTTCTGCTTGCATGTATGTGTGCTCACCATTTGTACAATGCCCTTGGAGGCCAGAAAAGGATTTTACCCCCTCAGGAACTGAAGTTATAGACAGTAGTAAGCCTGTATGTGGGTGCTGGACCTGAACCAGGGTCCTCTGCAGAACAAACATTATTAACTGCTAGGCCATCACTCCAGCCATATTTTTGGTTTGTTTTTTATATAGGGTCTCACCGTGCAGCACAGGCTGGCCCTGAACTTGTCATTCTTCCACCTCATCCTTATTAGTGCTGTGATTACAGGCATGTGCTACCATGCCTAGCTTTCAAAGATATCTTTACAAGAGTAAAAGAACCACAAACCAAGCTACTGCTCCCTCGCTCACTCTGTCTCTGACACACACACACACACACACACACACACCATTTCAGCCACCCTGCCCAAGTATCTTTAACAGCGTAAAGCCTAATTCTGATTTCCAAGCCTGGTCTGTCTGTAAAACATCTACAGAGATGCTTAAGAATCCAGATCCTTGGACCTCAAGAGAGGGCTTGGTTGCTGAAGGGCTTGCCATGTCAGCACAGAGTGGTGGCACATGCCTATGATCCCTGCAGTAGTGAGGTGGGGACAGGAGGACCCTGGAGGCTCATTGACTGGCCAGCCTAGCCTAACCAGCAAGCTCCAGGTTCAATAAGAGACAGCATTTCAAAACACAGAATGGAAAGGCAATTGGGGAAGACACCTGACATCAACCTCTGGCCTCCACACACCGGCACACACACACAATACAGATTCTCACCCTACAACTCAAACTAGGGCTGATAATGTGTGTCTGAGGCAAAGGTGGGAAAGCCTGGGTGTCTGTATGACAGGATGGCAGCCAAGGGCCACTGGCCATTCAACCAATCTCTTCTGTTATTTTCTGTTATTTTTGTCTACAAAGTGAGTTCCAGGACAACAGAACTGTTAGAGAAAATCTGTCTCAAAAAACAAAAACAAAAAAAAAAAAACACCAAGAAGGAAAAAAGGCCAAGAATCAAATTTTCCTCTGAGGCACAAACAGGATTAAACACAATACTTGTGCTACTTACATTAGAAATTGGAGAATTTTCACTTTGAATGTATTAACAATTTATACAGGAACAAATTGTGCATGGAAAGAAAATGGCTACTTTATAATTGTATATAGATGTATAGGGCCAATCATGATAAAGCCCATAGCTTACACAGGGTAGGACAAGTGGTTAAAGATGATTTGTAGCTATAGAGAAATTACACCTAAGATGACAGATGTCAAGGAACAAATGTTTGCAAAGATGAGAAATCATAGTTGTATGGCCATGTCTGCTGTGTCTTTTAATTTGATTTTGAAACAGGATCTCACTGTATAGCCCAGGCCAGGCCTGAATAAGGTCCTCCAGAGTGCTGGGATTCCAGGCGTGTGCCAGGATGCCAGACTTTCTGATAGGCTTTTCTAGGTCATATCAACCAAATAGGTCTGCTTTGCTTTCTAATGTCTGAACTCAGTACAGATGCTGTGTTAATATCAGTCCATCATTAATCTTTTGAGAGAATTGAGTTTTTAAAAACTATTTCAATGCACTTGCCTTTGAGAATCTACCATGAGAAATTCATCTAGCAGTAGCACCTTATAGAGTGTTTGTTTTACTAATAAATACTCTATAGAAAAGAAAGAAAACATGGCAAAAGTCTGAGTAGAAATATTAATGAACATATCTGTTGACTCACATGATAGCCTATCATCTGACAGTCTATCCTATTAAACCCAAGAAGCAAAGGCATGGAGAAAATACCTACTCTTCCCCTCAGACAAAACCGTCTGGAGCACGCCCTGGGAGAGGCATTCAGGCTGTTATTCTAGTCCAAAGCAATGAGAAATAAAGAAGAATAAAGACAAAGGAAGCATTTGAAGTGTAGTCAGTCGATTTTAAAGATGAGCTAGAAAGCAAACCAAACAAACAGAACATACAAGAAAAGAAAAGACAATTTGCAAACACTGACTGGCACTGTCGCATTTGTTTCAATGCATTTTAGATCCTAGAGGTCCTACTTTCGGTCCTCTAGAACATTTGTCACCGCTACAATATCCCTCATCACATGAAGCTGCTCTGCACATATCTGTACCAGCTNAAAGAACTCACACCCAAAGCTGAGACAGAATACAATGGTTGGCGGTGAGTTTTGTTTCCCACTGGAATGATACACAGCCTAGTTATTAAGTCAGTCTATGAATGTAACAGATTTAAAAATAACATTTCCAAGTTATTTTTAAGGGCCTAAGAAAATACTGCAACATTCCTGAGCAGCTTTGAAATCTGTGCTCCCAATGTTAACTACTGCTGCTCATCACCACCCACAAGGNGCCCTATTACCTCAATCATCCTGCTGTCCACAGGCAAGGTGGTGCTGACCATGTGGACATTGGGAGTGGACGTTGACCTCTGCCTCTGGGAGAGGGAACCTTCAGAGGAAGGGCTGGAGGTGTTGAAAGTGAAGGCATGAGGTGTGGAGTATCTGTGCTGGGAACTAGGCATGGAGGAGAAAGAAAGTCCCATGATTGGCACTCAGGCCTCCACACTGGCAAAGTCTTTTCAACTGCCTACCTCATTAAGATACTTAGGGGCAATCCTGACCCATACAANCTTGGACACAATGTTTCATTCTTTAAGTATGCATTATTTAAAAATGCTGTCTGGGTTCTTTTTGTGTGTAAACTTTTGAAAATGAAAAATAAATATGCTTGTGAAAAGGAGAATCCATCATACAAGTTCTCCTTGGTGATAAATCATTCTTGAGAATAATTTAGAGTTTTACATCTCTAAGAACAGATCAGTACTTGCTACAACTACCACCTAATGCTAATAGGAATCTGCCCAGAATTTCTCTCTGTAGCCAGCACACAGCAAAGTTTGTGTTCCATCTTTAGATTTGCAACCCTGACTATGAAATGACTGTTTCAGCCTAGGAACACACATTAACAAGTATGGGATGAGGGATGGGATGCAGCTCAGTGGCAGAAGGAATGTCTACCTAGCCTGTATAAGGCTCTAGGTCTAAGCCCCAGTATCTTGAAACAAATAACAGCTTGCTAAGGTGTGACTCCATTTCAAGGCACAAGCCCATCCTAGATGAGGCCCTGAACTCTACCCCAACCCCAACAAAACAAAGTAGAACATATCTGTTCTGTAGACTTAATTTAAGGTTTGTTCAGGTCAAATTCATATGAACTCAAGGGATAAAGACTGGCTTTTCTAAAGGATACTGTTCTGTCTACGGCCATACCACCCTGAGTGTGTCTGGCCTTACTTAAGGAAGGTTGTTCCCTCACTGAAATGCCACCTTGCACTAGGAATTCTGCATTTAGGCTTTCAGAGTCTAGCTTCTTCCTGTCTTCAAGGCAAGTTGTTTTTTCCTTGAATGTAGTTTTCAAATTACCAAAAAGGTTTCATTCAAGTCAGACACAATTTCAGTACAAATTCCTTGTTGTAAGATGCTGCCTTTCACTGGTTCCACAGTGGTTTCAAGCGGTCATTAAATGCTAGCTGATTAGATATAAGTTAGAAGTCAGACATTTTAGACGAAAATGTAGATTGTATTGTGGGTGCTATATTCTTGTGTGTGTCACTGAGCAAGATGTGCACTCCACTGAACTTTGAGTTTTAAAGCTAGATAACAGCCATGACAAGTTAAATGCAAACTCAAAANAGTAACAGAAAGCATATCTATTTCCATCTACTTGGAACATTTTAGAAGTAAGGTCTGATGTTCTTCTTAGCCACTATACTCTCTTTGGGGACCTTTCCATAGAGGCTTAATTCAGCACAACTGGAAGGNGGCAGAGCCTCAAGCTTTTATAGATATAATGAGACTGAGGGTTGTCAAGGGCCACCAGTGAGAATCACTTTTCAGCATGTAAGCTCTGTGCGACCACAGAGAGAAAGGTCTCCACTTGGTGTCCACCAAAGCAGCAAAGGGTCTGCAGACAGCCCAACATGACAGCAGGCTCCCAACCCACCCAACCCAATGTAACTTTCCAAGAGTGCCAAGTAAAACATTACCTAGCAGGCATCCGGGAAACAGACTCTCGCATCCGGCGCATTGTCAAAGAAGGTAGCGCTGGGACTCCAGTATCACCAACAGTGGAATTTGGAAACAGCCTAAATGAAACATGGAAAGACTGGTTTATAGATTTTTGTCCTGTTACAGGAAACAAGCCCCTTGCCTGCAAACCCACAGCTACAACCCAACTTCCCTTTATTCATTTTCCTCAAGTGCTTTAGACACATGCTGTGAAGAGACTACTAACCCAGAGGGCTGGATTACAGACTGAGTAACAGCAACCTGCCAATGAACACACGTCCTGCTAGAATGCATCTCTACAAAAGTCTGTCCTGCCCAGCTACATCAAAGTCATGTTTTCTTAAGTGCAACACTTTACAACCTTGATCACATCTAGCTCTTCTGGAATTGTTGTCTTGGGAACAATGATGAGAAGACTACTCTACAAGAAATAAATTTTATTTATTTATTTATTACAACAGTAAAAAGGAAGGGAAAGTGGAATTACCACTGACCAGGCACTTTGATTCCACACGCTGAGTATTTGTGCTAAGCAATCTCATGTTATCCCAGCCAACTCCCATGAGACCTCTTTTCAGATCAATGAGCTGAGACTTAGAGGTGCTGATGACAGCTCTGAGGTAGTGAGGTATCTGCTGGCCACAAGCACATGCCTTTCTGCTACTCAAATTCTCTGAGAATCAACAGGTGACTTCTGTGGGAGCTAAAAGGTTCCTTCCCATTTTGAGTGAAGACAAAGGTCCTCTAATTTTCCTAACATGCTCCAATAAGGGTAAAACTGACTTCATACTCTCAACACAAGTTTTTAAAAGGCTTTAATAAGTGTAATTTTAATTTAAACTTGCAATTATTTAAACCATTTTCTCTCTGTGAAATATATCTTGGTTTCTCACCTAATAAAAAGTCTGTTTTTTATATCTAAACTGAGGCCGAAACACGTTGCTCCCCAGAGCAAGGGGAAGGAAACACCACAAGCTCTACTTTCTGCTTTCTCAGGACAACAAGCAGCACTGACCACTCGCAACCCAGTTGAGGAGAAAAAAGCCCTTTGATTTCCATGTCCCCATTCTTTTCCTGGACAAACCTGTGTCAGCAACTATTTGACAGACAATGGGTCCTACCTGTTTGTGGCATCAACTCAGCTAGACTAGCTGGCCAGCAAGGCCCAAGGACAGCCCTTTCTCCACCATCCAAACTCAGTGATTACAGGCACACGGTGTGGGCCCAGCTTTTATGTCAGTGCTGGTTATCAAACTCAGCCCTCATGCTTAAAGTATACATTTCACCAGCTGAGTCATCATCTCCAGCTCCCTACCTGTTTATTTTAGTTAAGCTGCCACACTAAAACTAGCTAATTTTAGAACTACGGTGCTTCTAAAGTAGATAGTTTCTGATTCACAGCAATTATTTAACAAACCTAAAACTCAGACTTAACAATAAAAATGTATAATGAGCATCCTCAAAAGTGTTTCTGCACCTGACCCTGAATTTTTACAAGGAAAAAAAAAATGCCTTACAAGAGCTGTCTGATATTACTCCAGTCCACACACATAGTAGGTACTTTGGTGCTACAGTGTTCATGAAACTTGTAGCCACAAGTCTGACATCGAAATCCATTTAGCAGGAACTTTTGGCAGATGTCACAGAATGCAAGCTTCAGGAACGTTTTCCGAGCCTGTGACAAGAAAGCAGGTACAGAAATACAGTAACACAAGTGTAGAAGCAACAAGGTGCTTTCTCCACTGGCCTCCCCAGAGTTTCCCACAGTGAAGAATCATACTTCCAACACTGTCACATTCAGAAACGGAAGGCAGAGGGACCTCTGTTAGAGGACTCTAAACTGCCCACTGGACATGAGCACATAGAGAGAACTGAAAGCAACTACAATGCACACGTCTAGTGCTTCTCGGAAAGGTCAACCATGCACAGCAGAGAGCCAAGATGGCAGAGAAAGACAGGCACTGAAACTTACAAAGTTGTGAGTTGTGAGTGGAACATGATCCAAGAAATCCACTTGCAGTTCTTCTCCAATCAGAGAGGCGGCGTCCGTGTTCCAATCTAAGCGTGCTTTCTTACTAAAAATTACCCAAAGCATGTATGAGGTAACAATGGACAAGGCTCAGGACATAGAGCAGCTCTACTGTCTACTGCATGCTGTCTAAGCACACCAGACAGGTAGTTTGGTCCCACCCTAAAAATAAGCCAACTGGGGACCCTGAAGAGACACTGCTCATAGAGTGATAGGCCTGTTCGAATTCAAGTCTGTTGGACTCCAAAATTATATTCCTAGAACAAAATTTTCTTTGAACAATAAAATAAAACAATCTCACAACAAGGAGATTGTTTTATTTTAAAAACTATGTCTTTAAGGAGACTGTGTAATATTAAAATCCTACCCAAATACCAAGATCACATAAAGTAAGGTGCAGTGACTACAGTGCTCAGGTTTAGTGTTCAACAGCTACTTCAATCTAAATATCCATAAACATAATGCAAACAGAGATGCCTTTCCATTAGTTACTGACTCAAAGTTGTTTGTAGAGGTTATAAACATAAAGTCTATAGGAGACAAAACAGTCTTTAAAATTGGCTGACAACGCTGTTTCTTGTGCCCAGAACAAGCAAGACAGGACATCATAGTGATTTAAGGAAAAACTGTTAGTTCAGTTCATCTGTCCCATTTATGAAGGATGAACATTCCCAGTTAAGAAGGAATGTAACACACATGACATCACTCAAACCCCTCTGTCACCTGCCAGAAGCCAACAAGCCACTCTTCTGGTTACCCAGCAGGCAACAACCCATTCCTTAAGGTAGAGAGATGGTATCTGTCTAGAGTACTGCTGTGTCCTAATGAAGACCAGGAAGGAAGCCCCACTTTCTGAACAGGCAGTAGAGGCTGTCTGTCCTGAAGAGAACTAAGATCAGTTCCCAGTCGCACAGCTTTGGGAAAGAGTGGACCAAGCCCCTGTCTCAGAATCTCCCTAGTCGTAAAGGAAGTCTATGGATCAGCTTGGGGACCAACACGGAGATAAAGCCAGCTCAAGGTCATGACATGTTGAAGATCAGAAAACTAACTGCTGACCAAGCAGAGAAAGAGACACATGGAGGGTAAGCTCTGTAAGTAGACTCCTGACTGCTCTCTCCAGCTGGGGAACTCAGAACCACAAACACAACAAGCAGGAGGTTAGTAACAGAAGCACTGCTCCCCAAAGAGGGCAAAGTCAAAGGTTTCCCCAGGTTTGGCTGACAAAGCATGAATGACAAGAACTTCTCTTTAGGACTGCAGTGGGTGGGTATGTATAGCAGGACAACCTGAGATGTTATTCTTCAAATCCATCTACCTTGTTTTTTAAGACAATTTCTCACACCAGTCTGGAGCTCACCAATTAGGGTAAACTGGCCATCAAGCTTCAGGGACCTGCCTGTCTCTGCCTCCAGTTGCTGAGGTTACAAGGGCACAACCATACCCAGGGTTTTATGTCAGTTCTGGCAATCAGATGGCAAGGTAAGCACTATACTGACTGGGGTATTTCTTCAAATATATATATATATATTTGGTGTATCTCTGAGTGCATGTACATGCATCATGTGTGTGAAGGTGTCTTTGGAGGCCAGAAAAGGGCATCAGATCCCCTGGAGCTGGAGCTACAATCAGTTGTGAACCATCTGATGTGAGTGCTGGGAATTGAACCTGAGTTCTCTGCAATAGCAGCAAACACTCTTAATCCTTCCAGTTTAACTATAAAAAACAATGCAAACATTTTCACAGTAACCACTCTGTATGGCAAACACCAAGAACATTCTGTGCACTCAAAATCATGCCTTCTAACAATTCTGCTTCCATCCCTGGACACGCTATTAGCATGTCCTATGCATTATAGTTTTCAAGACAATGTCCAGGCAATAATTTCAAGTTCTCAGTAGCAAATTTTTCTGAACTGATATTTTTAAAAACTAAAGTATACACATACACTAATCCCTAGGAATCTCATACAAAGCATTTGTGAAACAACAAATTATTTGAGGATAGAAAATCCTTACTGTTCTAAAAGGTGTTGACTAACTTGCATTCTTACCCTTTGTGTTCCTGGAGAAGTCTGAACACTGCACAACACTCTGGCTGCAGGCCTCTCACCTTCAGAGCTTTCATAAGGCAGTCATGCAAGCTCATTCCATTCCGCACATTGACCTGCAAAAAGATAACCTTTTAGTTACCAACGCAGGCTACCGGTCCCCTTGCAAGGATGAGCCCTGAAATACACACACCCATCTGTAAAATGGTACAGATTTATGACATACTGGATGCAATGGTATATAGTAGTAAATGCAAGCAAATGCACACAGACCAATCAGCCTGGGGCACATTATGTATCTCCTGTATTATTAGCCCTGGGACAGCAGTCTATGACATGTTAACTAGAGGAAAATACTTTTATTAGAATAATACAAGGAGTAAGACTATTTTGAAAGTAGGAGAACCAATACATGTTTATTATACTGTATGATTTGGAAAGATGTATGTCTTGCTATTAACAACAAAGTTGGTATTTGGGGGCCAGTGAGATGACTCAGCAGGGAAAGACACTTGTTGCCAAGCCTGACAAACAAAGTTCCATTCCTGGCACCAATATGGTGGAAGAAGATATAGACTCCCAGAAGTTATCCATCCTCTGACCTCCACAACTGCACCATGGAACACACATGCACACACATACACACATACACACACACACACACACACACACACACGCACGCACACATACACACATATCAAAAAAATAAATTTTAAAAATAATTTTAAGTGGTGGGGGGGGCAGTGATACTTAGTACATCTCTAATTACCTGTACTGGCAAGTGTACACATAAGCGTGACCATTACCAGAAAGGAAGGAAACGTGAGATGAGTCTCTATAATAAAACCTNGCCTATTTTCAACAAATGGAGAGCTGATCTCCTAATAAATTTCAAAGTAGTGAGGTAAGTAGGAAGTGGAAGAGCAGAGCTCCTGCTTGACTTTAGTGATAGACACCAATGTGCACCAGATAGCCTGGGCAGTATGTGTCCCATGCAATGCCCTAAACCACACTTCAGAAGCTAGGTTGCTACATGGAGGCACAATGCAAAGTATCTGTACCCACAATAATTGTTAAATTATTGAACAAACTCTTAAAATAAGAGTTTAGATATTTTGTCTTCAAAGCCTAGGAAATTAACAACAACAACAANAAAAAAACCAAGGTGGGAAAAGTGAGCAGAGTCAGCAAGGAGAGCAGGACGATTTGGCTCTGAACTTCCTGCATGGCCCTTACTCTGGCTGACTGTATAAGCAGGTAAGAAGCAATCTCAGCCCTTCTTGGCCATTCTTTTTCTAGCTGGTTTAAGATAGTGAGTGATGAGTCTTAAGAAGCAAGGCAGAGATGTCTGACCTCAAAACAGACCACAGNATCTGGACACAAAGTAGAGACAAAGCTAGTAGGAAGGAGCAAGAGGGAACTTAAGCAATGATAACTCCTGTTAAGTTTTTCACATGGACTTATTTTGATATTGCTGGCCACTAAAAGGGACTTAGCTGGCCAGTCACCAATCTTTGAAGAATAAAGATAGGTTAGTATGGAGAACTACAGCAAACTCTGAAGGTGTAGGACAGACAATTCAGGTGTGACAGAGGTCAGGGAGGAAATTCTCCTAAAGGATCAATTATGTCCGAGGAAAGCAAAAGGTTTTTCCAAGCTGTAAGAGCTCCTCCTTGGTTGTGGATGCGTGCAACTGATTCTCCAGGCTAATGAACCTTCTTTATTANAGGAATACTAAGGGAAAGAACTGGGGAACTAGACAGGGGCAGGGTCACCCGGTCCTTGTAAATCATGTTGCCTATTTAAAAATAAATACTATTAATATCCTTTAAGTTCCTTATAGCTGGCATGGTGGCTTGCATCTATTCCCAATGTTCAAGAGACTNAAGCAGATGGGTGCTTTGAGTTTAAACTCAGCATGGACTACAGTGTTAGACCTGGTCTAAAGAAGTTTTTTGCACATACCAAACTAGTTCAGACAAATGTTATCTGGGATTTATATCAAAACAAATGAGAAGATGTGGGTGGAAACAGACACACAGAACTGCTATGATCAGCTAAGGGCAAGCCAGGTGATGAACATAGCAGAACTGTTATTGTCTCTCTACTTTCACAGGTATTTACCCTTATAACATCTTACTAATGTCCAGCAAAACAAGNCAGACATGCCCGCACTAGAGATCTGAGCTGTAAAGACACGAGGGGAGAAAAAAGCAAAGAGTGCTAAACTCACACACTGACAGACTCATGACCTGCATCTATGCTGTGAGCATGGTTCTCAAGGCTGTAAAGTGATATGTAATTATTTTTTTCTACTAGAAGTCACAGGTTCTGAGAGCTAGATGGCTCTTCAACTATCCTGTACTCCACTCAAACATTCTCACATGTAGACAGCATGGGAAGCAGCCAAGTGATTTGTGAAATAGACTCCCTAGCCTCCTATACCAACACATCCAAAGTGCTTCCGTAACNCTGGGATACAGCCCAGGAACCCGTGTCTACACCTGCTGGTCAGGTGGTTTAAGGGCAGCAGTTTAAGGTCACCCACCTNTCCAGTAACAATGAGAAGCAGTGGCAGCAGCCAGAGAGACGTGCATGGTTAGAAAACAAAATGACAAGGAACATTAAAAGACTACTAAGTATTCTTCTAAAATCATTTCAATCAGATACATCCTCCATCTGTTTGTCCTACCTCCGTGGATGCACACTGTAAGTAGTTAAATGTCTTACTGAGTTGGAGAGAAATCCTAGCTTCCCAGTGTGAAGCCACCCTAGGATGGGGAGAGCACTGGCTTCTTGAGGGCTCTGGCTGCCAAGATACCTTCCACCACCAGTTGCCCAGAGAAACCATCTTTTGCCAAAGAAATAGAAGAAATTAACATCTGCTATAGGCTTTTCATAAGCTGCAGGAGATGTCAAACTCCCAACCACCTGTTATGCTCCAATGAAGGCTATCAAGGATTATACAGATGAATAAAAGACTCACAAATACTATTAGGTGCCAGCCGGGAGGTGGTGGCGCATGCCTTTAATCCCAGCACTCGGGAGGCAGAGTTCGAGTCCAACCTGGTCTACAAAGTGAGTTCCAGAACAGGCTCCAAAGCTACACAGAGAAATCTTGTCTCAAAAAAACCAAAAAAA
>LZPO01097124.1:262957-276735 GCA_001675575.1 Neotoma lepida
CCCCAGCATCTGCATGGTGGCTCACTACTACCTGTAACTCCAGCCCCAGCATCTGCATGGTGGCTCACTACTACCTGTAACTCCAGCCCCAGGGGATCTGATACCCTCTTCTGGCCTCTGAAGGTACAGGCACTCATGTGCACATACCCACACTCAAACACATACACATAGTTAAAAACTAAAATGAGCTGGGCAGTGGTGGCTCAAGCCTTTAGTCCCAGCACTGGGAGGCAGAGGCAGGCGGATCTCTGGAAGGCCAGCCTGGTCTACAGAGTGAGTTCCAGGACAGGCTCCAAAGCTACACAGAGAAACTCTGTCTTGAAACAAACAAACAAACAAACAAAACTAAAATGATCTAACAAATCATGTTTGTAAGGTTCATCAATGCTATTGCATAAAAATGTGTCTTCTCGTTTTCCTTTAAAGTTAACTTATCATTAGTATACGGGTGTATGATGTGGGGGTTCTGGTGTACATGCCACAGCATGCACACGGAGGTCAGAGGACAGTTCTATGGAGTTGGTTCTCTCCCTCCACTCTGTGGTGTGTCAGGCCTGGGTCGTAAGTTCTCTTACATGCTAAGTCATCTCATTGGTCCTGACCATTTTTTTCACTGCTGTGTAATATTTCAGTATATGATTGTACATCTCTTTCTCCTTCATTCTGTCCAGGGACATTTAGACTACTTCCATGTGGGGCTGTCTTGCACAGCACTGCTGTGAGCATTCTAACTGTCCTTATGCTGTGCTGCATGAAGGCATGCCTTTCTTCCACATATGTTTGCAACAGTGTATCTCTGCCTTTCCTGGCTAATGTCAGAGAGTTTTCCAAAGTGGCTAAACATATGCCTGTATGTTCTTGCCCAGCAGAGTGCTAGTCCCACTACTCCATTCCGTAGCATTTTGTATCACCAGACACTAATTGTCACCTTGAAAGGGCCAAGCAGATGCCACAACAGGCTGCTCAGTATACTCTCAGAGATCAGGCCTCACTTTTAGTGTCCTGAGACTTAAGCAAGCAGTTTCTGGGAGGGCTATGACATAGTCCTTGCAGTAGCTCCCTTTCTGCATGTACTCTGACTTCTCAAGGTTCAGCCAGTTGTTTAGTGTCTGGGACCCCTCACCAACTTAGAGCTACGTGCATGGGTCAATGTGAACGTGTGAGGTCAGCCAGCCTCCACAGCAGCTCAAGGACAGAGCCTGGGCCACTGAGTCAGCCTCCACAGTCAGTACATGTGAAGCCAGCCAGCCTCCATGGCAGCTCAAGGACAAAGCCTGGGACTTGTCCAGGCCTGCCCAAAAGTGATAACTGTAACCCCCAACCAGTAAATTCAAAGGATACACATCCTCACCCAATCATATGACGCAAAGGCCTGTATCACTCTTCTTGTGGTTTTTGCCTCTAAAAAGCCAGCCTCACAAAGAAAGAGTAACTCCTCCCTGCCTCTTGCTGCACAGAGAGCTGGTGGATGAGTTCCCTGCCTTGGCTTGTACTACGGGTCTACAATAAACCTTGCTTTTGCATTCTGGACTCCTTAAGTCTCTGGTGGTCTCTTTGAGGGTCTTTTTTTTTTAACTTTTTTTTAAATTTTTTTTTTAAGATTTATTTATTATGTATACAGAAGAGGGCACCAGATCTCATTACAGATGGTTGTGAGCCACCATGTGGTTGCTGGGAATTGAACTCAGGACCTCTGGAAGAGCAGTCAGTGCTCTTAATCTCTGAGCCACCTCTCCAGCCCTCTTTGAGGGTCTTAACCTGGGCACAACAACCTGACTGGTGGGTGCATAGGGAATCCCATTTTTATTTAAATGGGATATAAAAATCGTCATTTTTATTTTATTTTATTTCATTTTATATGCACTGGTATTTTGCCTAAATATATGTCTGCGTGAGGGTGTCAGGTCCCCTAGAACTGGAGTTACAGACAGTTGAAAGCTGCCATGTGAGTGCTGGGAATTGAACCTGGACCCTCTGGAAGAGCAGCCAGTGCTCTCAACCATCAAGTCATCTCTCCAGCCCCGCCCATTGTTATTTTAATGATTCCTTATAATTAAGTACAGTAAACATGCTTTTGTGTATTTATCAGTTACTTGACTTTCATCTGCATTGAAATATCTATCAAGAGGTTGGTAGTTTAGCTCAGTGGCAGAGCAATTGCCTAGCAGTGCAAGGACCTGGATTTAATCACCAGCTCTGAAAAGAAAAGGCAAAATCACACACACACACAAAAAAAAAAAAAAAAATAAATAAATAAATAAATAAAGAGATAGAGAGAGAGAGAGAGAGAGAGAGAGAGAGAGAAAGAAAGAAAGAAAGAAAGAAAGAAAGAAAGAAAGAAAGAAAGAAAGGAAGGAAGGAAGGAAGGAAGGAAGGAAGAAAGAAAGAAAGAAAAATGAATCAAGGAATATTGTTTGGATGCTTAAAAATTAATTTGCCAAGTGTGGTAATTCCAGCACTCGGGAAGCAGAGGCAGGCGAATCTCTGTGAGTTAGAAGCCAGCCTGTGAGAGAACTTGTCTCAAAAAAGGTGTTTATTAATTTTTTGTTGTTGTTCTTTGTGGGTTCTTTTGTTTGTGTGATGTTTTTGGTTAGGTTTACATGTGGGTGTTTGTGTGGTGGCGTCTATGTGTGCTGCATATGGGGCTAGAGACTGAGCTGCTTCTTCTATTGCTTTCTGTTTCAGTTTGTTTCTGACAGCGTCTCTCTAGATAGCCCTGGCTGGCCTTGAACTCCCAGAGATCTGCCTGCCTCTACCTCTGCCTCTGCCTCTGGGGTCCTTGATTCAAAGGTGTGTGTCACCATGCCTCACTTCATCATCTCAGTTTTTGAGACAGGGTCTATCACTTCACCTGCAGCTCCCTGGTGTGGCTGACCTGGCTGGCCAGCATGCTCAGGTATTCTCCTGCCTCTGTCTCCCAGCACTGAAATCACAAGCCCACATTGCCATGCCAGCTTTATTTAGTTTTAAAAGATTTGCTGGGTGCCCTACAGTTTCTATTACTGTGTCTTAGAATTTCTATTGCTGTGAAGAGACATGATGACATGATGATGTCAACTCTTATAAAGGAAAATATTTAATTGGGGCTGACTTACAGTTTCAGAGGTTTAGTCCATTATCATCATGGCGAGAAGCATGGCAGCATGCAGGCAGACATGGTGTTGGAGAAGGAGCTAACAGTTCTATATCTTGATCCACAGGCAACAAGAAATGAACTGTAACCCTGGGCATGGCTTGAACATATATGAGACCTCAAAGCCCACCTCCACAGTGACACACTTCCTCCAAGAAAGTGGCACCTACTCCAACAAGGCCACATCTCCTAATAATGCCACTTCCTATAGGCCAAGCATTCAAGCACATGAGTCTATGGGGGCCATACCTATTCAAACCACCACACCATGACCAAAAAGCAAATTGAAGTGGAAAGGATTTATTTCAGCTTATACCTCCATATCACTGCTTGTAACTGAAGGAAGTCAGGACAGGAACTCAAACAGGGCAGAA
The DNA here is from genome assembly GCA_001675575.1 of Neotoma lepida. Lineage (NCBI taxonomy): Eukaryota > Metazoa > Chordata > Mammalia > Rodentia > Cricetidae > Neotoma > Neotoma lepida. The sequence continues at coordinate 266,465 of LZPO01097124.1, forward strand.
ACCTGGAGGCAGGAGCAGAGGCCATGAAGGGGTGCTGCTTACTGGCTTGCTTCCCNTGGCTTACTCAGCCTGCTTTCTTATAGAACCCAGGACCACCAGCCCAGGGATGACACCACCCACAATTGACTGGGACCTCCCCCATCCATCACTAATTAAGACAATGCCCTATTGAAGTGCGATCCTAGTTAGTCTTATTAAATAAAGACCCAGAGTCAGATATCAGGGTGAAAGCTGAAAGATCAGAGAAGCAGAGCAGCAGCCACTAGAGACTTCTTACCTCTATGAAATCTCAGACCAAATGGGGGTGATCCTATCTCTATGAATCCTCAGACTGAATGGGAACCAAGATCCTGTCTCCACCTCCCGAGTGCTGGGATTAAAGGCGTGTACCACTACCTCCCGGCTCTGTTTCTCTCTAAAAATGGTTCAGTCTCCTGTAGCCCAGGGTGTCCTTGAACTCCTGATTTTCCTGCTTCCTCCTCCCAAGTACTGCCTGGCCTCTATGGTTAACTAGTGGCTAGCTCTGCCCTCTGACCTCTAGGTTAGCTTTATTTGTCAAAACACAAACAAAATATCATACAACACCCTCCTGTCAAGTGGTGGTGGTGCACGTCTTTAATCCCAGCACTCAGGAGGCAAAGACAGGTGGATCTCTGTNAATTCAAGGCCAGTCTGGTCTACAGAGTGAGTTCCAAGACAACCAGGGAAACACAGAGAAACTCTGTCTCAAAATAAATAAATAAATAAATAAATAAATTTTTAAAATGCCATAAGTCAGATCTTATGGAGGCATTTTCTCAATTGAGGTTCACTCCCTTTCAGATAACTCTCGCTTGTGTCAAGTTGACATAAGACCAGCCAACAAACTGGGTGTGGTGGTGCATACCTTTAATTGGAGCACTCAGGGCAGAGGCAGGTGGGTCTCAAGGTGAGTTCAAGACCAGCTTAGTCTATTTAGTGAGTTCCAGGACAGCCATCGCTACATAACTGAGTGACCTGTCTAAAAAAAAAATATTTTTAATTTATGTGTGTCCACATGAGTTTATGTGCACCACGTGTTGCAGGTGCCTGAGAAGGCTAGAGGGTATCAGTTCCCTCAGAAGCGGAGTTACAGGTGATTGTGAGCCACCATGTAGTTGCTAGGGACCAAATCCGGGTCCTCTACAAAAACAGTAAGCACTCTTACTTGCTGAGTCATATCTCCAGCCCTGCCTTTTTACTGCAGGTTCTAGGACTGAATCCAAGTCCTTATGTGTGTGGCAAGCACTTCAGAGATTGAGCCTTCTCTACAGCCCCTGACTTGAGTTTTTTACACTGAGTCTTACTCTGTAAGTCTGGGATGGCTGGGAAGTTACTACATAGCCCAGGCTGGCCTGGAATACACAGTGACTCTTGCCTCAGGTTCTGAGTTCTGGCATTATATGAACATTATATGAATAAAAAGTTCTACGGTGTCTGGAGAGGTGGTTCATTGGTTTAGAGCACTGACCACTCTTTCAGAGGACCTAGATTTGATTCCCAGCCCCCACATGACAGCTCACACCATCTGTAATTCCAGTTTCAGAGGATCCAACACCCTCTTACCGCCTCCTCAGGCCCCAAGCTCCACGTCTGGGCTCAGTGACATCTTTAGACTACCCCTTTAATATCAGTCATGAAGCATCTTAGACACTGATGGCTCATACAATGGAGGAGCCTTGACTCTCATAGCTCTGGGAGCTGTGAAGTCCAAAGTCAAGACACCAGCACAGCTGGCTTATGGAGGAACTGCTTTCTTGTTGGGTCATATGTGACAGGCGAACACTCTGATGTCTCCTGCCTTGGGCCCTGCCATTGCGAGCTTATACCTCTTCACACTTCACAGACTCCACCCCCAAATACAGCTCCATTGAGGGGTTAAGGTGTCAGTAGGAATCAGGGTCAGGGTGATCTCAGCTCAGTCCACAGCACTCCTCTGCCCTGGAGATGGAGAGCTGAACCAGCTGTTGGACTGAGGTTATTCATTTCCAATTTGATGGAACCAGTGCCCTCCACAGCCTCACAGCCAGNGTCTGAAGACAGCTGTCCGTCCACTGTGCAGTGTGGAGCTGCTTCACATGGGAGGTCAAGACAGCTTGGCACTCTTCCTCTGCAGTTCCGCTGGCTTCACAGTAGGGAAGGCTCTGGGATTCTGGATGTAGGGCCATGGGGAAAGTGCTTGCCTAGTGTGCAGGAAGCACTGGNTTCCATCCAGCATTACCTAAACTAGGCATGGTGGCACAAGCCTGTAGTCCCAGCTCTGGGAAGAATGGAGGCAGGAGGATCAGAAGTTCAGGGTTATCCTCGGGTATACATGGACTTTGAGGCCAGCCTGGAGTAAAAGAGACCTTGTCTCACCAACAAACAGGAAGGAAGTGATGTCGGGATCTCAAGCTGCTTCTGAGTCACACTGAGGACAGAATGCGGGTGGAGACAGACCAGAGGGAAAGGAGGATGTAACGAAGACACTGAGATTCAGAGGAAAGACACTCTTTCAAACCNTTCACACTGAAAGGGTGTCCCAGGGCAAACCTGACTGGATCTTTGAACTGGCCTTAAGCCTTCTCTCTATGATCTTCTTATGGGGAGGGAGGATAAATTGGACAATTTTGAGCTACTCCAACCCTTGTAATAGCACACACTCCATCTGTCATTTATTCACTCATCAAACCTCTATTTGCCAGGCTCTGCCTGTGCTGAGTTTTGAGACCAGAAGCAGGCTAATACTGATTGGTTAATTGCTATGCTTTAGACTAGACCCAGCATTCAGTCAAATCAGCCAAAGGCCTATAGCTTAGCAGTGTCAGGGGAGGAGATGGAGTACGGCTACCCCCTCGACCCCAGAGAATATTTGTTAACGTCTGGAGACACTTTTCATTGTCATAGATGTGATCAGGGGATTGTTTGTAGCACCTGATTGAGAGCAAGCAGGAATGCTGGGAAGTCCATAGCCAGGCACAGAATAGCATGTGCTGGGGCTCAGAATGCCTGAGAGAGCTTATGCCATGGNGGATGGAGCTAGGAAAGAGAGATCTCCAACCTGATCCTCCTGCCTACGCCTTGNAGTATTGGGATTACGGGTATAAACCACTAGTTGTTGTTGTTGNTGACTGTGTTGTAAGCAACAGAAAAAGGACAAAGCTTACTCTGCTAGTCTGGATCCTTCCAGAAGCCAATGCCAGGGTGAGAGTAAAAGTTCAAGGACTTTTAAAGGGAAAGTCTGGGTGGGAGAGCAAGTGAGGAGGGAGCTGGGAAGGTTGAAGGCTGCTATGGAAGTCCCCAGATGGGGAGAGTGGGTGAGAGAAGTCGTTACTTGCCACCTAAGGTGGATGTGTCCACCTGCCATGTTGGAGAGTTTGTGAGCTAAAGTTGGCTGTCAGAGGTATCTATGTCTCCAGGCACGGGTCTGCCTCAGTATCCCTCTTGTGGTAGGGAAATGTGGCCTTGGTCAATTATGGTCCTGATCTTGGAGATCTGTCTATAAGTCCAGACTCTTGTCCCCANAGCCTGAGGAGGACAGCCAGAGAGATCTTCCTAAAGCCATCTTGCTATGCTATCCTCTGCCCACTGGTTGGCTTTATGGGCTCCATTGTCTGAAGATTTCCCCACCTCCCAGTAGTACCACCAAGGGGACCAAGCATTCAACACCCAGCCTTTGGGGAATAGCAACATCTGAACTGGGTCCCNTTCAGGAGACTGGGACAAACAACTGTCATTGTTCTCCGGGGCTTGATCTTTCTCCCAATGCAAGCATGCTTGCATGGTCTCAGAATGCACTTAGTACCCCCTTTGGCCTGTGTGAGGATGACAGCAGAAGTCTGGTGCCCAGGGTCCAGGATGGCCAAGGACCAAAGCCCCTCCATTTTTCAATCCTGTCTACCCAGCTCAGGATTCCATGCTTTACTTTTAGACCCCGCCTTGGACTGGGGCTCCTAGAATCCACAGCCTNAGATACAACCAGAGCCCAAGTCCTGGCTTGAACTCCAGTGGTACACACAAGCTGAGAACCATCAAGGCCAGTGCTGGGCTGGGCCCTAGGAGGCAGCACACTATGCAGACAGANCTTGGCAGGGCTGGGAGTCCTGGGGACACCAACAACCTGACTCATCTGATCCCTTCTCTAGCAACAGGGGTTCCAGAGACCAAGGTGACCAGGAGCAGAGTCGGGTTGAACTTGTGTCCCTCAGATGTGNCTAGGCTGCCAAGGATGGAAATGACCATGTCCTTGTTCTGGTTCTTGCTNCCACTCTGTCCTTCCTTCCATCCCCANCTCCAGCTTAACACTGTGCCAGCCCNGTGCCCTGTGGCTTATAACCTGTAGGTCATGTCCAGTTTTTATGGCCACTAATAATTTGAGATTTTGGCCATGTTGTGGTGGTGGCGCACACGTTTAGTCTCAGCACTCAGGAGGCAGAGGCAGGCAAATCTTGGAGTTCAAGACCAGCCTAGTCTATAGAGTGAGTTCTAGGACAATCAAGGCTACACAGAGAAACTCTGTCTCTAAAAGCAAAACAACAAAAAAAAATATTTTTGAGGTTAAAAAAAATGATAAATTATAGATTCTACCATTTTAATGTTTTTGTTTTGAGTGCTGGACATTCAAACCCAGGGCCTCTTGTATGCAAATACTCATCATTGGCCTATACTTTTAGGGTCTTAAACACTTTTTGTTTTGTTGAGAAAGGGTCTTACTCTATAGCCCTGGCTAGCCTAGAACTCACAGAACTGTGCCTGCCTCTGCCTCCTAAGTGCTGGGATTAAAGGCCTATGCCATACCTGGTCCTTCAAAANTTTTTCCTTAAATTTTAAGTTTTTGGCTTTTACATAGGAGTGCAAGTATATTTATGTGTGTGGCACAGTTACGCACAGCAGTCCAAAGTCAATCACTTTCTTTTAGGGACAGANTATNTTACCAAGACATGGGGTTGGCTGGTTACCTGGCTGGTTACCTGGCTGGCCAGCAAGTCCCAGAGATTCAGCTGTCTCTGCCCTCCCACCCCCCCAGGCTGGCACTATTTGCCACACCTTGCTTTTTATGTGGGTGCTGGGAATTGAACTTGGGTCCTCATGGTCACCTGGGAAGCACCTTACTAACTGGCCTATCTCTCCAGCCCCTACAATTTATTTTCTAAAAATATATTTTATCATTTTTATAATTTTGGCTTTTTGAAACAGGATCTTGCTATATAGCCCAGGTTAGGCTCAAGCTGGTGACCNTCCTGCCTCAGCCTCCTGAGTACTGGTACTACAGACTTGTTCTTACAACTAGTCTATTATGACCATTTCTGTTATGAACACAGATGTTCAAATAGCTCTTAAAATATGTTTTGTGTATATTCCCAGAAGTGAAGCTTCTGGATCATATGGTAATTCTATCCTAAACTTTTATTTCTTTTTTTTTCTTTTTAGATTTATTTTATTTTATGTGTATGAATGTTTTGTCTGAATGTATGTCTGTGTACCACATGCGTGCCTCATGCCCTTGGAGGTCACATGTGTGCAGTGCCCAAAGAGACCATCAGAAACCACCAGATCTCCTGGAACTGGAGTTATGGATGGCTGTGAGCCACCATGTGGGTGCTGGGAATTGAACCTGGGTCCTGTGCAAGAACAAGTGCTCTTAACTTCCGAGCCATCTTTCCAACCCTAGTTCACTTTTTAAAAAATAATTTATTTTTACGTGCATTGGTGTTTTACCTGCATGTATAAGTGAGGGTGTCAGATCTTGGAGTTACAGTCAGTTGTGAGCTGCCTTGTGGGTGCTGGGAATTGAACCCAGGTCCTCTGGAAGAGCAGTCAGTGCTCTTAACCACTGAGCCATCTCTCTAGCTCTCCTATTTCACTTTCTAAAAGATTTTTTCCCATTCTGATCATTTTTAAAATGTATATGTTTGTGTACCTTCTTGTCTGTATGTGCACCAGGTACACGCAGTGCCCATGGAAACCAGAAGAGCGTACTGGATCCCTTGGAGGAGTTACAGACAGCTGTGAGCTGCCATGTTTGTGATGGGAACTGCCTTAGTTACTTTTCCATTGCTGTGATAAGACACCATGACCAAGACAACTTATGAAAGACAGTGTTTAATTTGAGCTTACAGTTTCAGAGGGCTAGAGTTCATGACAGCCGAGCAAAAGCATGGTGTCAGGAACAGCTGAGAGCTCGAATCCTGATCTGCAAGTAAGAGGCAGAGAAAAAAGGCACACTGGGAATGGTACCAGTCTTTTGAAACCTCAAGCCTGCTCCCAGTGGCACACCTCCTCCAACAAAGCTACAGTTCCTATCCAACTGGCAACAAAACATTTAAACATATGAGCTTATGGGGGCCATTGCCATTCAAGCCACCACCTCAGGAACCAAACTCAGGTCCCCTGCAAGAGCAGCCAGTTCTCTTAACTGCTGAGCCATCTATTCAGCCCTCAATCGTTTTTTATAGTCTTACTCTGGTCTCACTTTCTGTGTTTTTAACTAATTTTCAACTTAAAATACAAAGTAATAGATTTTGTCATTTTTTTTTACTCCTAAAAAACAGTCTCATTAAGTAGCCATTTCCAGCTTAGAACTTCTTATGTAGACCAGGCTAGGCCCCAGCTTGCAGTGACCCTCCTGCCTTTGTGTCCTGAGCACTGGGGTTACAGGCGCATGATGACATGCATGGTGTCTTTTTTGTTGTTCTGTAGCTTGTCATTTTGCCCTTGATATAAAGTCTAGAGCGGAATCAGCAAGATGGCTGGGCAGGATGGCCAGCCTTGCATACTTGAGCTTATCTCCTCTATGCCATACAGTGGAAGGAAGCAACTGACTCCCAAGAGTTGACCCTGAGCTGGGCATAGTGTCACACACATTTAGTCCCAGCACTGGAGACACAGAGGCAGGTGGATCTCCATGAGTTTCAGACCAGGTCTACATAGTAAGTTCCTAACCAGGCAGGGCTACACTTTTTGGTATTTGTTGATCTGAAAATACCAAATCCCACACCCCCCCGTTATTTTTTGACATAGGATCTCATTAACTCAGACTGCTCTTGAACTCCCTGTGTAGCTGAGGCTGGTCTTAAACTCCTGATCCTCCTGCCTCCACCTCCCCAGTGCTAAGATTACCAGCATGTAACACCATGCCCAGTTTGTATGTTGCTGGGGTTAAATCCAGAGCTTTGTGAACTTGAAGTAAATGCTGAGCCAGGTCTCCAGAGCACACACACACACATTTTTTTTCACAGGAATGTTTGCAAACCCCCTCCTTCCATCGCCACCTGTGCAAATGAAGTCCTGAATTTTGTGCAAGTCACTACATGTACATTTTTGTTTATACTCTATGCAATTGGATAAGTGCTCACTCACCTAGATGGGTTCAAAGGAGTCTCCAAATGTGTTCTCATGCTCAAGAGACCTAAAGGAGCGCCAGGGACATAGCTCAGCTGATAGCATGCTCGCCTACCAGGCACAGGCATGGGGTTCAATTCCTAGCAACACATTATCCTAAGTAAAGTGGCACACACCTAAGATCCCAGCATTCAGGAGGTGGAGGCAGGAGGAGCAGGAATTCAACATTAGCCTTGGCTACTGTCTTAGTTAGGGTTTCTATTGCTATGAAGAGACACCATGACCATAGCAACTCTTACAAAGGAAAAACATTTAATTGAGATGGCTTACATCAGAGGTTTAGTCCATTATCATCATGATGTGACATGGTGGCATATGGGCAGACATGGTGCTGGAGCAGGAGCTGAGAGTCCTACATCTTGACTCGCAGGCAACAGGAAGTGGTCTGAGACACTGGGCATATCTTGAGCATAGGAGACCTCAAAGCCCACCCCCACAGTGGCATACTTCCTCCAACAAGGCCACACCTACTNCAACAAAGCCACACCTCCTAATACTGCCACTCCCAATGAGCTTATGGGGACCAATTACATTCAAACTGCCACAGCTACGTAGAGAGTTTGAGCCAGCATGAGCAAAATGAGAGCCCGTGTAAAAAATTAAAAACAAAAAAGAAACCTAAAGGAATATTTAGTCGACTCTTTTTAGCATAAGGAACAGAATGTTTATTGTAGTTTTGAAGGAATCCAAGGGCAACAAGGTGGTCACTAGGTGATGGGGCCACAGCGTTAGTCCCAGGCATCTTACCCGAAACAAGTTCCCCTGGGGACCCAGCCTAGTAGCTCACTGACTCAGGGCAGTAGACTGTCTGTCCCAGGATGGCTCTGCAGGAACTGTGAGCTCATGGGCATGGCCTGAGGACATGAGAGAGACCCAAACCCACAGATGCCAGCCTGTGGGGCCTAGGACTCATGTTGTGCCTAAGAGCAATGTTGTCCTAGGTCCTTCTTGCTGACTTAGATGGCATCCCTTCTCTCTTTCCCCTACAGACTGTGTGTTAATCTGCAGAGTGAGAGCCTGCCCACTGGTGCCAACACTGAGACCACATGAAAGGAAAGAGCTCTTTATTGCCCAGATGTGGCCTCCTGGTGTCTTCCAGCATGTCGGTCTGTCTTCTGGGCTCAGATACGGCAGTGGTTACAGTGGTCACATGGGGGAGTGGCTCAGCTGCTGTCAGGCAATGTTCTCAGTCNGTTCTCCTGAACCCTGGAAGGCAAAGCTTGCGAGATGGTATAGGATTCTGCAGGCAGTCAAGTCCTGACCCCACCACCACCTCAAATGCCCAAAAAAACACAGGGAAGGTAGCAAGTGGCCCTTCCTGAAGGCGCTGTGGGTCCCCATGGCCCATAGCTGTGGAGATATTACCACCCCCACCCCCTGCACAGAGACACTATCCTTAGCTTCCAGACTTTGGGGCATAACACCACCAAGTACAAAGCTGCTGGGCTGCTGGTCAAAGACAATGGGTGAGAGTGTGACTCTGCAGCAGAGCGATTTCTTAGCATATGTGAAGCCTTGGGTTCCATCCTAGCCACACCACACACACACACACACACACACACACACACACACACACACTCATAGAGAATCTACATTAGCCCAGGCTATTTCAAAGGCAACTACAAAGTTACTTAATACAACCAGGGAGGAAGTAGCATTTGGGGAGTGCAGGTTCTTTGCTTTTCTTCAATGTTTATGCTTACAGCCCTCTGCATCCTTCTTTACTTAAATATGGGCCACNCTGTGCAGTAAGAATTATATCAGTTTTCCAGCTGAGAAACCTGAGGCTCACAGAGGCTATGGACAGCTGGACTGTGGCTTGTCTAGCATGCTGCAGGTCTTGGGTTCCATTGCCAGCACAGAAAAAGGCTATCTGGGGTNGCAGAGCAGAGGCAGAACTTGAGCCTGAGCCTCCTGCCTCCAGGACTTTCCCTAGATGGCAGACCTCTTTCCAAGAAGAANGCCCTGATCAGGAGAGAGATCAGAGGGGAAATGTGTAGCATCCATTACCTGGCAGCCNGAATTTCTGAAGGAGGGGGATGAAGCCCTGAAGNACACTGTGGATCCGGTACACTGCTCAGAAGCAAGGGGAAATGTTGGTCAGGATGGTGGCCCCTCAAGGGCCCCAGGGTCAGGCTCCTTCCCTGCTGACCCAGGACCGAAGCACACCCCACNCAAACAAAGCCCTAACATGCAATTTTAGGCTAACGTCAATAACAGTACTGTGGTTATTACACGGAAAAGAGTCACAGGCAATAATAACAGGGACAGGAAACCCAGCAACCTTGATGCCTGGCTCCACTAGCTTGTTTTCAGTATCTGAGGAGCTATGCGTGTTTACTACTTTAAACTGTTTTTGAGGGACTGCCCCCTTTTTTCCACAAGGTTCTGCCAAGGACCTTTCACTGACCTCACATGCGGTCAGGAAGAAAACATAAACCTAGGGAATTTACTTTTTAAAAAAGTTTAGATCATGACTCTTGGCGAGTGTGATGGCTGGCCCAGCAACCACCTCTCCCTCCAGGAGACTGTGGGTCTGTGTAGCTTTTTGATAGGATCACTTACCCAGCCCAAAGTAGATGCCAATGGTCTCTAGGGAGGCGAAGGTGAGCAGGCCGACCCCGAGGGACATGAACCAGTCTTCAAGGGCAGCAAGGAAAGAACAGTCAGCCTTTGGGTTGTAAGTCAANGCCCTATCCTCCCATGCAGCCCCTTCCAAGGTCCCCAGGCAGCCTCACCTGCATAGTAGTAATAGCAAACCAGCAAGGATCCAATGGCAAAGCAAAGGAGAACGAAATGGAAAAACTCATCTGCAAGAAAGGGTGGAGGTTAGTTTCTCTCTCTCTCTCTCTCTCTCTCTCTCTCTCTCTCTC
>LZPO01097124.1:312565-334075 GCA_001675575.1 Neotoma lepida
AAAGCACCAGCCTCCATTTGCCTTTCATCAACAGGAGGTTTGAAACCGGTGTCTCCAGCAGGATTGAGACATCAGGGATGGAAGCAGACCTGTTCACCTTCAAATTCTACAGTACTCATCATGGTGTCTCCACACAGGCAACACAGAACAAAGAATGGTCACAGGAGGATGAGCTTCTGACTTTCCCACAGGTCAACTGCAGTCACCTGTTGTTAGGTACAGTTTGATCCCCAGAGTCTAAACCTGTTGGAGGTGGGGCAGATGTGGCTTTAGTTTCTCGCCTTTCTGCATCCCTGCCTGCTCCATCTGACTCAGGACAGGCTTCTTTCCACTCTGGCTGTGGGCTTAGCCCTATGACCTGTGATAAAACACCATGACCTAGGCAACTAATAGAAGTAAGAGTTTATTTGGGTTTACAGTTCCAGAGGGAAAAGAGTTCGTCATGGCCAGAAAGCATGGCAGCAAGTGACAGGCATGGGGACAGGAGCAGGAAGTTCAGAGATGGCATCTGTCAGAGATGGCAAGCCGAAAGCAGGGTAAGCCTATGCACTGTCAAAGCCTACCCGTATGGACATAATCTCTCCATCAAGACGGCACCTCCTAAGCTTTCCAACTGGGGACCAAGTGCTCAAATGCCTGAGTGTCACCTTAGAACCCCTTTTTAGATGGTGGCCCTGAGACCTAACTGACTTTGGAGGTCAAGGGCCAAATATTGGCTGCCCTCTTGTCTCTTTATCCTATTGATTTCAGCATTTAAGCTTGGCTGTTGAACACCTAGAAGTTCCATTAAAAACAGTCTAGAAAGAAATAATAGTGATGAAAATTTAAATTTTGTAACACTTAGATCAAATTAATAGATTTTACTGCCAGGCAGTGGTGGCACACACCTTTAATCCCAGCACTCAGGAGGCAGAGGTAGGTGGATCTCTGTGAGTTTGAGTCCAGCCTGGTCTACAGAGTGTGGGATATTCCTTTGCACTGTGTGAATATATGTCACTGTGATTGGGTTAATAAAGAAGCTGACTGGTCAATAGCTGGACAGGTAGAGGTTAGGTGGAATTGCAGACAAAAAGAGAGAATGAAGAAAAAGAGGAGGAGTCTCAGAATCGAGAGGAAATGTGGAGAGGACATGAACTTGCTGTACTGAGAAAAGATATCAAACCATGTGACAGAGCCTAGATAAGAAATATGGACTAATTTAAAAAGTAAGAGTTAGCTAGTAACAAGCCTGAACAATTGGCTGAGCATTTATAATTAATATTAAGTCTCTGTGTGGTTATTTGGGAGCTGGCCAGCAGTCCCAATGGAAAAACTCCACCTACAACAGAGTAAGTTCCAGGACAACCAGGGCTACACAGAGAAACCTGTCTTGAAAAACAAACAAACAAATAACAAAAAAATGGATTAAAAAAATCCTGATTTTATTCTTTTTTTTGTTTTGTTTTTTTGAGTGCTGAGATTAAAGGAATTTTATTTTCTTAAAGGAGGCTGGGGTGGAAAGATAGCTCAGTGGTTTAGAGAACACTTACTACTCTTGCAAAGGACCTAGCTTCAATTCCCAGCACCTACACTGTGGTTCACAACCATCTGTATCTCCAGTTTCAGGGGACCTGACATCCTCTTCTGACCTCTTTGGGCATTGCATGCACATGGTGCACAGGCATACATGCAAGCAAAACATTCATATACATAAAATAAAACAAAAAAAAACCCTTTAAATTCCTTTAAAAAGCTTGCTAGAATACAGCAAGATGCTGCACCCCATAGTTAGAAAATGCATACTTTAATCCAACACAAACAAGATGTTAACAAAAACTGGTCATTCCCTCTACCATAATCAGAGTCCAGTAAGCACTNAGTAGAATTCTGAAGCTCTGAACTGTAAACAGGGTTTACCAGAGGAGTGAAGTAGCAACCTTTGCTTGCATCAGTCTAATGTAAAAAATAAAAAAGAGGGCTGGAGATATGGCTCAGTAGTTAAAAGCATTTTCTGCTCTTGCATAGGATCTGTGTTCTGTTCCTAGCACCCATATGGCAGCTCACAATAGTTGGTAACTCCAGTTTCTTGGGTTCTATTGCCCTCTTCTGGCCTCTGCGGGTACTGCACACACATAGTGTGTATACATATGTGCAGGCAAAACATTCATACACATAAAATAAAAACAATAATAACAATAAAATTAAAAAGATTCAATTTTGGCTTCCCTGTCATTTACAAGGTGCCAGGTGATTGCTGTATTCCTTCCTAAGAGTATTCACAGTCCCCCAAAGGGCTGTCTCCCCTCCCCTCTCATGAAATATGACCTCTTTCTGGTATGGCCAGATGGGTAGTGTGATTGAGGCAGGAGACTAGGAGAAATGTAGAGCTCATCTTCCTGTCCCAAGCCTTAGAGACTTTGTAGCCAGTGTTCAGTCACTTAGAGAAAGAGAGGTTGTATTAGGGGCAGAAAACAGATGTCATAAAAAATCCTTTTACCTTTTTCTTTACTTTTTTGCTTTGTTTTGTTTTGTTTTTGTTTTTTGTTTTTCAAGGCAGGGTTTCTCTGTGTAGCCCTGGCTGTCCTGGAACTTGTTCTGTAGACTAGACTGGCCTCAAATTCACCCGCCTTTGCGTCCTGAGTGCTGAGATTAAAGATGTGTGCCACCTACCCAGCAATTTTTTGATGTTGTTTTTTTGCTTTTGTTTTGGGGATTTTTGTTTTTGTTTTTGTTTTTAATGACAGGACCTATGTAGCCAAGGCTGAACTTTTCATCCTCCTGCCTTCCTGCCTTTACCTGTCAAGTTCTGGAATTGCAGGCATGAGCCATTCTGACCCCAGAAATTCCCTTTTACCAAGCTGGGGGTGTAGCTTGGTGATAGAGCAGTACCAAAAAAAGAAATTTTAATACATTTAAGATAAAAGTTTCTTGCTTGGTGGTGGCGCACGCCTCTAATCCCAGCACTCCAGAGGCAGAGGCAGACGGATATCTGTGAGTTCAGGCCAGCTTGGTCTGCAGAGTGAGTTTCAGGACAGCAAGGGCTACACAGAGAAACCCTGTCTTGAAAAACAAAACAAAACAGATAAGTAAAAGAAACTTATATCGGGCTGTGACTAAAAATAGCCAAGAGAGGTTGTGTGACTCTCCCAAGGCCACCAAGCCAGGAAGCAGCCTACAGAGATTTGAAGCCAAGCTTCCTGTCCAGTATCGAGAGTCCTCCTAAAGATCTACAAACACACAGACAAGACAGACAGACAGACAGACAGACAGACACACACACACACACACACACACACACACACACATACACGCTCACTCATAACTGGAGAAAACTGTGATAACTTCAGGGAAGGGCTGTTGCCCAAGGCTTTAGGAACCTGAGGTCAATCCTGACTCTCTTGCATAGTCACTGACTGTGTGGCCCTACCAAGTTCCTTTGGTTCCCAGGGCACAATTAAACTATTATAAAGTGAAAAAACTCATCCTGACAGGGTGAGGGCCTAGTATGACTGAATGCACCCTCCACATGAGGCTGGCTCTGGACAGGCCACCATGGGGACTCAGAAGTCCAGCGAGGGGTGCTTAGGCTTGCTTGACTAGCTTTGCTTAAGAACTCCTGTTTCCTGAATGATTGTAGATGAAAAAGTTGAGGCTCAGAGAAGTGATGCCTAGTGGAACCTAGGAATCCCACATCCACGCATGCATGCACGCCATTGAGCAAGGTCAANGATCCACAAGGCAGAACCAAGAGAAGGTGTGGTCAGTGCTCGATGGTGAGTTCCCTGTCTCTGGAGTGTGCAAGCCCACGCTGAGCAGAGCTCCCTAGGAGAAGGGGTCAGGTCCTGCAATCCAGCCCTTTCCCGGGACGGGAGGGGTGAGGGTGACCCAAGGGGCGTGGCTGAGGGGAGGGGGCGTGGCTGAGGGGAGGGGAGGCCGAGCCGCCATATTCGCTCCCGCCCGCGGCCCGCGGCGCAGCAAGCATGAGTACCGCTGCTTTCCACATCTCCAGCCTGCTGGAGAAGATGACGTCCAGCGACAAGGACTTCAGGTGCGCCCTGCGGCGGCCCGGGGCTCCTTTTTAGGGGTCTCAGCCCGTTTTGGCCGCCCCCCGCCCCCGATCCCCTGCAGACCCCCGTGGGTGCCCCCCGGCCTCTTCGCCTGGGCCTGGCTGGGCCTGCTGCCCTGCTGCAGCCCCGCCCCCAACCTCTTCCCGCCTTTGCTGTGCTGGGCCCTCAGGTCCCCTACACTGGGCGCCCCCCAGGCCCTCCAGTGAAGTTCCCATCGGCCTCTCCCTGGGATCCCAGTGCTGATCTCCTTTGACCTGCATTGAAACAGGTCCTCTCCCTGCGCCATCCTGGGATCTTTTCTGATACCCGAACTTCTACCCAGTCTCTAGGTTACCCCATCCTCCCAGCCTGTACCCCTGCCGGGTCTCCTAACTCTAACTTTTCTTTCTTTCATCATTTTCTCTTCATCCACCTCTCTTCTCCCGGCCCATTACCATCCCATCCTTCTCTTTCTCCTTCTCTCCCGAGATGTTCGATTAAGCATGGTTTAGAGGCAGGAAGCAAAGGTGGGGTGAGGGCCTCGTCTCTCCAACACTCTCTTTCTCCTGTCTTTCTCTCCAAGCATCCCAGAAACACCGGAACAGAGCCGCCAAGAAGGATGGGAACATCTGGTTCAGCCTTCATCTTGCAGGGGAAACTGAGGCTCAGTGACAAAAAGGGGTTGGCCCATGATCTATAGCCAGTTCTGTACCCTCAAGTTGACAGGACACTGCACCTACTGAGTCTTCTGTCACTTTTACAAACAGGGAAACTGAGGTTTGGGGGCATGAAGGGCCTGGGTACAATGCCAAAGTGACATTCTGAATCTAGCCTGAAGGAGCCTGAAGCCTGCTTGTGTGGTCTGACCCCTCCTGTGTCCTGTAAATCCATTCCTCAAAATCTCTCTGCAGCCCCAAGCCCCATGGTGGTGATAGGGCTTTGGACCCTTAGCCNTGGCTTCAGATCTTGGCAGCCATAACTTACTGGCTCTGTAAGTGATGGGCAAATTCCTCACCCCTCTGAACTTTAGCTACTGTTTGTGGTTTAGGTACCGGGTAAGTGCTTTGTGAATGGTTGCCCCTATGATTCTGCNTGCTCTCTCACGTCTCTGGACCCTTACTAAGCATCTCATCTTCACTGCTGGCTCCCACTGAGTTGTTAGCAGGATGCCTTTGCACTCCCTGCAGGACCAGGCACCTCTTCCTATGTTTCTGCCATGTCACCTTTGGTCTCCTGTTGTTGCCTGTGCAGGGGACAGGGTAGGTCCTAGTGGAGTGTTCTTTAGTCCCAGGCCCTTCCTGTTCTCCAGAAGCCTGGAGGGGGCTTTGGTTTACCCAAAGTCACATGCCCTGCCAGAGNTGAGGGACCGTCTCCTGGGCCTCTGAATCGGGGAGTTGGCCCTTTGAGCCTGTCCCTGCCAGCAGCCTTGAGGACACTTAAAACCACCCTGAGCACATGAGAATAGCGTCTATTTTTAAAAATCTGAATACCAGGAGGCTGAGTCCCCTGGCCAGCTGTCCAGGCACCATGTGGCCCAGTGTCCCAATGGTGCTGCCTCTCGGATGACAGGAGACATGGCCTATGGTTCCCAGAGGGGAGTGACTGACTGGGGTTCCAGGCAAGGGACAAGAAGCCTTGGTTCCCAGTTTTGTTGTGGCTCAAACTCTGACAGGGAAAATCAGGGACTCGAGATCTGGCAGGGATTTCCAAATCTTTTCGTGGTGACACCATACTTACTGAGGAGGCAGGAGATCCATCTCACACTGTTCTCCGGTGCTCTGTAACCTCTGAGCCTGCTTGTCTCAGGTTGACCTCTNAAAACCCTCAAGGATGCTGTGGGAGAGGGGCAGAGAAAATTTCCACTTTATTAATGGAAAAACTGAGACTCGGAGTTAAGGAGGCAGCTGGCCAAAATTTACCCCACTGATAGAGGCAAGACACGTATGCTTACTTAAAGCCCCACTCTGCTTTGGAGCCCTAGCCTTATCAAGTTATCAGCACCACCCCAGCACTGTGCCGCTTCCTCTGANAGTGATGTCTGCAGAACTCAGGTGTCTAAAATGCTGAGGCTTATTTGTGAATGTTGATTTCTGGGTTCAGCCCAGGCTGTTGGGCTCTGAGGTCCGTTGAGCACGAACTCCCTCCTGCCTTCACTCTGCTCCCTTGTCAAGCCTGTTTTTTGCTAAGCTTAGAGTGTCAGAGGTGGACCTGCTGGGTGCCAAGCGTGTGTATGCACACATATACACATGTGTGTGTAGGTGTATGTATGTTTGTGTATGTGTGGGAGTATATGTATTCCTGTATGTGTGTGTGTTTGTCTCTGTGTATGTGGGGGGTATTGCATGTGTGTGTGTGTGTGTGTGTGTGTGTGTGTGTGTGTGTGATGGTCTATGAAGTGCTCTCACACACTCATTGCTGCACAGGAGAGAAGTGCTGTGGTTGAGGGATGCAAAGTCCTGACGTGACCTGTCTAGGGAAGCTGTAATGCTTAGGTGTGCACACATCGCAATGATCAGGATTGTCCCTGAGACAGAAATGTTTGAGCTCTTGATGGATGTGCTAGTTTCTGTCAGGTTGACACAAACTAAAGTTATCTGAGAAGAGGAAATGCCTCATAAGATTGGCCTGTAGATGAGACTGTGGTAGATTTCCTTAATTAGTGGTTGATGGAGGAGGGCCCAGACCATTGTGAGTGATGCCAGCCCTGGGCAGGTGGTCCTGGGGTATATAAGAAAGTAGGCTAAAAGAACCATGGGCTGCAAGCCAGTAAGCAGCATTCCTCCATGGCCTCTCCAGGCATGGTGCTGCACACCTTTAAACTGCCGTGGCCTCTGTCTCAGTTCCTGCTCCCAGGTTCCTGCCTTGAGTTCTTGCCCTGACTTTCTTCAATGGTGGACTGTGTAAGCTGAAACCCTTTTCTCCCCAAGTTGCTTTTGGTCATGGTCTTTATCACAGCAACAGAAACCCTAACTGAGGCAGTGATGAATAGGAGTTTGACAGGCACATTCCCTGGTTGTTGGGTCCATCTTGCACCTCCTAGAGCAGCACATTCTCAGGATTGCCAGGCCCATCTGGGCCCCATCCTTCAGAAGTTCAGAAAGGCCAAACACAAACATCCTTTACCTTAAAGTGCCTGTGTGGTGGATGGGACAGCAACAGTACCTTCCTCTCCTTCAGCTCAGCTTCCTGCCTTCTCTCAGCAGCTTCAGGCCGATCCAGTTGTTAAAATTAAGAAATGGTGGCATGGACAGGGCCCCTCCAGGCTCTGTGGGTTGCCATGACATCAAAGAGCAGGCCTGGGCTGGGGTCACACTCCNGTGGTAACAGATTTTACCCCAGGAGGCTGGGACAGGAAGCAGGCTTTCTCTGGACACCTTAATAGCATCTCTTCCACGAGTCTCCACTCAGGAGCCAGCAGGAGTCAGCAAGCATGGCGGCCTGTGGGAATGGCTGCACTGGAGAAAGGGCATTTGTCATCTGCAGTTATGGCATTAGGTAGAAACCCAGTCCTATTGACATCTTGTTTCCCAGAATTAGAAGTCACTTTAATGGTGTTCAGATGCTGATGAGTAATTCAACCTGGGGAAAACAGGGCTGAGGGCACCAATTGAGTCCCCTGCCCTGCCCTCTTCCTTTTAGCAGGATTGATGTCCTGTGAGGCCCCTTCAGCCCCATTCTTTGTTGCTTTCTGACTTGAACTCCCATTGCAAGCCAAATGATCAGGACAGAGCANCAGGCCTTTTTTTCTAAGTGTTAGGACTCAGGNGTGGGTGAAGTCCTTGGTTCTGGTCCTATGGCTAAGAATGTATTGGTCAGCTGTTGGCTCTGGTCTCCAAAATATCAAAATATGCCAGTTGCCCATCCATGTGGCTTTTAAAGTGTTCATGACTAGNGAGGCATAAAGACCTATGACTTTAATTCTAGCACTTGGGAGGCAGAGGCAGGGGGATTTCTGTGACTGAGTCTAGCCTGGTTTACAGAGTGAGTTCCAGGCCAGCCAAGGTTACCCTGTGAAAAGGAACTTGGACATATACATTCTTAGCCCAGAGCTGCCACCTGTGGGCTGAGAGGCTGGGGTGGGGCTTGCTGTGATGAACAAGCCCCCTGGATGAGGGGCTCAGATTCAGATGCTTGCTAAGGGCAGGGTGTCTGAACATCTGCGTCTGGAGGCGCTTCTTTTCCACACCTGACTTTGCTATGNAATTGTCTATCGCTTACTCGGGTATTCGTGAGCCACCCATTACTGTGAGATGTGAACGACGTATGCCATTTACTGGGTGTGTATCGTGGACCCCACAACCCTATAATCAGAGCCCAAGTCTAATTCCTTTTTTGTTTTTTGTGGGTTTTTTTNNTTTGTTTTGTTTTTTCTAGACAGGGTTTCTCTGTGTAGCCCTGGCTGTCCTGCTAATCTCTATGTAGACCAGGCTGGCCTGGAACCTGGAGATCTGCCTGCCTCTGCCTCTTAAGTGCTTAGATTAAAGGTGTGCCCCACCACTACCCAGCCAGCAAGTGTTTTCAAACACTGAGTCACCTCCAGCCCCCTCATCCCCATTTTCCAAACAGGTAAAACTAAAGCTGAGAGAAGGCAAGTGACTTGCCCAAGGTCCCATTTTTGCAGTGGCAGTGGCAGGAGCCCCNACCCCCAGGCCATGANCATTAAATCAGTCCACTTGTTCCAGTCTCCCACCCTGTGGTTGTTGGTCTAGTTGAGGTGGTTCAGCCCTGCCCGCAGCCCTGGCTACCCACATGTCTTTGAACTCTTGCACTGAGCTTCTCTTCTGGGGGTCTCTAGTACCCCAGTCTATCAGGGCCGGGGAGCTGCAGGACAGCCCTCTTTCTCCCCCGCCCTCACCAGGTTCATGGCTACCAGTGACCTGATGGCAGAGCTGCAGAAAGACTCCATCCAGCTGGATGAGGACAGCGAGCGCAAGGTGGTGAGGACGCTGCTGCGGCTCCTGGAGGACAGGAGTGGGGAGGTGCAGAACCTGGCAGTGAAGTGGTGAGTGGAGTGGGCGTGGCTTGGGGGCAGGCACTGCCCCTAGGATGCAGCCTGTGAGAATCATCAGGCAGTTTGGGGGCAACAATAGGGTTGGACGCTTAGCCAGCGTTCCTCAGAGGTAGACCCTGCACCAAGAGTTCAAATCTAAGTTATATGGGAGGTTATCCAGGAAACAGGAAGGGAATTAGGGACGGGGAGGTAGGAGGGGGAAGAAATCCTGCAGAGGGGGTTCTGTGGCTCTGACAGGTCCCCAGGTGACGATCTGCTACCAGGCTTTGAGAAATGAGGCTCCAGATCTTAGGTTGATGACCAGCATGAGCAAGTGAAAACCAGTTATACATGCATTGGAAGGCCCCACCTAGACCTTCTGGGGTGTCCCAGCATCTGTGTTAGTAATTGCCTAGGGGATGTTACACCAGCTGAGGTGTGGAAACCCTTGCTTGGGATACAATAGAGCCACAGGATGAGATGCGAACCATAGGCTTGGGGTGCAGTGATTTCCTAGCAAGGAAGGGTCCTCTGTTGAGGTCTTTTCCTCAGCATGTGTGTCGCCACAAGCTTGAAAGGACCAAAGCAGGCAGTGGGATTTAAGGCATGCCTGGGGCTTTTGGGCCCTTCTCCCTTCCTCCCTCTGCTTCAGCCTGGGTCCCTTGGTGGGCAAAGTGAAGGAGTACCAGGTGGAGACCATTGTGGACACCCTCTGTGCCAACATGCGGTCAGACAAGGAGCAGCTCCGGGACATCGCCGGCATTGGCCTGAAGACCATCCTCTCAGAGCTGCCTCCTGCTGCTACAGGTATCGAGGCTTTGGTGCTGCTATTCAACCCAGCTCTGTTTCAGATACTTGGGCCAGGTGATTCTTCTCTGGGAAGCCCACACCTTTGTTCATGGTGTGCCTTCTGCATGCCTCTATTTTTCTTCACTGAGTGCTTACACACCTATATTAAATATCTTTATTAAGTAGTGGTCCATGCCTTTAACCCCAGCACTCNGGAGGTAAAGGCCATGGAGCAGTATAAGTTTGAGGTTAACCTGATCTACATAGTTCCAGGACAGCTAGGGCTAAATAGTGAGACCTTGTCTCAAAATAAAAAAGAAAGAAAGAGGGAGGGCTCAGGGAAGTGAAAGGACCTACTTGGGGTCCCTACGTGGTAAAGAATTCAGACCCAGATCAATTGAAATTCATGACTGCCTGTTTGTTAGGAATGCTTCCAGCCACAAGTAAAGAGCGTAGACTCATGGCAGCTTAAAGACNTGCCATNATCTCTCTGGAGGGATCTACTGNTCCTCTCCTCCTCCTTCCTCCCTTTTCTCCTCCTCTTCCTCCTTTTTCCTGGTGGTGGTGCTAGAGTCAAATGCAGGGCCTTGTATGTGCTGGGCCCGGCCGTTCCCATTCTTGTAGCAGTTGTCCTATAGTTTAGACCCACAGGGTCTCATTCTTCATCCATGTTCTCTCTCCTTTGTAAGAAAAGACACATTTTCCCAATCCATTCTATCCCACTGGCCAGAGCTGGGCCACTGGCCACTGCCACTGAAAGGGACTGGGAAAAGAAGTGCTTAACTTGCCCCCGTCCGTGGTAGAAGTGTGTGAGCTAGCCAGCAGCTCAGCCATCAGTTCGTCAGCTCCCCTAGCTGATTCCTGTAGTTGTTCCTTAAGACTTGGGTCAACCGTGGACCACTGAAGCCCAGGCTTTCCTAGACCACTGACTTCTGGGGGTTGTGGGCTCAGAAATACAACCAGAGCATAAGCAGGCCAGAGTTGGGGGCTGCCCTCCCAGCCCAAGGCCTTACCCTGCCCACTTGTGCCCTGCACAGGCTCAGGGCTGGCTATCAGTGTGTGCCGCAAGATCACAGGCCAGCTCACCAGTGCCATCGCCCAGCAAGAGGATGTGGCTGTGCAGCTGGAAGCTCTGGACATCCTCTCTGACATGCTGAGCAGGTGAGCCAGGCCACTTTGGGCAAGAAAGGAGGAGACAGGCAAGACCGTGATGAGGGGCCTGCATNCAGTAATGTCACACTATGGAACTGACTCTGGGAGGTCATTAGCTCCAAGGTCACACAGTCAGTAAACCTCCCATGGCTTGTGCATTTGCTCTGGGGGCAGGAAAAACCAGGTGTTAGCCTAGTGGTGGGTCTGCACTGCTCCTGGAGAGGAATTCACAGGCAAGTGGCCAACTGAAAATAATAGTAGTGTGGTTAGGTCAAGTGCAGGGCCCAAGCTCACAAGGTCCTAGCTCAGCTTCTGGAGGGCTCTTACTGGAGCTGAGGCTTCGGGGGCCTTAGCAGATCTAAGGGCATCACAGAGGGCAGAAGCAGGAGAGGACTGTGAAAGGTTTTGGGTTTGGGGCTCAAGGGAACACTGATGCAGATTGTTCTTTTGATTAAGAGTAGAAGGGCTGGGCATGGTGGCACATGCTTTTAGTCCTAGCACTCGAGAGGCAGAGGCAAGTGGATCTCTGTGAGTTCAAGGCCAGCCTGGTATACAAATTGAGTTCCAGGATAGCCAGGGCTGTTACACAGAGAAATCCTGTCTCAAAAAACAATGCAGCGGGCTGGAGAGATGGCTCAGTGATTTAAGAGCACTGACTATTCTTCCAGAAGTCCTGAGTTCAATTCCCAACAACCACATGGTGGCTCACAACCACCTGTAATGATGCCCTCTTCTGGTGTGCAGAGACACATGCAAGCAGAACTTGCATAAATAAATAAAAATAAAAATTAAAAAAAAAAAAGGGTTAGAAGAGTTTTTCATCGCATGGAAAGACAGCATGGTGGTCTCTGCTTGGAGGTCAGGCCCATGTGGCAAAGGGGTCCCTTAAAGGTTTCAGAGAAGTTGAGAGTTTCCATGTCATGTGGGTGACAGTAGTCCATAGCTGGTGCTTGTAATCTGGCCATCCCTGATCCAGGGGTTGGGGGGGGAGTCTTGGACTTGGAGGAAGGAGTGAGTGACCTTCAGGGTGTCCGGAAGAGGGGCCTATTGATTGATATATATCCATTACGAAGGGGTTAGCCTGGGGCCTATACACGGTATCAGGTGCCTATGATCATGACCTAAGTGGTCTCTGCTCTGGGTTCTAACAGACTTGAGCCCAGGGCTCCTACATGGTGAGCTGATTATGGAAGCCAGTATGCAGCGATGAGGTAGGAGGGCTGGGCAGGAGCCCCAAGGACACACCTCCGTCTTCCTTGCCCTTTCCTTCTGTAATCTGGACAGGCAGGCTAGAGAGAAGCATCTTTGTTTTTATATTTGTGGTGGGGTTGAACCCAGGGCTTTACCCATACTGAGGAAGAACTCTACCACTGAGATATGTCTCTAGCCCCTGTTACTCTTTATTTTTGAGACTCCATCCCTCAGAGTTGCTCAAGCAGGCCTTGAACTCACTCTGTAGTCCAGACTGGCCTTAAACCTGTAATCCTTCTGCCTCAGCCTTCCCAGCAGGCGCAGGTGAGATTATAGGCCTGTGCCCCAAGGCCTGGCTTGGCTTCCATGGGTTGTCTGAAAGAGGTAGACTCCACAGGATCTGGAGTAGGCAGACTAGAGGATGGCCTGATAGGTTTTAGAAATCAGGAGATAGAGGATTGGGGTGGGGGTGCTCCAGGAGCAGGTGGGTGCAGTAGGAAGTGATGGGTTCCATTTGGGCATGTGAGCTCCATAAGGCCAGAGTCTGCCCTGTGGCCCGACTTCCAGCATAGGCCCTGTCACACAGTAGATGAATAAAGAGGTAAAGACTGCAGCAGGGTGACTTGGGCTGGACACAGGACAGCGAGGTCATGGAGGGCAGCAGAGCAGGAAGAGAAAAGGCCTCAGGTCATTGTGGGATCGAACTCACCCGAAGCTGGTTTGACTGTGGAGAACAAACTGGGGCCACAAAGAGCCAGGTTCTGCCCCTGGAGAAACTATGTGAGGGTTGCCTCTTGCCTTGAGTTCAGAGCCCAGCTTATCCAGAGGACAGGGGAGCCGTGGCAGGGTTGAGCAGGGGAGTGACCAAATGTCTGTTAGATTTTATACCACTTCAGTCTCAGGAAGGAGGATAGACTCTGGGATAGGTATTGAGGCAAACCTCAGGCTCCCAAGAATTTAGAACATCTCACTAGAGCCCCCATACCCACCACACTCCTCCCTAAGCTGAGAGCTTGGACACCTGGCCTCAGGCCTTGGACTTTCACTGTTGACTTCACAAGGAGCCTTCACAAGGCAGTCTCTTTCCTGTGGTAAGCCCTTAAGTCACTCCTCACAGTTGGAGGGGTACCTTGTCACTTTCTCAGGGTCTTTGAATATCATAAGAAGGAGGTCCAGAGAGGATGGGGTACAGCCCCAAGTTGCCTGCTTGCCATGCCTGGTCTGCCATTCCCTCCATTCTGTCCCCAGGCTAGGTGCCCCGCTGGGAACCTTCCATGCAAGCCTGCTGCATTGCCTACTGCCCCAGCTGAGCAGCCCACGCCTGGCTGTTCGCAAGCGCGCCGTCGGGGCACTCGGCCACCTGGCAGCCTCCTGCAGCACCGACCTCTTCGTGGAGCTTGCTGACCACCTGGTGGACCGGCTGCCTGGCCCACGCGCACCTGCCAGCCCTGCGGCCATTCGGACCCTGATCCAGTGTTTGGGCAGCGTGGGGCGCCAGGCTGGCCATCGGCTGGGTGAGGGGGCGGGGCTAAGTTCTGAGTAAGGCCTGGTGGGTGGGAACAGAACCCTAGCGGGTGCACAAACTAGTTTTCCTTTTCCGGGTCTTATGTCTCTGTGGTCTTCTGGAAGTGATTTCTCTAGAGGCTCAGGGATGGTCCTTGCAAGTCATGATATCAAACCCTTATATAGAATGTGTTTGAGCCTTCTGCTTTGACAGGCACACCTTAACATGTGAGCCAGGTTTGGAATCTTTAAACTTTTATTGAGGCTAATAGATCTACAGCTAGCTGCACTGTTTAAAGTGTACGCCAGCACTGTGAGCCCACATCACAGTCAGAACACTCGGCATTCCCACCATCCCTCCATTTCCATCCCTTCCTCTGCCTTACCTCAGACAGCCACCTCAGGCTTCACTAGGTCTGATGTTAGCCACAGACACCTTAGGCAGGTGTTGCAAATTAGAACAAGACAGCGTGAGTCCCTCCTAACTCCTGGCTCTCACCAGAAGGGCCTCAGCGGCAGCTCTCCNTAGCTACCCTCAGGAGCATTGGTCCGGGAAATAAGCTGAATAGGCTTAGACTAGGGCTTGTGTTTGGTTGGGCAGGAAACTGAGGTCCCAAGGACCCCAAAAAGTCTATAAAGGAGTTTCTAGGGAGCTGGAGAGATGACTCAGTGGTTAANTGTATTAGCGGCTCAGTCACNAAGACTGGAGTTCAGGTCCCAACACTGGCATCAGGCTGCCAATAAATGCCTGTAATTCCAGCTCCAACAGATCTGATGCCCTCTTTTGGCCTCTGAAGGCAAGATATGTGTGCACACATAAATAATAAAATAAATTTAGAAGGGCTGTTTAGGGATCTCCTGCTTAGCATGTTCCTTCTTGCACTGTGGGAAGCTTATGGCCTGAAGAGGGCCAGTGTAGCCTCTAAAGCAGTGGTTCTTCACATGGGGTTCGAGACCATTGGAAANCACAGATATTTATATAACTAGCAAAATTACAGTTATGAAGTACCAACAAAAATAATTTTATGTCTGGAGGTCACCACAACATGAGGAACTGACTGTATGAACGCATCGAAGCATTAGGAAGGTTGAGAACCACTGCTCTGAAGCCTGGGGACCAGGCAGAGGTTCCTCTTGCTCTCCCGTCTGCAGCTCACACTGTAGAGTAGGAATAAGGCACAGCNGTGACAGTGACTCAACCACACAAGCTACTTAGTATGTGCCTGATCCCGGCAGGGACTGGAGCTAAGCTCTGCCTGAATCATTGTTCATTGGTTCCCACGCCGTGATGATCAGTAGACAGAGTCAGGAAGTCTTGCAAGCGTCCCACAGCCCCATGATACATAGGTAGCAACCAGGCTAGACCCCAGTCAGCTTGCCTCCGAAGCTTCTAAGTTGAATTTGCCCTGAAAGGGAGGACTTGGGCTGAGGCTGTAGGCTAGTAACTGAGGGAAGGTGTGGCTANTTCATTGGCCCTTTGGCTCTGCAGGGGCTCACCTGGCTCGCCTGGTACCCTTGGTGGAGGAGTTCTGCAACCTGGATGACGATGAGCTGAGGGAGTCCTGCCTGCAGGCCTTCGAGGCCTTCCTAAGGAAGTAAGTGGGACTGTTGTGCTAGAAGCCAGGCAGGGGAGCTCCATGGGGAGTTGGTAGGGGTGTGGNGACAGGATGCCAGCTTCAAAACAGGCAGTCTCGGCCCTTATCTTTGGGTCCTACCCTTGCTCTGCCATGCTGGGTTCCAGTGAGGCCTCCTCTCCNTGTTCCTCAGGTGCCCCAAAGAGATGGACCCTCATGTACCCAACGTGACCAGCCTCTGCCTCCGGTACATGAAGCATGACCCCAACTACAATCATGACAGCGATGAGGATGAAGAGCAGATGGAGACTGAGGACAGTGAGTTCAGTGAGCAAGGTAGGTGGACAGGCTGCTGTGAGGGAGAGCAGGGCACAGCNGCCAAAGCAGGGGCTACACCAGGCCTGCCTGGCTGGATGCTGCTGCTCTTTAGGTGTGAGGAAGGCAGTGTTAAAGTGCTTGCAAAGCTGAACAACTGGGATCCAAATCCTTGGGAAAGACATTTGTCTGTACTCAACATGTAGACGGATGGCTGGCGTTAGGACATTTATATTTTATCAGGTGTTACACGTATTTAGAGGTGACTTAAAGCTGGGAGTGGGGTGTGTAGGGATGAGTCACTACCCTCAGATGCTGGTGTCCAGGCTCCCACAGGGACAACTCTAATCATTGCTTCCTGAGCATCCACTGGTATTCTGAGCTCTCACCTCATATTCCTCATAGTGACTCTAAAAACCTAGGAGTGATTGTCCTCATATTTCGGACAGGGAAGCCAAGGAAACACCAAGTGACCTNGCCAGGACATGGGCCAGCTCTGACAGACTCTCCATCTCCAAGCTGCCATTTTTATAAGTGGTTTTGGGGATGATGCTTTTAGCTCAGTGCCAAAGCTAGAGATAGAATGGTGGGCACTTGGAGGCGCCAAGTGGGGGTCAGTGGCCTCTTCCTCTGGGCCTGAGGTCCTGTCCATCACTTGGATTTCCTAAAGGCAGTGTAAAGATGGAGACTAGGGACGTAGGGCCTCATGGGGACTTGAAACAGAATCAGATAGGCATCCTGGAGCCTTGAATGCTAAGCCAGGAGTTGGGGCATTTTCTTGCCAGTAGTAGAGGGCTAGGGATATGTTTTGAGGGGTGGCACACGGTCCATTAAAGGAGATGTCTGCTGAGCTGACCAGTGGACATGGCCCACTGTAGTTCATCCAGATTTCTTTGCTATGTGAGCCTTAGTTATCAACAGAGTGGCACAGTAGGAACACGTGGTCTCAGATCTAGGATAAAGAGGTGTTCCTCATCACCTCTGATCCGTCCGTTCTTCCCTAGTGAGATGGATGGGATTTGACCTAGTTAGCCCAGGCTGGCCTCGAACTCACAGAGATCCGCCTGCCTCTGCCTCCCGAGTGCTGGGATTAAAGGTGTGCTCCACCACCACCCGGACCACAGCAACTCTTATAAAGAAAACATTTAATTGGGGTGGCTCAGAGATTCAGTCCATTATCATCATGATGGGGAGCGTGGCAGTGTGGTGCTGGAGCTGAGAGTGCTACATCTTGCAGGAAGGAGACTGACGGTCACATTGAGGAAAGCCCGCCCCCACAGTGACACACTTCCTCCAACAAGGCCACACTTTCTAATAGTGCCACTCCCTTTGGGGGGCCATTTTCTTTCAAACCACCACAGCATTGAATCTCTGCTCTGCAGTTTCCTAACTGTGTTTCCTGAGATCTCTTACCCTCTCTGAGCCTTGGTCTTAACATCTGTAAAATGGGGCCATAGCTCCTTTGTCCTAGTAGAGTTGTGGTCTGCTGGCTCTTAGGTCTGTAGAGTAGAATACACACACATACACGTTCTTTCTTTGGAGTTTGTCTTGCTTGAACACCTCTGAGATCAGGGTCTTTGATTGACCAGGACTGGGTTAGTACCAAGGCCACAGGGAGGCCACCTTCCTCTTCGGAAACGGCCAGACCTGAAGCCAGAGAATGGGTGTGAGCCCCAGAAAGCTCTCTGTGTCTCCACTGCAGGCTTGGAGTCCATGTCTTTTTTGGAAGGGGACAGTGTCTCACTAAGTGTTCTAGGCTGGCCTTGAACTCATGATCCTCCCACCCCACCTCTCAAGTGCTGGGATTACAGGCCTGTGTCAGCAAACCGGCACATTTCTTCCTTGATGTAGTCAGACAAGGAGCTAGAGGCAGGAAGGGCTGTGGCTGAAGTATAGATATTTGTACGTTGGGTCAAGCCACTTCATGTCTCTAGGTCCCAGTTCTNTTCTCTGTGATGGGGAATGATCTTTGCCCCACAGGAGAGATTGTGGATCGAAGGATGTGATGTCATCCTGAGCACACCACAGGTGTTCGCTATGGGTGGTGGCGTTCACAGTAGGCTGTGAATACTGATCTTCAGAAGGGAAAGCCCAGGGTAGGGCTTCCACTGTCTTCTTCCCTGAGCTGAGAAACATGGCTCTTGTGTCTTACTCTTGCCCCAGAGAGTGAGGACGAGTACAGTGACGATGACGACATGAGCTGGAAGGTGCGCCGGGCAGCAGCCAAGTGCATGGCAGCCCTGATCAGCTCTCGTCCCGACCTCTTGCCGGACTTCCACTGCACTCTGGCACCAGCGCTCATCCGCCGCTTCAAGGAACGGGAGGAGAACGTCAAGGCAGACATCTTCGGGGCTTACATCATGTTGCTACGACATACACGGCCCCCTAAGGGATGGCTAGAGGCTGTGGAGGAGCCCACCCAGACTGGGAGCAACCTCAGTATGCTGCGGGCACAGGTGGGCTGTGTCCTTACCCACTGTCCCTTCTTCCGTTCCTCCTCCCCACCCCCGTCTCTTCACTGGCTGGGAGATGTGGCATGAGCACCTCTCTGCACAGCCTGGGTGTTCAGATGGAGCCCTGCNTCATCCTTGTTCTGTGTGGTGCAGGCCTGGGACACGTGGGCAGCAACACGGTAGGACTTCCAGGAATGAGAAGGGCTTCCTTTCATTCCAAGAGTAAGCAGCTACAGGAAGGAGGTGGTAGAGTTTGCTTCACTTTAAAAAAGTTCTCCTGGCTGCTGGGTGAGGAATGGATTGTGACTGGACAAGAATCATGGCTGGGGACCAACAGGAGAACATTGCAACGGTGTCCAGGTGACGAGATGGTACCTTTGGCTCAATGGAAGCAGAGGGATTGAGTGGTNGTGCAGGCCTGAGAAGTGGGTTTTAGANTGAACCATTGGATCTTGCTGATGATAGGTTGCTTGTGTCTGGGGTAGGCAGGGATCAGTTGATCTCTTGGCCTCCTGGGGTAGGGGACACTGAGGAGGAGGAGGGGACATCTGCATCTCTGTACAGTTATGGTTGAGGTCCTCATTAGTTTTCAGTAGTGAATTTTCTGTTAGTATAATAAAATGCAGAGGCTGGGTCCCTACTAAGAAAAGAGGTTTATTTAACTCAAGTTTGAAACAGTCCAAAAAGCATGGTCTCTGCCATGATGTGGATTGCCCTAGCTGTGTGACATCTTTGTAGATAGCATGAATATACAAAAGGAAGACATCCCTTGATAAGACAGGAAGCCCAGAATGATGAGAGTAAGCCCTTACCTTATAATAAGCATGTCCAGTAGAACTAGTTCATCCTTTTTAGTGACTTCCTGATATTGCCACCTTTTAAAGGTCCCTCCTCTTCCTAGTACCAGCACTGTACTGGGGACCAAGCTTCCAACCCGAGTGCTTATGGCCACAAACTTTATCCAGACTGTAGCAGATGCCGAAGTTGGGCCACTAGGTAGTCAGAAAACGTGTAAGTTGCATCGGAGAATACAGATCAGGGTGCACTAGTGCTGCTGGTTCAAGAATCTATGGGTTTGTATTTAGGTAAAGAAGAGAAGGGGCCATATGCTGAAGAAAGCTAGGCCTCTCTTCCCCTTCATAGAGACAGCCAGGCTGCTGGGTCACNTTGAGCCAGTTCCTTGTCTGCATTTACAAGATGGAGGCAACCATCACTCTGTCTGCAGAGTCGGAATCAGGTGACTAGTAGAGGCTGGTGGACACTGAGNTGTCCTGTCTATGTTGGACTCCTCCCTGGGGAGGCCTCCTGGCTGGTTCCTGAGCTCTCCCCCTGCCCACAGGTACCCCTAGTGATGAAGGCCCTGCAACGACAACTTAAGGATCGGAATGTTCGGACCCGCCAGGGCTGCTTCACCCTCCTTACTGAGCTGGCAGGTGTCCTCCCTGGCAGCCTGGCAGAGCACATGCCTGTGCTGGTATCAGGTAGGCTGGGCTACAGCTGGCTATCTACTCTTGGGCCTCTTCCAGAATACAGACTTCCTACCCTATATTGAGCCCTCAATCTTGGGGAGCCCAGGCATTATTTCTGGGCAGGACCCTGTGCGATGATGGCCTACGGAGGTTCCACTCTGACCACAGGGAGAACAAGGCTGCTTCTAAGCATACTTCATGGCTCCAAGTGAGTTCTGGCCTTGTTTCCCTCAGCTCTGATAGTCTCTGGAAACTTCTGTCTGNGAGCTTTGGATGCTTTGGTTCAGTGCAGATGGCTTCCTTGGTCACTACATCTCCCGAATGAGCCAGGCTGAAGGGCCCCTAACCTTGGTCTCTTCCCCTACCAGGCATTGTCTTTTCACTGGCTGACCATTCCAGCTCCTCCACCATTCGGATGGATGCCCTGGCCTTCCTGCAGGGGCTTCTGGGTACGGAGCCAGCTGAGGCCTTCCACCCACACCTGCCCACCCTCCTACCACCTGTGATGGCCTGCGTGGCTGACCCTTTCTACAAGGTGGCAGCTGAGGCCTTACTGGTGCTCCAGGAGCTGGTGCGGGCCCTGTGGCCACTGGATAGCCCTCGGGTGCTGGACCCTGAGCCATATGTTGGAGAGATGTCCACAGCTACCCTGGCACGACTCCGCGCCACTGACCTAGACCAGGAGGTGAAGGAACGGGCCATCTCTTGTGTGGGACACCTTGTGGGTCACCTTGGTGACCGACTTGGGGATGACCTAGAGCCCACGCTTATGCTTCTCTTGGACCGCCTACGGAATGAGATTACCCGATTGCCTGCTGTCAAGGCACTGACACTGGTGGCTGTGTCCCCATTGCGACTTGACCTGCAGCCCATCCTGGCCGAGGCACTGCCTATCCTGGCTTCATTTCTGCGAAAAAATCAGCGAGCACTACGGCTGGCCACGCTGGCTGCCCTGGATGCTCTGGCTCAGAGTCAAGGCCTTGGCCTGCCTCCACCTGCTGTGCGGGCTGTGCTGGCTGAGCTGCCTGCTCTGGTCAGCGAGACTGATATGCACGTGGCCCAGCTGGCTGTCGACTTCCTTGCCACTGTGACCCAAGCCCAGCCCACCTCTCTGGTGGAAGTCAGTGGACCTGTTCTGAAGGAGCTGCTGCGGTTGCTGCACTCACCCTTGCTGCCTGCTGGGGTGCTGGCAGCCACTGAAGGCTTCCTACAGGCGCTGGTGGGAACCCGCCCTCCATGTGTGGAGTATTCTGAGCTCATTAGCCTGCTCACTGCACCTGTTTATAACCAGGCTGAGGATGGAGGACCTGGCCTGCACAAACAGGTGTTCCACTCACTGGCCCGGTGTGTGGCTGCCCTCTCGGCTGCCTGTCCCCAGGAGGCAGCAGGCACTGCCAGCCGCCTGGTCTGTGATGCCAGGTCGCCCCACTCAAGCACAGGGGTCAAAGTCTTGGCATTCCTGTCACTGGCTGAGGTGGGCCAGGTGGCTGGGCCAGGCCCGCAGAGAGAGCTGAAGACTGTGCTTCTGGAAGCCTTGGGGTCTCCCAGTGAAGACGTGAGGGCTGCAGCTGCATATGCCCTGGGTCGTGTGGGTGCTGGCAACCTGCCTGACTTCCTGCCCTTCCTGCTGGCACAGATTGAGGCCGAGCCCCGGCGACAGTACCTGCTGCTGCATGCACTCAGGGAGGCTCTGGGGGCCGCCCAGCCTGACAACCTGAAGCCCTATGTTGAGGATGTCTGGGCGCTGCTCTTCCAGCGCTGTGAGAGCCCTGAGGAAGGCACTCGGTGTGTGGTGGCTGAGTGCATCGGGAAGTTAGTGTTTGTGAACCCTCCCTTCCTCTTGCCTCGATTCCGGAAACAGCTTGCTGCAGGTAAGGGCACAGTGGCCCAAGTTGGATACTTGGTGGGCATTTGGTCCCCAATCATCTCCACAACTCATGTAAATCACTGGGNATGAGAGTCACATGTCTGTTAATCAAGGAAGAGAAGCCAGATAGAAACATGATTCCCAAATGTACAGGCTTCCTCCTGCATGGTCTCTGGGATAGA
>LZPO01097124.1:343055-354051 GCA_001675575.1 Neotoma lepida
CCCTAGTGTATTTCTGAATGTGCAGCACTGCCCCTGTGGCATCTCATGTGGCAGGAATACACCTGCCAGTTTCATGAATTCTCAGTCCTCCGAAGACAATCATGGTAGGCTGTCCCGAATGAGGCCAAGCAGAAGCCCTGTTCCACAAAACAAGCTTCCTCAGTCATGTCTTAGGACATGCTAACAGCTGGGACAGGGTGAGAACAGAGGCTGGCCTGCCCCNGGACTCTTCCATGCTTGTTTCCCTCGCTCTGGATTCCCAGTGTTGCAGACCCACACTGTTGCCAAGCCCTTGCCCCTCTTCCTCACATCACCTTTGGGCAACCACAGCCCTGCTTGCCTGTGCACAAACCCTCTCAACTGGCGGTTCTACCAGGGACCAGGCAGCAAAGAACAATCTCCAAAAAGGCAGAAAATACCAAGAAGGCAGTTTTTGTGGTTTTATTTAAACACAAATAAAACACAAGCCATCTACTCATTTTCTTCGCTGCGTAGCCTGGCGTTGGGATTGGTGACTCTGATGGCCAGCTGTGCTGCTCTTTCTACGATGGCTTTTCGGTTCTTGGAGGAAACGTTGTGAGCAATCTCAGCACAGTAAGATCTGAAAGAGAAGCATGTCAGTTAGCAGGGAGCAAGACAGGAAAGGTCACTAGGGAGGTAGTGATTGTCTCGTCTCCCACTCCNCTGCCAGGCAGAGNGTCCTGGCAAATGGCTTAATGAGCCCTGAAGGCACCAAGGCTCCTGCAGTGGTCTATGGTAGTGACAAGACACTAACTAGTCCACACCAGGCTCAGAGGTTCTTCCCCACAACTAAGTGACTAACTCAGAATTCTTCTACAGGAGCCCAAAGGCTTCCCGTGCAACCACTGTCAGGAACACAGTTCAAGTAGAGAACAACACACAGTGTGTTACCCCAGAGTGTTGACACTGTCCTGATGAGCACATTCCCAGTAATGGAGGTGACCATGAAGCCCCAGCCAGGCAGTTGATGAGAAACCATTTGAGAAGCAGGACTGCAGGGTGGTAAGTAGCAGGCAGTTTTCCCAACAGGAAAGCAGCTGGGCAGCAAACACTGCGTCCAGACAGACCCTTACTTTATAGAGCATCTACACTTCTATCTGGGGACAGATCCAACTGCTCCTTTGATCACGAAGCTTATGTCCCTGGCTACCCGCATCCATAACCATCACATCCACCAGGACTCTACTACCCAGGAACTTCCTTTTCAGCATTTTCCCCCTGTAACTGCCTTTCAACTTCTCCTGCTTCTCAGTTACACAGGGGAAAATGCCCAGACAGAATGCAGTGGCAGGTGCACCTGCAGACTTTGCTAAACAATGCCAAGCAGCTCTGTCACGCAGATGAGATGCATCCNTAAGAAATGCAGTATCAACCAACACTGCACAGTGTCCCTGTGATGCCACAGACACTCAGCCACCAGCCTGTCTTCTGTACATAATCAACTCCCCATGCTGACTGACTCCATCTGTACTACACCACCTCAGAGAACAGATCCTTGTAAACCCGAATAAACCCGGAACACACACAGCCTTCAATCACTCGAATTTACCTGAGAAGAAAAAAATGCAGCTTTCCCACCCATTTACCAGGAAGGAAAAATAAACGGTGTTCCTACCCAGGGTCAAGGGCGTTTCCACAACCTCTCTACAGCTGTGTCTGCAGCCTTCTTTTCTCTACCTCAGCCCCTACATACCTGCATCACTCNGCAAATCCCCTTGTCACAGCAGAGCCAAGCATTGCTTGGGTCTGAGGTTAGACCCCTCCTAGTCTCACACCACTATAGCAGTGTTCCAGACAGGACCATAAAGGACAGCAACACCCACTGCATCAAGTGAAGCCCTCNNTCTTCTCCAATCTGTCCTCAAACCTTCTGAGTATACATGCCACCCTCAACCAAGGCAACATCTGGACTCCCTAACAAGCATCCTCTCTAAGCTCCTGCAGAGAATGGCTTCAGGTTTCCTCCTAAGCACGTCTACTCTGGTGCCTCCAAGGGTCTCTCAGGAGGCAGGCACACTCCTAACCAGGCCGGAGCCCAACTCACTTGTTGCACATCAGCAGCACTTCCAGCTCCTTGACATTGTGGACCAGGAACTTCCGGAAGCCACTAGGCAGCATGTGCTTGGTTTTCTTGTTGCTCCCGTAACCAATGTTGGGCATTAAGATCTGGCCCTTGAATCTTCTCCGCACCCTGTTGTCGATACCTCTGGGTTTCCGCCAGTTTCGCTGAAGACACACAAGCAAGTTAGTCTCTGTGCAAACTGCTAGCCCTTCCTTGGCAGGAAAGGGGTTAAATTCAAAGAGGACATGCCATATAGGAGGTACCCTTGGGTAACATATCTTCCTACTTCTTTATACACTTTGGGTTTTTTTTTTTTTTTTTTTTTGGATACAGGGTTTCTCTGTGTAGTCCTGGCTGGCCTCAGAGATCCGTCTGCCTCTGCCTCCCGGGTGCTGGGATTAAAGGCATGTACCATCACTGCCTGGGTTCTTTATACACTTTTAACAGGGGGGGAAAAAACCCTCAAAACTCCCAGGGCCGTGGCTCTGCTGTAGAATCTCCCAACAAAACCAAACCTTCCTACACCTGACAACAAAATTCAGACCCACATGAGTCAAAATAAGACAAGACTGTATGTGCAGTTCAATGATTGGTCTGCATGCTGTTCTCAAGTTTTCTGCCCCATAAAATGCACACACCAAGGGCTGAGAGTGTTTGTCAGTTGGTAGAATGTTTGCCTGGCATGCATGAAGCCCTGGGCTCCATCCCTAGCACTTAGATCAGAATTTCAACAGAACCTTCCACTTGTGACTTAGTTTCATAATAAAAAGGGCAGTACTCCCTGCCCGAGGAGGAATCAGGGAAGTGCTGGCTGTGCATGCCCACCCAACCAACTGGTGACCTCTGGGCCCAGTGAGAAGTCCCGCATCATAGATTAGGGTAGGTATGAGGCTGGAGAGATGGCTCAGTGGTTAAGAGCACTGGCTGCTCTTCCAGGGGAACCGGGTTCAAGTCCAAGCATCCACATGACAGCTCACAACTGTCTGCAACTCCAGTTCCAGAGGACCTCACACAGACATCAACGCAGGGAAAACAAAACAATACACATAAATATATGTTTAACACAAAAACACACTGGCTGCTCTTCCAGAGGTCCTGAGTTCAATTCCCAGCTCTCAAACCTGATGCCGTCTTCTGGTGTGCCAACAAACGCCCATACACATAAAAATATGTTCGTAAATAAATACATCTTCAAAAAAATAAAGTCAGGCTGCAGAGATGGCTCAGGACATGCCTGGTGCCAAGGCGACAACCCAAGCCTGACCCACATGATGGGAAGGAGAATCCACTCCTGAAAGTCCCCTGACCTTCACACACACGAAAACAGTCACTTTAGGTGACACCAGAAATGTGTGCTTAGAACTTAACCCCAGCACTCACTTCCACCCAGGACAACATACCTTAATTTTGACATATCGGTCTGACTGGTGCCGGATGAACTTCTTGGTCCTCTTTTTGACGATCTTGGGCTTCACCAGAGGCCGGAGGGCAGCCATGATGCCTACAAAATAGAGGCAGATCCACGTTATCGAAGAACCAGNGAGGGAGAGTTGCTTGTCCAAGGCTTGAGTGATGTTGCAGAGTGTCTTCCAATCACCAGCTACTGAGCAAACTGGGAATGGAATGGGTACCTCTGCTAGGCTTGCTCTCCCTCCTGCTTCCGAAGCTGGCAGAATACTAGTCACTCTCCAGACGCGATCTCAAGAGGTCGGGGGTCACCTCAGCCATTCTAGCCTCAATGAATGGCAGCAGCTGACCTATAGCCCGAAGCAAGGTATTCTAGTAGGCAAAGGGCAGCAAATCCCACNCCACTAAAGCTTCACAACCACCAAG
This sequence comes from Neotoma lepida, assembly GCA_001675575.1. Classification (NCBI taxonomy): domain Eukaryota; kingdom Metazoa; phylum Chordata; class Mammalia; order Rodentia; family Cricetidae; genus Neotoma; species Neotoma lepida. The sequence goes on from LZPO01097124.1 coordinate 346,972, forward strand.
CGGTCGTTCTAAGTTTTGCGCCCTCAAACATGCAAAACTGCCCCGTCCTTCTAACACACCATCAGTGTGTCCCTCCCGGATCGCCTCGGGGCACAACAGAAAGGATTCTCTGCTCCCTCCACAGACAACCTGCTATGTCGGGCACGCACTAGGTACCCATCGAACCTATGTTCAGGAAGCATCCCTGCTCCCTGGCACCTCGAAGGCAAGATAGCGGCGGCCCTTTCCGCTACCACGGCTAACAAGCGGCTCAGCGGCCAGGAAGTGAAGGGAAAACGGCGTGCGGCATCCCAAGCCCATCCGCCGCATGGCAGCAAAACCCGCCCGGGCCGCTGAGTGGCCCCGGGCGGACTCCGTAGCAGCGCGAGCGGCCAGTAGGCCCGGCCCGTGCGCGCTCGCCACTGCAGCGCCAGCGTGGAGTCGGACGCCGAGGCTTCCCCATCTGGCGATGCTAAGGCCTTCCCACCCGGCGACAGCGCCGCGCCGACGCCACAGACGGACGGATGGCCGGCGATGCAGACTCACCGCAAAAGAGATGGCAGCCACCTCGCAGGTAGCGCCGAGGAAGAAGGAAGGGGCGGTGGGGCGCAAGGGATGATGGGAAGGAGCCTCAGGTCCTGGAAGGGAAAAGTGAAGCACTTCCGGCTCTGGGTCCTCCGAAGGAACCTAAGACGTGTCTGAGAAGTAACGCTGAAAAAAAAATAAAACAGTGTACTAGAATTCTGTAGTCGACATTAACAGTTTGGAATGAACTGAAATGTATCTTTCTCTTAGGATTACTTAGGAAATTTGGAATTCTTTCTGAACTAAGACCTGCTAGGTGGGCATCTACTTCCGCCCGAAATGGAAGTCCAATCGGTTTTTTTAATATGTTCGCTTCCTAGTGCGCCCCCTAGTGGCCAGGAGGTAGCAAAACAAATACTTCCTTGAAGGGTTCCCTAGGGGGTTAGAAGGGTTCCCTGGGGGCTGGTTGAGCAACCGTCCTACATCACAATATACAGATGCTCAAACCCCTGGACTATGAAGTGCTACGGGGCCTGCCCGCGTCTTCCGTATGTTTTAAATCATCTCTACGTATGGTACGTACCTAGGGCAATGTATTAAGTGCTAGACTGATACATTGCTTAGGAAATAGTGACAAGAAATGTGGTGGTGCATGCCTTTTAATCCCAGCACTTGGGATTAAAAAAGATTTATGTCCTTGAGTGTTTTGCCTGTATGTATGTGTATGTGGATCTCTGTGAGTTTGAGGCCAGCCTGGTCTACAGAGTGAGTTGCAGGACAGCCGGGCCTGTTTCACAGAGAAACGCTGTCTCGAAAAATCAAAAAAAAAAAAAAAATTNTACTTCTTACACAATTATTCTTGTACAAGAATAATTCAGTGTGAGAAATTTTTACCTCAGTTTGGTATCCACCAAAATTTTTAAATTATTTTGAAAAAAAAAAATTGTTCCTGTTCTATTTTGCTTAGCTTTTGCTTTTCAGATCATTGTGAAAAATCTAATTTTAGGAGCTTATAAAATCAAATCAAGGGCTGGAGAGATGGCTCAGTGGTTAAGAGCACTTGCTGCTCCTGCAGAAGACACGGGTTTAGTTCCCAGCACCCACATGTTGCCTCACAAACTTGTAACTCCNATCCTAGGGGATCCAATGCCCTCTTCTGTAGGCACTACATACATGTGGCACATACACATACATACAGGCAAAACACTCAAGGACATAAATCTTTTTTTGTTGTTTTTGTTTTTAGAGACAGAGTTTCTCTGTGTAGTCCTGGCNGTCCTGGAACTCATTCTGTAGACCAGGCTGGCCTCAAACTCAGAGATCTGCCTGTCTCTGCCTCCTAAGTGCTGGGATTAAAGGCAAGTGCCACCACTGCCTGGAAGAATAAATCTTTAAAAAAAAATTAAAACTTTGACTCTACAACTCAAACACAACAGATGTCACTGGTGATCTTGGCAGTGGTTCCAGGAGATGGGGACAGATGCTAAATTTTGCCCCAACAGGAAGTGAGATGGGCTGGGAGCAGGAATGCTGACAACTCACCTTGAGGTGCTGCCTGTAAAGGGGAGTAGGGACCTAGAGAAGTAAAGTGTCTTGCCTGAGATGGCTAGCTAGCAAGCAGCAGGGTGAGTGAGACTGGAGCTCTCCTGTGCCTATGGCTTGCCCACACTTCCCGTGGGTTGTGTGAAGTCCAAGGGCTCGTGGACCATGGAAGGGCATAGGTAAGGGCAGCTTACAGAGTACATCTCACAAAGGGAAAGTCAGGCGAGTGAATCATAGGGAAGGCCCATGAACCTGAGAGTATGGCTCTGATTTCTGAAGACCCACAGGGATTGAGGGCCTCAGTCTAATGGGGAGGTGAGAACTGCTGCTGCTTCACTTTGCAGAGGACACTGTTGCATCCCTGTGGGCACTAATGTCCCAGGATGAGAGGTGGGAGGTGTGCTGAGGAACCTGTGTCTTACACACTCACACCTTCAAGTTTCCCAGTCCTTAAGCAGGAAATCACATCAGCTAGGCTACAGGTCAGCTCTAACCTGGTTTATTTGAAAAGGGCAGAGGTCATGACAGGGTAGCAAACAGCATGTGTGTGTCTGGACACATCCACACTCCCAGGCACTGGACACTGTGGCATCAGGGGACACAGCTCCAGATCATCCCTGGGAATGTTTCTTTTGTATGGCTCTTTGATATCTCACGTCTGCAGCTGTGGGCCCCTGGCTGCACTATCTTCTGGTCCAGTAGCCCTCAGGCCATTCTAGTTGATGGAGTATACCTTGTTTGCATCATAAGGGTCATGGGTCATGTAAGCCCAGTCTGTCCCGGGCCACCGGTCTTTAGAGTGGTAGGCGGTAGAGTAAGCATGATGTGTGGATTCCACATAGCTGAAGATTGCCTGACTCTGGTCCCTGGCCACAGTGGGCAGGTAGAGCCGAAGCTTGTCCAGAAGGTGACCAGGCCAGAAGTAATTGGGGTGGGTGCATGAACGACCACGGAGCCTCTTGGCCTTCAGCTTCCTGGAAAAGGAAAAGACACAGGGAAGATTGCTGTGGCAGAGAGACGAGTCAGGGCTGCTTCTCAGCAGATAACATGAGCTGTGACCATGCTCCACAGTGTGGAAAGCACTACACACCTCAAGTCTCCTCACCAGTGAGAACCCAGAGGTCTAGAGATGAAGGTGACACAGTGAATGAGTGGCTAAGTTCAGGCCCTAGTCACTGCTTCTTAAACCCAAACTTAGATGAGTGCTGTCTTTGTTCTAGAGCAGGGGTTCTCAACCTTCCTAACGCTGTGACCCTTTAATACAGTTCCTCACGTTGCGGTGACCCACAAGCATAAAATTATTTTCGTTATGACTTCATAACTAAAATNTTGCTACTGTTATGAATCGTGATGTAAATATCTGTGTTTTCTGTTGTCCTTAGGCGACCCCTGTGAAAGGGTCATTTGACCCCCTAAGGGGTCACAACCCACAAGTTGAGAACCACTGCTCTAGAGGATTTGCTCCCCTCCCCAGCCCCCTCACTTCACTTATCCTGTGCAGTGCTGGGCATAGAACCCAGGGCCTCACATGCTCTGGGTTAGTACCCAGCTGCTAAGCTACACCCAGCCGAATCTGGAANCATTTGGATATCATGTCTGGAATTGGATTTCAGGAGCCAGCCTCACTGGGTTCAGCTTCAGATGTGGGACTGTGTCAGCATGGTCTCCTCTAACTGGTGCATCCAGAGCAACTCAGGCTTGTTGGTAACAACNCAGATGAGTTCACTCAGAGGAGGCCCCAGAGCAACCATGCAGGGAGCTCTTTGAACACTCTTCTGCTGCCCCTTAGACCTGGGCATGGAGCCCCACAACAGTCCTAGGATCTTGTCCAGTGTGCACAGGTCTAGAGCTGCCTCTGGTTGAAGGGGAGGCCAGCCCTCTCATCTTTATTCTCTGCTCTCCTAGCAGACACACAGGTATAGGAGAAAGTTTTGTCTGGGTCCCACCAGGACCCATGGTCCCACAGCCACTTATAAAATAATTGCTCAGGGGCTTATATTAATTACAACTGCTTGGCCATTAGCTCAGGCTTATTACTGACTAGCTCTTACACTTAAACTCAGCCCATTTTTTTAAGCAGTCCAGGCAAGAACAGTTTCTTGCCCAAATGGCTATTTTTGCCAAGAAGAAGATAAACTACATATAGAGTGTCTTCGACGCCCATCTTTCTCTTTGAAGTAAATCGGTGCTGCCAGGAGCAGACGTGTCTCATTATCCAGAAAGTCTAAGTTTTTAAAACATTTTAAATGCCATATTCTGTAGGTCTTTGAAGTGTTTGAAGATTACCTATCTATCTGAAATATATCTTTGTATACCTAAAAAACTTAACATACATTTGATTATCATAGAAGACTAATAATCTGCATTTCTTAATTATACATTACAATTTCAAATGAGCTGCACAAACATAATACCTTAAACAAGAGTAGAAATATACATACAGTATAACAAAATTAACTTCAAATTTATATCAATAAACTAAAATCCATAACAATGGAAAACATTTTAAACAAGTTGTTGCTCTTTAAAAGTAGATTCAATAATCTACCCTTTCATCCTATCACATCTATATCCTATCAATATAATAAGCCACATAAAGATGGATATTACACAGAGAATCTGGATTGTGTTGTCTTTGGGATTTTTAACTGTAGAGAGACATTTGATTATAAAGTCTGCTGAATTAAACCAATATATATATTTTAAAGGTATCTTGACTTCAAAACTTGGGTCTAAGGTTATATTGCTTTGGAAAGGAGGTTCTGCTTTTGTTTCCACACACAGGACCACCACAAACCTAGTAAATTCCTCGAACTCTTCAAAGTGCATTTTCTTGAGTTTCTTTGATGTTTTCCTAGCAGGGAATAGAGAGAGGCGTTGTTAGGAGAGAAACTCCAGGAGTCGGGCAATGGTGGTGCACACATTTAATCCCAGCATTCGGGAGGCAAAGGCAGGCAGATCTCTGAGTTTGAGGCCAGCCTGGTCTACAGAGTGAGTTCCAGGACAGCCAGGGCCACACAGAGAAACCCTGTCTCAAAACAAACAAACAAACAAACACCCATAAAAGAAACTCCAGGAAAAGTAGGCTTTGGGGAACAAGTGGGGGCCATTAAGGGATGTGTTTCCGAGTCTCAGACCAGGGTGCTGAACATCTTTCTTTTGTGGTGAGACCCTAGCCGTGTCTCCACACATCAAGGCGCTGGACTTAACCAGATTGGTGGAGGGAGGAAAATCTTGGCTTTCTTCGTCTGTGGGAGGGAGGCCCCCAAAATAGTTAGTTGAAGTGTTCAGCAGCTGGTAGAGACTGAAGCCCGACTCCCACTCCCTGTTCCGGAGGCCAAGCTCTGTGGGAAAAGCATGGTAAAGACCCAGCCTCCATTCCTTAGCCCAGCAGGCATCACTAACCGATCACCAGATTCCTTCTCAAGCCCACATCTGGCTCAGAATCTCTGGGTTTTTTCTTCTATACAAAGGATTGAACTCTGGGCCTTGTATACTCTCTACCCCTAGTGCTTGACCTTGGGATCTTTTACAATCTAGTCCCTAGTGGTGAGAGAGAGCCAATGTCCCTCCTTTAGCTAGGGGACCTCTCCTTCTCTTTTACACCCATGGTTGGTCAAACACAAGCAAAAATCTCTTTCTTGGGCAGCCGCCCACTTCCTGGATTCAAGGCTTAGGAATTGGTGACAGCCAGCCACAGGTTAGAAGGCACATCTCAGAGGCTCTCTAAGCTACTGCCAGCCTGGGTCATGGTCAGCACTTCGCAAGCCACAAGTGCTGTGGGCCTAGACTGTCTCGTACTCAAAACCCCTCGGACAAGTGTNGCCTAAAGCATCAGTTACACTGTGGCCCTTGTGTAACCCTCTCGGTGTGTAATAGGAGTGCTGCATCCACTTTATACATGAGCACGCCGAGGCTCAGAGTGCAGTAACTTGGCTATTGACCAGAAGCCTGTCTGCTCTCCACCCTGCGGCACTGCAGCCTGCCCCAGGCATTCTGCTATACCACCCCATCCCTCTGCAGGGATGCAATCTCCTTCTCCCCTCTGCAGTCACTACTGATGTTAGCCACAGTAGTTGTCTCCTGCTTGGTCCACATCTGGTGGGAGCAGAGGGGGACTTGATTTTGGGTCACTTCAAAGGAGGTTCCTTTCAGGGGACTCAGGCTAGTCTAAGGTTCAGAGGAGCATTTTGTTTTCCCGGGGGCTACCAGCCTGTCTCTTGTTGGAGGAGTGTACTTGCCACAGGGTGGCAGTGTAGGGAAGGAATTAGTCCCTGTCCTTTGCAGAGTCCCTCAGCTTCTGCTGCAGGGTAAGATAACAGCCCTTTTGGCTCTTTTCCACTGGCCTTATGATTGTATAAGCCTGTGGTCAGGAGGTAGCTATGTGATCCTAAGACATGCATTAACAGTGACATTTAGGACTGGCTAGTCGGAAGTAGCCAATTAGGTAGGGGCACAGATACTGGCACAACATAACACCACATGCATGCCATTGTCCTAGCCCCGGCAGCTGAAGGGACAGCCTGAAACTCAGCTTGTCTGTCTTCTTCCCAAACTTGTGGAGCCCACGGGTCTGGAATCCAATTCTCTCGTCTACATAATAGCCTCCAGGCTGCCGGATTGGGCGGACTTCTTCTCTCAGAGAAATTATCTTGTCTCCTGGATACAGTAGTGCTGTGGGCAGCAAGGAAGACAGCAGGTCCATTAGCCAAAGTTGTCTACTTTAGGGTCACATGGGAATGATTAAAAAAAAATTCACACTTCTGTTTAAAAGATTATTTTTTTTTGAGCCATCAAGGTGTCTTAGCAAGTAGAGCAGCAAAGTGCATGTGTGGGGGCTTGACGACAACTTTGTGGAGTCCATTCTCTCTACATTTCTGTGGATTCTGGGTACTGAACTTAGGTCATGAGGCTTGGTGACAAGTGCCTTTATCCACTGAGCCAAACTATTTCACTGGTTCTCAACTTTGTAAGATTACATTTATTTATTTATTTATTTATTTATTTATTTATTTATTTATTCTCACTCTCTCT
>LZPO01097124.1:358637-375600 GCA_001675575.1 Neotoma lepida
GGCTAGGGATGGAATCCTGGGCTTTGAACATCTAGACAAGCACTGTGCCAACTGCTCCGCAGTCCCAACCCTGTTTTGTTTTAAATCAATCATTTATGTCCCTCTAAGGACAGAGGCTGGACTTCATCTCTGAATAGACAAAAGGGTAGCTGGGCCCCTGAGAAAATATCTGTTTCCTCATTGGTAAAGCTTGGCAAACCTATAGCAAGCCAGAGAAGGATGTGCCACTTGAGGATGTAAATGCTGGGGAGAGCCAGCCTGGCTCTGAGGGCAGGGAGGGCACGCACACTCCCTGGCAGTGGGCAAGGTGCTTCTTTGCTGGGCCAGTGACCACTGCTTGTAGGTGTTGGCCAGGGCATCTGTGGTGATAGCATTCTTTTTCCCGAGAGTGCCGAGGTAGATGACTATGTCCTCCAGCTCCTGGTTCTTCAGAGGAACTCCGACCTGAGGAGGCACAAGAACTTACTGAGGCCTACCTCGCCCTTACCAACAGGCCTGGCCAACCTGCTCAACCCTCCAACTCCTTGCTGCCACAGGCATGCAGAGCCCTTGCCAGGCCCCTGAGTGTACTCTGCAATTTATCATGCATTGCTTTTGCCCACGCAGTTCCCTCTTTCTGCCTGAAAAACTCCTATCCTTCCTTGAAAACCCAGACCAGATAAGCCCCTATCCTTACGAAGTCTTTTTCAGTTGATTAACATACTGGATAGGAAGAAAGTCATACATCCATCATTATCCACAAGGAACAAGTATGCCCACCCCGACTGAAGTATCAGAAATTTATATGCCTTTTTCTTTTAAGAATATGATGGCTATTCTTGGTTGTCAACTTGACTACATCTGGAATTAACTAAACCCCAAGTGGCTGGGTATACTTGTGAGGAATTTTTCTTAATTAAATCGTTTGAAGTGGGAAGATACACCACTAATCCAGACCTTTTGAGGTAGGAAGATCCACCTTTTATCTGGGCCACGCTTTCTGCTGGCAGCCTGTACAAAGGACACAGAAGAAGGAAGCTTTCTCTCTTTGCCTGCTTGCTCTTGCTCTCTTGGCAAGTCAATTCCTTCACTGGCATTAGAGCCTACTTCTTCCTTTGGGATTTGGGCATATACTGAAGACTAGCTGAGACACCCAGCCTTGTGGACTGAACAACCACTGGATTCTTGGACCTTCCAGGGAGACCATAGTTGGACCATAACCTGTAAGCTGCTCTAATAGATACTATACATACATATATATTGCTATCAGTTCTGTTTCTCTGGAGAACCCTGACTAATACAAAGGGCAATAGACAACTTTGGAGGTATGTAGTGCTTACCAGAAACATTGAATGTTCAGAAAGAAAAGTTTGAAAGGAAACATAATTGTGAGTATAATTGTCTCTTCATTCACTTTAGACAACAGTCATTGTTGAAGTGTCCTTGGTCCAGCTCAGAACTGTCCTGGTGCTAAAGGACATCATTTTAAAACATTTTTGAAAGATTAGTTGGGTGTGATGGCGCACACATTTAATCCCAGCACTTGGAAGACAGAGACAGGAGGATCTCTGTGAGTTCGAGGCCAGCCTGGTCTACAGAGTGAGTTCCAGAACAGCCAGGGTTATTACAGAGAAACACTGTCTTGAAAAAAAATTATTTTGTGTATGGAGTGTTTTGCCTGTACGTATGTAAGTGCACCATATGCATGCCTAGTGTCTGAAGAGGTTCAGTGAGGGGATCAGATACCCTGGAACTGAAATTCCAGAGCACTGTGAGCTATTGTGTGGGTGTTGGGAACCAAACCTCGATCCTCTGCAAGAGCAGCAAGTGGTCTTAACTGCTAAGCCATCTCTCCCAGCCCAGGATTTAATATTTAAACTATTTTTTTTTGTTTTGGTAGTTGAAGACATTTACTTTTTAAAAATGTTTTGGATGTTGTTCATATAATTATATTTCATAAAAATGTTTGAAAATTGGTTAATTGAAACTGTAAGTCAGGGTATATAGTTCAGTAGTAGTGAGCTTGCTAGTATATCCAAAGTGCTGAGTTCAAGCCCCAGCTGGAGAGACAGTTGGGGGCCTACAGAATGTATGCTGCTCTTGCAGAGGACTTGGGTTTGGTTCCTTAGCACCCACATTTGGCTGCTCATAACCATCTGTAACTTCAGTTCCAAGGATCTGATGCCCCCTTTGGCTTCTGCAGGCACCACCATACATGTACACACGTTCTCACACAAACACACACATACACATCATAAAAAAAAAATGGGAGCTGGCCAGTGATGGCACACACCTTTAATCCCTGCACTCAGGAGGCAGAGGCAGGTGGATCTCTGTGAGTTAGAGGCCAGTCTGGTCTACAAAGTGAGTTCCAGGACAGCCAGAGCTGTAACACAGAGAAACCCAAAACAAACAAACAATTAANTTTTAAAAGGGGGCAGGAGAGATGGCTGCAGTTAGGAGCACTCACTGCCTGTGTACAGGACCCCAGTTCAGTTCCTAGCTCTTACGTGGTGGCTCACAGCCATCTGTTACTCCAATTCTAGGGGATCTGATGCCCTCTTCTGGCCTCTGAGGTCACTGCATCCATATGGTGCAAATACACAGGCAAAAGTTCATAGGCAGGAAATACATGTGAATAAATCTTTAAAAAAAAGATATAGGTAACAATGTCTGCTTTTTAAGGACATCTCGATTTGAAGATACACAAACATTTAATTCATCTAAGCCAGCAAGCTTTTCCTAGAAGAATCTAGACATAGGTTTTGTGAGTCACAGGGGCTCTGCCATTGTATCATGAAAGTACCCATAGCCATGCATAGATGAATGAGTGTGGCTGTATTCAATAAAAGTGGTTTTTTGTTTTTTCTAAAGAGGCAGGTTGGAGTTAATACATGGGCCCAGATCCTGCACTACACTAACAGAACTTACAAAGATGATGGAAATTTCTGCCCTATCTGGTCCAATAGAGGAGCCACTTACCACATATGGTTTTTAAAGAATATGGTGTGGCCGGGTGGTGGTGGCGCACGCCTTTAATCCCAGCACTCGGGAGGCAGAGGCAGGCAGATCTCTGTGAGTTCGAGGCCAGCCCAGGCTACCGAGTGAGTTCCAGGAAAGGTGCCAAAGCTACACAGAGAAACCCTGTCTTGAAAAACAAACAAACAAACAAAAACAACAACAAAAAAGAATATGGTGTGATGGTTAATATTGAATGCCAGTGTGTCAGGATCTGGGATTATCTATGAGACAAACCTTCAGGCACACTTATGAGGGGTTATTTAGATTAAGGTAGCCTCTGGGTATACCTATGGGGTATTGTATTGATTAGCTTAATTAAAGTGGAAAGACCCACCCTGAAGGGGAAAGCATCAGAGGAGGTTCCTAGAGTTACAGGTGGTTGTGGGCCACCTGATGTGGGTGTTGGGGATTGAACTCTGTCCTCTAGAAGAGCAACAAGTGCTTTAACCACTGAGCACCAGGTACGGTGTTGGCTTTTGCTTAGCACTAGTGATGCAATGATAGGCCTTGTGCATGCTAAACACAGGTGCTACCACTGAACTGCACCCCGTGCATGGTGGAGGGTTTTGTTGTTTGTCTTGTGTGTGCATATAGATGTTTTACTTGCATGTATATTTGTGTACCATGTGCATGCACTGCATGTGGAAGCCAGAAGAAGGCATCAGATCCTCTGGAAGTGGAGTTACAGGTGGTTGTTAGCTGCCATGTGGGTGCTGGAAACTGAACCTGGGTCCTCTGCAAGAGCTGTCTCTCCAGGTTAGCCTGGTGTAGAGGTGGTTTTAAGGCTGTCGGTTGTGCCATGTTTCCCAGTGTGGCTCTGCAAGTATGAGGCTGGTAGTGTGAACCCGTATGTCTGCCCCTCAGGACCCCAAAGCCTCATGGAGGAAGGCCATACCCCAGGCCCAGTGGAGAAGCTCGTACTTACTGCCTTGAGAGCCGTGATAAATTCCTCCCTGGAAATGAGCTGGTTCTCACCCAGCTCCACCTTGCTAAATAAATCCAGGATCTTGATCTTTCGGCCACGCAGGTAGGCGTACAAATCTGCCAGGGTAGAGGGCTTGGGCAGTCGCAGCTGGGGTAGAGGCCGACGGACAGATCTGGGAGCTTTGGCCTGAGAGAGGCAAGAGTGAGGCAGATAACTGGACTGCTTAGATGTGCATATCCCTAGCCCTTTAGTTAAACTTTAATCTCACTTCAGAACCCAAAGAGGGACGAGAGGGATGATGCATTATATGTCTTTGTCCCTGTTTTCAATGTGGCCAGATTGAATAAATCTCCTTTATCTGTTCTTTATCATTAATTAGGCTGTTTTAATCAGCTTATTGAGGATGCGTGACTGAACTTCTCAGGGTAGAAACCATGACTCCAAGTTAAGTAATGCCATCACAAGGTGGCCCTCCACCTCATCCTAACCTCAGCTGTGATCCTCAAACTAGCCCACAAGCACTGGTTAGCACCTGTCTCTCCAGTGGACAGGTGTCCATGATCAAGACCGACTGCTAGTGTGCCCCAGCTGGGGTGCCTTCAAAGCACATCCATGTGTTCTCATACTTTCCCCTTGCCAAGAAGGAATCCCTTTTCTATCCCCATGGTGCAGGCCCTACTCAGTGGCCCCTTCTGACATGGTGCAATATCAAGACTAGAGCCTAGGGCATAACAGCACTATGACTTCCTCCCTCTCTGTTCTGGAAGGCTCACTCTGGGGGCAGCTAGCCTTCTTACTGTGAGGACGTGTATGCAGCCTCTGGGAGGTCCCTGGGGGAGGCAATAAGACCTCTGGTCAGTAGCTGTTTGAACAAGCTTGGAAGGCAGTCCATCTTCCTGCACTGGTCAAGTCAGAGGCTGTCCTCGGGTCCCCAGTCTCATGATATGGAGACAAAGCCTCCCAGCTAGATTGCACCTAGATTCCAGAGTCACAGACATAGCTGTATGCAAAAATAAGTATTTGTTTCTTTAGGTCACTCTGGGGTACTTGTTATGCAGCAATAGATAATTCATACACCTTCTTTTGGGGACTTGCTTTTGCTCCTCTGAAAAAAAGGGGCAAGCTACCTTGTCCTGTCTAATCCAAGGAAACAATGGCACCATACTCCTGGAGCCTTCAGCATCTTCTGGCCATCAGGGCTTCTCACCTTGGGTCTCCTGATTGAAATCCAGGTATCTTCGGGGACTTTTTGCTCCTGGCGAGTCATGGATAGAACCTTGGCCTCTGATGGTGTGATAGTTGGCTTATTCTCCAGCCATGTCTTGACATCACCAAATGACTCCAGCTGCTTCCGGAGCTGTGCCCTCTGGCTCAGCCAGACCTTCCTGTCCACTGGTGGCTTTTGGATGTCGCTAATATCCAGAGCTTTGAAGGTGGGTATGGGTGGAGGAGGAGCTTGAGGAGGCATCGTGGGGTGGGCTGGCACCTGGTCCTTTGTCCCAGGCACAATGATGATCCGCCTGCGGCTTTGTGGCAGGTGGAAGTCTTTCTTTTTCAACTGCCTGAAGCAGTGGGCAGTGACCAGCTCAGGATTGAAGACAGGACCCTGGCTGGTGGTTTCATCGATGTCATCTGTGGAGGTGTAAGACTGGACAGACCCTTGGGAGAAGAGGATTACAAGGTGAGTGTTCCTTTTTGGAAGAGGACTAATAGGAGCCAGGGACTGGGAAACTGTTGTAGGGACTGGCTGTGTATCAGGGCACCTGGTCCCTGCCTGGCTCTGTCACTGCATCATGATGGTGAAGAAAACGATGTTAGCTAATGTGACCTGTGCCCCAACAGAAGGCACAAAGCCAAGGGCTTCCCACAGTCTCCAACTCCGAGACTACACTCTGCTTGTGCGCCAAAGACTCTGACCTGTCTGATCATCCTAGGCACCACAGTGCCCTCTGGTGGGAGCAAAGGCAAATCAGAGAGCTTGGGTCTGAATGCTGGCCTGCTTCCTGCTCAATCTCTGGGTCTCACTTTTCATCTGTCAGATGGGGATAATGGATCCCTAATTTATCAGGCGATGGAGGTGTTTGTTAGAGTCGCTTTGTACATAAGTGTGCTGCTATATACGTATATATATATGCATACATACATATACACATCTAAGTTTACTACATACAAGTTATCTTCTTCATGGTACTAAGACTTAAACCCAAGGCCTGGTGCTTGTTGGAAAAGTACTGTGCCACCGAGCTACATTCCTCAGCCCCAAACTTGCAATGACATGGCAGGTGGGCAAGTGAGATGGCTCAGTGGATAAAGTACTTTCTGCCAAGTTGGACAACTTGTGTTCCATCCCTGGAACCCACATGGTGGAAGGAGAGAACAGACTCACACAAATTGTCCTTTGACCACACTGGCACCGTGGCCCAAGCTGTCCTCTACCTGCTGAAATAAATAAGTGTAAAAACGAATTAGGGAGTTGGAGAGATGGCTCAGTGGTTAAAAGCACTGGCTGCTCTTTCAGGGGATCTGGGTTCAATTCCCAGCACCTTCATGGTAGTACACAACCATCTGTAACTCTAGTTCCAGAGGGTCTGTCACCCTTTTCTGGCTTCTAAGAGCACTGCACACACATTGTTCATAGACATACTTGCAGGCAAAACACCCATATGCATAAAAGCTATAGCAGACCNTCTGTGCTGTTCTTAATGAAGACAGGCATCCTGGGGGCANAGTCACCTTCCTCCCAAGAAAGGACTGGCTTAACTGTCTCACAGCTAACCTGCCTTCTGTAATATGCTTTTCTAGAACTTGGCCTGTGGGGAAGTCTGTGGTGCGTTTTCTTGATTGATGATTGACGTGGGAGGGCCCAGCTCACTGTGGATGGTGCCATCCCTGGGCTGGAGGTCCTAGGTGCGATAATAAAGCAGGCTGAGCAAGCTATAAGGAGCAAGCCAGTAAGCATCACTCCTCCATGGTCTCTGCATCAGCTCCTGCCCTGATTTCCCTGGATGATGGTCTATAAGCTATAAGATGAAATAAACCTTTTCCTTCCCAAGTTGCTTTTGGTCATGGTGTTTTATCACAGCAATAGAAAAGTAACTAAGACACACTGCATGCACTCAGAGCTGCACACTGGTGGTCCTCACACTGTTGGACACTTTGCCTAAAGTCTCCAGTTGAGCCTGGAGCATGGCCTCTCCAGCTTACAGTACCTTCCCACATTTCCTATTAGTTCAGTTCATTAATGACTGCTTGAGGAGTAGGGGGCTTCCTGTTTGAGACTCCTGGTGCAGTGCCTTGGTTTTCTAGTAAACAGCTATTCTCTGCTGGAGTCCTGCCTCCACCATAGTGCTTACATGTAATGGGAGTTCAGTAAACAGTTCATGAGTGACAAGTGTAGACGTGGGGTTGGTGCTATGACTGGCCACATTTTTCAGATAGACACACTGAGGCCCAGAGAGGCCCAAAGTTCCTGGGTTGATTACTAACATAGCTTAATTAGCCCCAGACAAGTTCTTTTGTTTTAGGATTTCTTTTTAATTTATATGTATGAATATCTTGTGTGAATGTATGTATGTGCACCACATGTGTGCAGGGCCAACAGAGGCCAGAAGGTGTTGGAATCCCTGGAACTGGAGTTATAATTGGTTGTGAGCCTCCATGTGGGTGCTGGGAACTGAACTTGGGTCCTCTGCAAGAGCAAGTGCTCTTTTTTTTTTTTTAAAGATTTATTTATTTATTATGTGCACAATGTTCTGTCCGCATGTATGCCTGCAGGCCAGAAGAGGGCACCAGATCTCATTATAGATGGTGTGAGTTACCATGTGGTTGCTGGGGATTGAACTCTGGACCTCTGGAAGAGNAGCCAATACTCTTAACCTCCGAGCCACCTCTCCAGTCATCAGAGCCAAGCTCTTAGCTATTTGCTATTACCCAGCCCAGCTATCACTTGATTCTTTATCTCAAGACTTTCATTTCTAAATATCTGTGCCACCTCCCCCATTCCCTCGTCCCCCCCCCCATGCTGGGGATTGGACACAGAGCCATTTCACTGGCCCCTCGCCTGTATTTGTACCAACAGATCTGACTGGCTCACTGCACAGGCAGCCCAGCTCACACATATACTGCCCCCCCATTCCTTCACCTAATTATCTCTAACTTGCTTTTCAGACTTAGCTCAGGCATCATCATCCACAACGTCTTCCCAGCTCTTCCTTCCCACTCCCTTGGGTCCCCTACAGCCCCCACATTTAGTCTCACCAGTTAGGCCAGGATGCCNCGCTTTCCCAAATGCTGGGATGACAGGCTTTCATCACCAAGGCTGTTTCTTAGTGCTCGTGGAGTTAACACACCTCCTTCCTGCCATGGCCTAAAGCTCTTTGCCCCTCTTGTCATGATTTCTCACCTGCCTGGCCCCCTTGTCTACGTTGCTCCTTTATGCTCCTTGCCTGGCCCTTGGGTTCCATTGACCCAGTTGCTGTGTGCTCCAAAGGCCATGGTTTTCCTTGAGGCTTCCCATCCTGTGGTTCACAGTATAGGTGTGGTAGTTTGAATGAGAAGGGNCCTCATAGGCTCATATGTTTGAATACTTAGTCACCAGGAAGTGGAACTGTTTAAAGGATTAGGAGGGGTGGTCTTATTGGAGGAAATGTGTCACTGGAGGTGCGCTTTGAAGTTTTAGTTTTGTTTTGTTTTGAGACTGGGTTTCTTTGTGTGGCCCTGGCTGTCCTGGAACTAGCTCTGTAGACCAGGCTTCCCAAGTGCTGGGTGGCATCGAGGTTTTAAAAGCCCACTCCAGGTCCAGTCTCTTGGCTTGTGGATCAAGGTGTAGCTCTCAGCTACCTCTGCTGCCATGATGATGATGGACTAAGCCTCTGAAACTGTAAGCCAGCTCCCATTAAATGCTTCCTTTTATAAGAGCTGCCTTGAAGAGCTTTGTCTCTTCACTGCAATAGAACAGTGACTAAGACAACAGGTAACATCCTAGCCACCAGTGGCCTGCTCACCAGCCATTCTTCATGGCACTTCTTTCTAGTGCTCTTCAGGGTTGTGACTATCCACGGAGGTGGTCTCCTGCAGTGACAGGCTGAGGCTGCCATCTTGTCATCAGAAGAGATGGTGGAATTGGAAGGGAAAGCACTGTGTTCCATCTCCTGCCCAGGTCAAGTGTGCTCTCTGATGTCAATGGCTGTCACTGGCTGACTTTGCTTCTGTTTGTACATTCCCAGGGACACAAAGAACTTCACCATGGACCCTGATTGCTGGAAGAAGACTCCATTCACTGACCCAAATGTGTTTTCCAGGAGCACCTGCCTGANGATCCTAACTNGTCTCAGAAAACACACTTATTTTCCTTCAATGACTCACATCTCTCAGCTGCTGCCTCCCTTTCTGGCCACCATCCTAGGCTCCTGTTGTCCTGCTCACTCCTAAACATCAACACTTTATACCACTCTCCCCTACTCACCTCTGCACTGAGGACCCCCATCCCAGCACTGCCATGCATCTAGCTGCTCTGAAAACATCTCACTCCAATAGTTTACAGGGTCTTAGGTGTCTACCAACTAAGATTAAATGTGCCCCCTGGTTCCAGTACCATCTAACCAGGTCCCCAGACACCCTACATCGCCGTGAAAAACACACTCACTTACCAAGGTCTGTGGGTGGCAAGCTGAATGTCACCCGACTGTTCCTTTTCTCCTCAGCTTTCTGGGGATCCCCTCGCCTGGCTCCTCTCTTTTGCTTCCCAGTGTGTTTGGCCAGGGTTTCTAGCAGACTCTTTCCCACCCAGGAAAGGTGGCCAGGGAAATCAGCATTACTCGTCGNAGCATTAGATGGGTGGGGAGGAGGCTTGCTGAGGACTCGGGTCTTCANGCCAGAGGGCCCCACATCTCTTNTCTTCCGTCTGTGTCTTCCACCTTTCAAGTTGCAGCAATTTGCCAAGTTTACTGGGGACTGACGGCCAATTTCTCCAGGTCTCTTCTTCAATATAGGACGCATTGTTGTCCAACCCAGAAATATGCAGGGTCCTAGGCACAAGANCACTGGCTCTGATTCAAGCCAGGTGACTCGGCCTGCTCCTCGAGCTAAGTCCGGGCATGGGAATCCTGGAAAAGGTCGTGACCTTCTGGAACTCCTGGCAACCCTTCTCGCAGAGCTGAGACGGCATAAAGAGGCTTCCAGCCTATCCTGGCCCTCTCCCAACGGCTCTGTCTCNGGAAGCCAGCGGGTTTCTACAAAGGCGCTGTGGAGCAGGCCCCAGGCTTAACTATTTGGTGCAAATCAGCTTCTCAAGTTTTGCAAAACTCGGTAACCCAAGTTGCCGAGCGAGTAAGCCCCGTTGCCATAACTACAGATGCTCTGAACCGATTGGCTGAGAGCTTCCATGTGCTGGAAGCAAGTGGGGAGAAAACCAGGAAGTTGGAAGTGTCAGAGACCGACTTAGCCCCACACTGGCGCCTCCTGTGAGGAATCATACCTATACCCCATTCTTCTGTGGCTTCTGAGTCTGAAGTGAAATTTTGTTTTCTGGCAGATCTCTCCATCTTTAGGCTTCACTTTTCTCACTCAAAAAGAGCGCTACATTTCATTGGGCTGTGAGAAGCCTGGTCAGTCAAGGTCAAATAAAAGATTATCTCGTACTGTAACTGGGTGCTATGGTCTGGAACCACAGTTATGGTGGCACACGCCTATATCCCAGCGCTCAGAGACAGGCAGGACAGATGTAAGTTTGAGGCCAGCTTGTGCTACATGACGAGTCCCAGGCCAGCCAGAGATACACAGTGAGAAACTATCTTTAAAAATCAAAACCAGAAACAGAGACTGGGAACCAGTCCTAATAATAAACCTCTGAAGTGTCCACCTANGGGTGGAATATGGGGTTTGCATGCAGACACATGAAGTACTGAAACGTGCTACCTTGAGACTCCAGGTAATGAAAGAAGCTAGGCCTCACACTGTAGGGTTCTATTTCTGTGAAATGGTCCAGCTCCTGGTGACCAGGGATGAGTGGGGAGAAAGGATTAACTGTTGACTAGGATGGGATTTCCTTTTGGGTGATGGGAATGTCCTGGAATTAGCTAGCGATAGTGACTGCATGGCACTGCAGATGTGCTAAAAACAAAACAAAAAACCACTTAATTGAACACTTAAAATCTTATTTTCGCCAGGTATGTGGCACACAGGAGGATCTCTGTGAGTTGGAGGCCAGCCTGGTCTACACAGAAAGATCCTGTCCCAAATAACAAAATTATTTTTGTACTGCTGGGCACTGAGCCCTAGGCCTTGTGCATGCCAGGCAAACACAACTGTCAAACTGCATCTCTGACCCTAAAACAGTCATTTCTTTTTTTTTTTTTTAAGATTTATTTATTATGTATACAGAAGAGGGAACCAGATCTCATTACAGATGGTTGTGAACCACCATGTGGTTGCTGGGAATTGAACTCAGGACCTCTGGAAGAACAGTCAGTGCTCTTAACCTCTGAGCCACCTCTCCAGCCCCTGAAATAGTCATTTCTAAACCAACATTTGAACAAGCTCTCTGTGCTGGGGCCCACCTTCACCAGATGTAACATCTCCCTTTAAACAAAACCATGAGAACAAGGCCGCAGGATTTCATTGAGATATGAGGAANGACATGGAGGCCCAGTGATCTTAGCTGCTGAAAGGGAAGAGGTAGGCCTGGAACCCCAGCAACCAGCCAGGTGGAGCTCCCNTCTGAGGGAACCAGGGGAGGGGGCCTGTAAGTGGCCGTGCCCTNCAGCCTTACCTCCTAGCTGACATTTGGGGATTTTGCTACACCACCTAACCTTAGCTGTGGCCCAAGGATGCCAAGATTTCTCCACACTGAGCTGCTGTGTCTGAGTGTCCATCTTCACACTTACCCTTTTTCTTCTCTTCCATTACTGTTTGCACTGTTCTCTCGTCCTGGGAGGTCTCTACAGAGCCTTTTCATCTTTGTACCTGTTCCCAGCCTGGGGCTCTGCACTTGTGTGTGCTGCTGTGATNTCTGTGAAAAGGTGATGGGTTATTGTGAAGTGGAAGGGGAGGTGTGGCCAGCTTTCCTGTTCTTTGGTCAAACTGCATCTCTCTTTACATTTTATGTGGACTTATTCTTTTCATGTATGTATGCACACTACCNGTGTGCCTGGTGCCAGAGGAGGGCAACAGATCCCCTGGAGCTGTGATCCTTCATGGAGATGCTGGGAACTGAACCTGANTACTCTGCTCCCACTGAGTCATCTCAGCCCCAGCATCCCTCCTGAACAGCTGCCATGTGGTCACCAGAGGGGAAAATCAATTAGCCTGCATCATAGCGCATCTGCCTGTACACATGCTATCCGACGACAAATCGCTTCCTGACAGTTGGTTTACTTTGCCTTCATTCAATTNAATTTTCAAACTAAACTTTAGAATGACAATTGGCAATTAAGACTTAATAATTTAGGACTTCANTTGGTGATTTCTAAGGCAAATGCTTCGAGGTTAGAACCATGATACTACACCACCTGTCATGGAAATGGCATTAAACATAAAAAGGTCCCATTCTTAACTGGGAGAGGAGATGAGATTTCACAAAGGATCAGTGTTAAGGGAGTNAGCTGCAATGGAGCCACAGGCAGACAGATGTTCACATCCTCACAGGGATGCTGAGGTCAAATCCACAGTTCCTTAAGAGCCAATGGGAGTGGCCAAGAACACATGATGCCAAAGGGACCTTTCTTTTTAATAAAAATATCTTTATTAATTACCTAATGTACTGTGAAACCTATCTGTACATCAGGTCTGAAGAATTCCATTAAACAGGGCTGGACGGTGGTGGCGCANACCTTTAAGCCCAGCATTTGGGAGGCAGAGGCAGGTGGATCTCTGTGAATTTGAGGCCAGCCTGGTCTACAGAGTGAGTTCTAGGACAGCCAAGGCTTCACAAAGAAACCCTTTCTCAAAAAAACCAAAGAATTCCACCAAACAGGACAACCAGCCACTTCTCCAAATATAGCTTTTATTTATTTAATTTAACAAGTTTAGTTTGTATTTTTTGATACAGAGTTTTGATGCATAGNCTGCCCTCACTCACATAAGCCAAGCTGCCTTGAATTCACAGCAGTCCTCCTGCCTCAGTATCCNGAGTGCTGGGATTAAACATATGCTCCACAATGCCCCTGTTTATTTTCTTACTGTGTGTGCCACTGGTGGATCTTTAGGGGTTTTTTTGAGACAGGGTCTCACTATGTAGCCCAAGTTGTCCTAGAAACTACAGTGTAGCCCAGGTTGGCCTTGAACTTGATCATGATCCTCTCCAGACTTCCAAGTGTTAGGATTATAGTAGTGTACCACCATGACTGGCATGGGTGCACCTTTGTTACTGATATATTAGAACATATTTTGTTNATGAAAAATGGGATGCAAAATTAGGCATTTTGAGTGATGTTTGCCTTGAGGAGGGAGAGATATAATTTAATTTTCAAATTATATCTTAAAATACTGTTTAGTAATCAGGAATTAATTTTTGTTAGTTTTTTTTTTAATGTAGATGCACATATATGCCACATGTGCTAAGATACCCAATGAAGTCAGAAGAGTTAGATCCCTAGGAGCTGTTGTTAAAGGCAGTTGTGAGCTGCCTGNTGAGGGTGCTGAAAACTGAACTCAGGTCCTCTGAAAGATCAGCAAGCATACTAAACTATTGAGCCATCTCTCCAGACCATTTCTTAAAAAAAACTTTATGTATGTATGTAATATGTATGTGTGAGTTCAAGTGAAGGTCAGAGGTCAACCCACAGGAGTTGGTTCCAGGGCTGGGATTCAGGTCATAAGGCTTAGCAGCAAGTGACTTTATTTACTGAGCCACTTTACTGCCCTGCCTTGTTTGTTTTTTTTTTTAGACAGTCTCTATGTAGTACAGGCTAGCCCTCAATTTTCCATCCTCCTGCCTTAGTCTCCTGAGTGCTGGGATTACAAGTGTATAACACTATGTGTTGATCAATTTAGTATTTGGTGATG
Source organism: Neotoma lepida (assembly GCA_001675575.1). Lineage (NCBI taxonomy): Eukaryota > Metazoa > Chordata > Mammalia > Rodentia > Cricetidae > Neotoma > Neotoma lepida. Next base: position 372,565 of record LZPO01097124.1, read on the forward strand.
TCTTTCTCAGGTAAATGCCTCACTATTTAAACTGTAACACTGCGATATCCATAACAATGGCAGGTTCTAAGCCTGGCAGTGGTGGCGCAGGCCTTTAATCCCAGCACTCGGGAGGCAGAGGCAGGCGGATCTCTGTGAGCTCAAGGCCAGCCTGGGCTACCAAGTGAGTTCCAGGAAAGGCGCAAAGCTACACAGAGAAACCCTGTCTCGAAAAACAAATGCATTGTTCATCACTGGAAAAACAGAACACACTTTAAGGATCGTTACCCAACAATTACTTTTTCAAATTCAAAATGTCTACAACACTCAGTGACAAAGATCTACTTGTGGCAGAGGCTTAAGACACACACTGATTTCTAACAAACTGAAAAAAACTACATGCCTGGGAAGGGATCTTGTTGCATATCACAGGGTTCTTAGAAATGGAAGCACAAAGCAATACATAGAAAACTTCAAACAGGCGGCTTTAAGACAGACTTAATTTTTCATGATTTTCCCAAAGCCAGTCATGGTATTTATTTAACTTGTGGTCTTCAGGGTGGACCTGGAAGAAATGCAACATATCAGCCATAGACACATTTAAAGGTTTGGGAANGGAGTTTATCATGATAATATACCTGTCATAAACAGGGAACTTGAACCCAGTACAACCATGACTGTCTACAATTATACTGTATATGACAGAAATCCTGCATTGTTTACAAAGTACTTTCCAGTTCAGAACTAACCNAGCAGAAGACCTGTAGCTGAAGGCAATGATGACAAGAGTCAAGCATTAGCAGCCAGCTTTCAGAAGGTTACAGACCCTNTAAAGCTAAATGGATGGCTCTGGTGGTGAAGGATAGGACTGTGGGCCTTCAGTCTGGGTTTTCCAGACCGCACTGATTTACTATGTTAGGGGAAAGGGCAGTGTGCCAGGATATCCTCCAGCTGCCAGGCTGCCATCAGAATGCACCAGTTCTGGGCACAAATAGAAGGGCTAGTGGAATAGGACCCAGATGCCACACTCCAGTATGAGATAAGAGGAGAAACTTGACNATTAGACATTCTATGTCCAAATATTTGCATTCCTATGGAGGATCCTGTTTTTGGTGTGTGTACAGGTATGAATGCCTGTGCATGTGTGAGGTCAGAGGACTCAGACACCTTCTANCTTCAGAAAAAAGTTAAAATCTTATTAGTTGTGCCTATGAGGTATGTCTATGAAGGTCAGAGTACATTTTTTAAAATTTTTTATTTATTTTTATTTTATGTGCATTGGTGTTTTGCTGTTGGTGTCAGGTTCCCCAGAACTGGGGTCACAGACAGCTGTGAGCCGCCATGTGGGTGCTGGGAATTGAACCCAGGTCCTCTGGAAGAGCAGTCAGTGCTCTTAACTGCTGAGCCATCTCTCCAGCCTCCCAGAGAACAATTTNTTAGAGTCAGTTCTTTACTTCCACCTTTATGTGGGTTCCAGGGATACAGCTCAGGCTGCCCGCTCGTTCAACAAACACGTTTACCGCTAAGCCACATCCCTGGCTCACCTTCCCCTTTTTGTTTNAGAAAGGGTCTCTCAATGGCCTGGAACTTCACCACACAGGCCAAGCTATCTGGTCTATAAGCTTAAACAGGGCTCTCCAGGCACCGTCATGTTTGTGCCCACAGTGCTGGGACTGCACTTGCATGCTGCCATGCCTGATTTTTATGTAAATTCTGGGGATCTGAATCCATTCTTCAAGGCAAGCACTTTACCAGCTAAGCCATGCCTTCCCAACACTAGGGGCTCCTTTTAACAGGAAGAAACTCTGTCAGTGTCAGAGACAGAACATGGATGGGAAAACATAGCAACAGGGTCAGGAATGACAGACTTGCTCAAGTCAGTCAGAGGCCACAGCAAAGGGACTTGGGCAGCACCAAAGGGACTTGGGCAGCACCTGAGGAGTCTCTCCTACAGTTAGTTCATAACCTCATGCCCCTGTTGCTCCTTGAACTAAGGGCAAATCTAGCTGGGACTACAACAAGGCTCCTGTCTCATACATCTAGGCATACTGGTGGACTTATTTTGCCCTAGAGGCAAATGTGTTGGATATGTTATGGCTGGCGGTGGGCTTACCTGCTTCCACTCATTGACACAAAAGATCCGGTAGGAGTCATTGCCGTATTTACCAATCCCGTGAAGCTCAATCGGATACCTCCACTGCTTTGTCAGATATTCATCTGAAGATACATACCCCACACATGGCATCAGCCTCGAGGAAGACTTGTAATGGGGCAGGATGACCCCACCCTCTGGAGCAGTACCCTTATCACTTGCCTCCTCCTAACTACTCTCTTANGCTTTGCTAACTAGTCAGAGGAAATGACTTCCTGCTTCTATGCATAGGGCTACTCCAGTGTTGGGCAAAGATTTATGGTTTGGGTCAGCAGGAGTCTGTGGTGTGGNGCAAGCAGGCTGTTTTAAATGTCTTTGGTGCTTGAGCTAAATGACCTCAATTAATAGAGCATCTGAGGGCATTAAAGTTTAAGGTGTGGCTGCCTTCAGCGAGCACAATTTGCTTCTTCCTTTGGGGCTAGGGGAACATACCTGAAAACTTGATAATGGTTTTTGCACGGAGATCATAGAGACCAAGAGGCTTAAGAAGTTCTGACACGTCCCTCCAGTCAGCAGTTCGGGCCACCTCAGCTGAGGGGTACTTCTCTAGAAACTCCCAAAGCACAGGGATGGCCATCTTGCCTGGGAAGNGAACAACGGCAGACATGTCTTGGGAAGGGCTGATTTCGTGTCCAGGTAGTTCCTCATCTAGGAACTTCAGGCAGGGCTTTCTCATTACTGTGTTTGTGGTGCTGGGAATGGAATTCAGGTACTGTGCATGCTGGGCAAGGGCTCCACTGACCTATATCCCCAGCCTTGTTTGTTTAACTACTGTCAAACCATTACCTGAACTAGTACCAACTTACAGAGCCAAATACCAACAGTGTTAATCTACTTGGTTACCAGTCTAAATTATACCAAAACTGGCCTATTTTTCAAATAATCAGATCACTAGATAACCACTA
>LZPO01097124.1:378177-409137 GCA_001675575.1 Neotoma lepida
CCACCATCGCCCAGCTACACTGAGTAATTCTTATCCATTCCCCAGGTATATGTGGCCATCTCCTGTTAAAGACACAGCAATCCCAGGCACAGAGAAGATGCACCATTAAGGATGGACTGAGAGCAGAAATCAAGTGTTACCCTGGTTCCACCAATCTGTGCAGGCTGTTTCCCCAAAGGAGCCTGAGGAAAATTAAAATTACTCTTCTTCTTTAAGGGAGTTATTCATTATGCCATAACAGCAGAATGAATAACCCAGAGCTGCTCAGGTCTTTTTCTCTATTACTCACTGAGGCATTGTATAGGCAAAACTGCCAAGCCCTGGACTCTGTGTGAGGAGCACAGTACAAATAATACATGAACTAAGCAATTACACTTTTGAATTATTGAGAGCTCCTAGGCCTTTTAGAGAAGCATCAGGCTGTAACAGAAGATAAAAAGACTGTGATATAGATGAAATTAAATTGGGAGTCACATCAGCAGTACAGGAGGGGTGGGAGGATGCTGACTACTCTTCGTCAGTTTTGTATAAAAGGAGTCTTACCTACATTCTTCACAGAGAAGCTTTTTAATTTTCCTTACAGTCTTAAGATTGCTGTCTAGAAAGAGGATGGCAAGTGGGGAAAGCTCCACTTTTCAGGTGCTGCCCAGGAGAGGTGGTAGCAGCCATGGCATGCCACAGTCTTCCTTTGCTGGGCATTCTGGCTATAGCCAGCCGATTCCCTCTCTGCCGTAATTAAGGGCTTGATGACCAGCTAGCTCAAAGATCAGTTAGGGGATGGGGATGTGGCTTAGTTGTTAGAATGCTTGCCTATCATGCATTAGGTTCTGGGTCCCATGCCCAGCATTGCATTAAAAAAGTAGCATCGTGACACATGCCTTTAATCCCAGCACCCATGAGGCAGAGGCAAGAGGATACAATTTCAAAGTTATCTTCAGCTACACAGTGAGACCCAGGCTAGCCTGGGATATATGAAACCCTGTCCCCAAAATCCTTTAGAGAGGGCAGATACCGGGACCAGCTGGGAGAACGTATCTGGCATGTGGCTCTTCTTCACTATATTCCCTATCTCAGCCACATCCAGGCAAGGAATACAAGCTNCAGGAGGGTAAACTGGTCACCACACAGTTAACAGCACTTTCAAGTGCCAAGTACCTTGAAANGTCTCAGAAGTAAAGTGTTTCTTGGCTTGTGAGCAGCTGGGCATTTCAGAGCCACCCTGTAAAACGTCGATATGCAAACGTGCCTCCCTTTCTTGGTCTCCCTTCGATCTGATTTCCTCTAATTCTAAAAAAGTCTGCTCACGCTTCGCGTCACCTGCTTCTTCAGTTGAATGTAATTTGTTTGTGATGTCAGAAGTTACTTGGGTGGAATGAAGGTCTGATCCTGGACTCCGTGGCTTTTCTTCCCCAGGCCCGCTGACAGTCTCTTGGCTTGCGCAGGCATCCGCTGGGTAGAGGGTTCTGTTGAGCTGACATTTCTGTGGAAGCAGCTCACTTTCAGCTCCTGCTTTCTGAACCACAGATTCTCTTTTTCTGTTACTTCGAGCAGAAGCTGAGAGACTCTTCCTGCACCTTTGTTGGGTTTTCTCACTTCCAGTTCCTGTGGAAACAGCCAGCTTTCGTTTGGTCTCTCCCATCTTTCNGGAGTAATCACCATCAACGCCCTCATCTTTCAGTAGCAAACTAACCGAGTTGGGCAGTCTGCTGCTACCTGGCGACTCTGAGCTACCACTTGGTGGAGGCAACACATCTGTTTTCCGCTTGCTTCGTGTCCTGAGGTTCCGGTTTGAAATGTCACTTTCCTCTGGGTGCCGGGAAGTCAGAGCTGCCGAGCTTTGGCCTTTATAACCTGACTTGATGCCCCCTTTAGGCGGTACAGTAAAGTCAAAATCTTCAGGCTTAAGAAAAGTCTCTCCATTTTCGAGAAGATAATTAGCAAGCGAACGCTTCGATCTGAACTTCAGTCCTTGTGGGCTAAACAAAAACAATGAAATTAAAGGAAACTTATGCTAGTAAATAGGAGTGACTTTGAAAAAGAACTGAACCACATTTCAGACTTCCAATTAATAGTTTCTAAATGTCACCAAAGATGTTTGCCATTTTAAAGTAACAGAAAGTGATAAATGGCCCTTTTCAATAATNCCTCTATGATAATATAAAATCAACATACAAATATGCTTAAATCCAAAAGTATCATTAGCCATCGAGAGCAGGATCAACAACATGTATATGTGACTGTCCCCAAATCACTTGATAAAACTAACCAATGACACCAAAGGAACAATAATGGTTTTATAATAAGTTTATTTTTTATGTATGTGAGTATGGTGTATGCATGTGTGCATATGAGTGTTTTCATGTGTGCCTGTACATGTGGAGGCCTGAAGTTAATTAGGTATCATCTTTGCTCACTCTCCACTTTGAGACAGTGCTTCTCACTGAACCCAGAGCTCACCAATTCCAGCTAGTCTAGCTAGCCAGCTTTCCCTAAGGATCCCTTCTCTGGCCCTGAGGGCTGGGATTACAGACAGCTGCCACACCTACTCACCTTTTTAGATGTGTTCTGGGGATCCGAACTCAGGTCCTCATGCTTANTTGGCAAGTGCCTTATCCCCTGAGCCATTCCCCAGCCCATAAACCTAAGGGTCTTACCAACCTTTCCCATTACTGACAAAAACCACTTGGCTGTACTCTTATTTCCCCGAGAACTTACCTGATGAAGTACACATCATATCTTCCTGCAGTTTTCCCAGAGAGCCTTTGCTTCACAACCCTTTCCCATCCACCCGTGATGGGATCGTGGCATTCTGTCACTGCAGTACCACTACACTGAGTAGAAGCGGCAGGTTCCTGGAGAAGGGAGCTGCACTCACTGCCTATCACCAGTTCCTTTCCATCTTCCACTCTTCCCAGTCCGACNGCAACATCTTCTTTGCTGGAAATACAAAGCCCAAGTGATGAACTCATTTAAAATTTCTTTCCCTCTGCTTGCTCAGTTTCAACCCACGGCAGTATAGGACTCCAGGAAATACTCGGAACATGGCAGGGAAGATGAAAGTCAGTGAGCTAGTCTTGTNCCGTGAGTATCCTCCCATCTCTGACAGCTTCTTGTCCTCCAACATGGGTTTTTTAAATGCTAGGAATCTAGCAGTGAGTAGTGGTGCAGGCCTTTAATCTCAGCACTCGGGAGGCAGAGTCAGGCAGAGTCAGAGTCTCTGAGAGTTTGAGGCTAGCCTGGTCTACAAAGTGAGTTCCAGGTCAGCCAGGGCTGCTATACAGAGAAACCATAACAGTTGAAGATGCCTGCTAATATTTTTCTTTTTTGGTAATCATTCAATAGGGCTACTATAAAGTTTTCTGNTAACAGCTGGCATTCACCTGAGATCAGCAGAACTGCTTAAATGGATCAACCCTCTCTTCTGCAAACAAGTGAGGGGAACATTTCACATGTGTGCATTTTTGAGGAATAGCTACCACTTTCATAAAATGGTGTAACTCCCCAAAAGACGCATGGCTTCTGTTAAGAACTTCCAAATCTTTCGGTCTTGATACTCATCACTTTGTGAGGTTAAAACTTACTCTTATTGACAAACTGTGTGATAATGAAATCCAGTCACTTGCAGAACTGATACCAGAACCCAGGCCTACAGAACTGTGGCCTAATACTTCTTCATAATATTACTGGGGGGGGGTCCCCAACAAAACCTTCAGTGCAGTGTACCCCTCCTCCTTTAAAGGACTTTATTTATGTGCACTATGTCCATGCAGGTGCTGAGGCCAGAGAGGGCTGCATCCCCTGGAACTGAGTTACAGGTGATTGTGAGCCTGGGCCATGGGTGCTGGGAACCAAACCCAGGTCCTAAGTGAAAAGTTTCTGTACCCCAATATTGGATTTCTCCATCAATGCAAAAAATCAGATCAGACCAAATTAAAGTCCAGGTTTTAATCTGAGCAGAACATTCCCAGGTGGTCCCAGGGGAAGAGGACAAACCAGGAGGGAAAACCAGGGGCTGGGGGGCCTTAAATACCCTCTGGGAGAGGAGCCCCTGCTTGGAGCACTGCGGACCAGGTTTGGAGAGGACAGTTCCAGGGGAGATAGATCCCCAACACTACGGAAGAGCATTAAGTGCTCTTAACAACTGAGCTCTCTCTCCAGCCTTGAGTACAGCGTATTTTAATCACTAAACTATACATTTTAAAAGGTGAGGGTCTGGAGAAATGGCTCAGTGGTTAAGAGCGCATATTCCAGAGGACCCCAGTTCAGTTCCCAGCACCCACATCAGGCAGCTCCTAACAGCCTGCAACTCTAGTGCCAGTGAATCTGACACCCACCCACCCTGGTCTCCACCAACACCTGTGTACATATACAAAGACACACATAAAGTAAACCTTAAAAGAAAATCGAATGAGTCCCTAGGGAGATCATTTAACCCAATCTGCTTCCTACAAATAGGGAAACTAAGAAGCAGTGACTGACCACAGTTAAAACCACAGCACTGGGATGGAATTTGGGGTTGACTATCAGCTAGAAGGATCTTACAGAGACAAGGTAACTGAAACTTGGAGGGGGGGGGATCACCATAAACTTAGGTTAGCAAACTGGGTGGAAAAGCCAGCTCTGCCATTTGCTATTAGCTGAGCTTCCAAGAGAAAGGCACTTTGAGCTCAAAATCTCCTTTCTCCATCTGTAAAAAGGAAGGAATAAAAAAAAAAAAAAGGTTTTGCTACTGTTGTTTGCTTTTGAGACAGGATTTTATGCACCCCAGGCTGGCCTTGAACCCACCACGTACCAGAGACTCATTTTCAACTTCTTATCCTCCTGCCTCCACAGGCCTACGCCACCAAGCCCAGGTATTCGGTGCTGCCGATCGAACCCCACGGCTTCGTGTATACTACGTAAACACTCTACCAAATTAGTTAAATGCCCAGACCTTAAAATTCTTTTGAGCGGTCAAGTTTTTGAGACATGCAANTAGGTGCATCATNTTAGCCCAGACACAACANTAGCTTCCTCTGTGACTTGTCATTCGACCGTTTCTGAGGCGCCCATGGGTGCTGAACGTACCTTCTGCTCCCACTTCTTCCTAGACCCTTCCGACCCAGGCGAACCTGCCTGCATCACAAAACCTCCCTTGTCCTCCAAGCTCCCCAGTCAATTCGGCCAAGAAATCGGGTATGGGTACACTCAAGGTTGTTCCCACAGGGGCGCTCCTGGTGTCCATCACCTTGTGTTAAAGGTTAGAAAGACCCACACAAGGGTGATTCCCCTGCTCCCATTCTATGATGGTGAAACTGAGGCTCGAGAGGGGTTAACAACTTGCCAGAGGTCCCAAGGCGGGTCTGGATCTAGGCTCTCCCTGAGGGTGATGGAAGGGGCTGAGCTGTCCCCAAGGTTTGGGCTCTCCATCCCTGCTGCTCTGGTCCACTGGGCCGCGGTTGCAGCTCCAGGCCGAGAGGCGGAGTGAAAGTTGAACACAACTCAAAACACTGGGCGGAATCCAAAGACTGACAAGAGAATCCTTCAGTCCCCACAGCTGCTTTCCCGCCGCCGCTTGAGCTACAGCCGCCATCGCCAGGGCCCCGCCAATCAAACCCTCCGTCGGCGAGACGCCCCGCCCCAACCATCTTCCGTGACCAATCGTAATTGTCATACTTCCGCTTCCGCCTCCTGGGTCCCTGCGCNCCCGGCGCTACAGTAGCGGAGCCGGGCTCCCTTTTGGACATGCGCACTTGGAGCTCTGTGAACTCACGCGCGGCTCATTGCGCATGTGCGTTGCCAAGGGTAGCGCAGGTAGCCGAAGTGGTTTGCGGAGAGAAGCCTGTTGCTGCCGAGGCAGGGAGGAGGGGCCCGAGGCGTGAGGGAAGCGACGATGAGGGCCGTGTTGACGTGGAGAGACAAAGCGGAGCAGTGGTGAGGAGCGGGACGCTCGGGGATGGCGGGGGAGGCGGCGGGAACTGGCGTGTTGCCATGGCAACGGGCCTGCGGCCTGGCCGAGCACTCTGATGCTGAGCCTCCAACTCCCCAATGGAAAGAGAAACCGAGTTCCTGGAGGGGGCTTGGGGACCACCGAGGGTGGCGATCTGCTGGAGCGTTTATACGTCATCACCATCCAGTGTTGCTCCTCTCTTAAAATCCCGTCCGGACTTCTCTCACCCACCACAGCGTTTTCTCGGCTTCCTAACCTTTTATCATCTTCCAAGTGCCCAAATTTTGGTTACCTGACATTTTTTAAGTTCCTTCACATATTTTTTTATTAAAAGATTTTCTTATTTTACATACCAACCACAGAACCCCCTCTCCTCCCTCCTCCCACCCCCCAGCCTTGCCCCTCAACCCACCCCACCTCTTCACATATTTTTTGAGAAAAAGTCTCACTTTAAAGCTNTGGCTGGCCTGCAACTCACTATGTTGACCAAGCTGGCATCGAACTCACAGAGATCTATCTGCGTCTGCCTCCCCAGTACTGGTATTAAAGGCGTGCACCACCATGTTCAGCCTACCTCACTTTTATTTAAACATGGTTTTATGCAGAAAATTATCCCATATATGAAAAATCAATATCATTGTCCCAAGTGCAATAACTAAAACGTTTAAGCAGGAACAAACATAACAGTGTGAGTAACTTGCATCTAGGTACTGTTAAAAGGGAGTGTTTCCACTTNGTTTTCTGTGTCTCAAGTGGGACATTCCCATTAATGTCAGAGAAAAGTAGGATAAGCATCAAATAAAGACATTCTCCTGATTAGAGAGTTTGAAAAGGGGCTTAGTAGTTTAGAGCGAGTACTTCCTGCACAAGCACGAAGACCAGAGTTCTGATCCCAGCACCTACATAAAAGCCAGGGGTGTCTTATGTAAGCCTGTAGTGCTGCTACAGAGGGGAATTAAGACAGGATGATTGACGGGGTTTGCTAGCCATCAGCTTACCTGGGAAGGGGTGGCTNCAGGTTAAGGAAAAGGACACCCGATGCCCTCTGGCCGCTGCAGATCACTTGCACACACCTGTGTATATTCATGCACATTTATAAACTGACATACCCATACATTACACACAGACGGATAAAAATAGTTTGAAAAAGGATGGAAAGAAAGCTAGGCCCAAGCCTGTATCCCAGCATTTCTGGGGGAGGAAGCAGGAGGATTGAGAGTTCAAGATCATTCTTAGCTGCATAGTGAGTTCAGGCTCTACGAGACCCAGTCCCAAAAAACAGAAGAAATTGGATTGGGAAAATACCTCATCGGGTAAAGGCACTTGCTGCCCAGTGATGCAACCTGGTGGAAGGAGAGAACCAGCTCTACAAAGTTGTCCTCTGACCTCCACACTAACGCCATGGCATGTGTACCCCACATCATATGTACACATACACTGTTACACATAAATAGTAAAAAATGGCCGGGCGTAGTGGTGCACACCTTTAATCTCTAGGAGGCAGAGGCAGGCGAATCTTTGTGAGTAGGAGGCCAGCCTGGTCTATAGAGTAAGTTCCAGGACAGCCAGCGCTACACAGAGAAACTCTGTCTCAAAAACCAAAATAAATGAATGGATAGTAAAAAATGTTTTATAAAAGACANACAATAGAACGACTTTGCCATCTTAATAATTCAATGCTATTTGATGTCTACTCTATTTTGTCACCAAAATTCATCAGCCAGGAACACATTTTGGGAAATTCTGGCTTATTGAATAGTTCTCAGCCTGACTCAGAATCTTCCTAGAGGAGTTGGGGATTTTTTTAGCTCAGTGGTAGAGCACTTGCCTAGCAATCGTAAGCCTCTGAGTTCAGTCCTCAGCTCCGGGGGTGTGTGTGNGGGGGAGACAAAATAACAGAATCTTCCTAGATGGTCTGTTCATCGTCACACCACTCTGTCTGTCCTGAGGCCTTTGTGTGACACTGAGATCCTAAACATCCCTCAAGGCTTGCTTTGGAGCAGCTTGCACAAGTAACAGCTAATGCTGAGTTGATCCAGACATTGCCTAAGAACTTTCTGCCCTTTACTGCATTGCCTCTCCACAGCGGCTCTGAGATAGGTACTGTAATTACCTCCAATGCCAGCAAGGAAACTGAAGTATAGAGAGNGTAGATAGGTGTGTGCGAGGTGGAGCCAGCGTGCCAGCTCAGGTTGCCCTGTTCCAAAGCCAGTTCTTTCAGCTTCTCCCTTTAATTTCAGTCAGGCAAGTTATGTGAATAGGCCATACTTATTTGTATCTTAAATATAAGGGATTTCTGTTGCTTTTGCAGGACGTTCTCCTGCACCCTGCTTGAAACATGTCACCTTGCCAGTGTCTTTCATTTTAATAAAAACCTTTTTGGAGGTGAGCAGTAGGGTGCTGAGCAGTTGAAGGTGCTTGCTGCCAAGCCCAATGCTCTGAGTTTGATCCCTAGAGCTCACGTGGTAAAGGAGAGAACCAGCTCCTGCTAGTTGTCCCTCTGACCTCCAGAAACTCTCNGTAGTACACATGCCCCCAATAAATAAAATTTTAAACATTAAAAAATTGGTTTTGGTCTTACTTTTTTGAGANAGAGTCTCATGTAGTCCAGACTAGTCCTGGCTTTCTGGTCCTCAACCTCAGCAGTGCTAGAGTAATAGCATAGTTTTATTGCTTTTCTCTTCACTCTGGTATAAGAGCATCCACAGTCAGGGATGGTGGCAGCACATGCCTTAATCCCAGCACTCAGGAGGCAGAGGCAGGTGGATCTCTGAGTTTGAGGCCAGCCTGGTCTACAGAATGAGTTGTTGCACAGCCAGGACTACATAGTGAGACCCTATAGTGGCCTTCTCAAACAAACAAGCAAACAAACAAACAAAAAAGAGCACCCACAGCATAGGCTGGCAATAACTGGCAACCAAGCATTTGGCTTCTGTGTCAGAGAGCAATAGGGCGTGGCGAGAATTGTGGCGAACTGGAAGGCTCGGGTTCTGCATGAGAGGGGCAGCTGCTGCTCTGCTCCTGCCAATTACCACTGCGTAGGAATTTGGCCTGGTATGTGCAGATCTTCCTATTTTTACCAGAAGCTAGGAATCTGCGTTTTAAATGTGAAATGTCCTAATTTTTAAATGTTGGCACCTAATTAGAAAAAACAAAGTAAAACACCATGTGGGCCAAACAAAACATTTGCTGGTCAAATGCAGTCCGATCTGCTCTGTTCTCAACCCCTGGCACAGAATTTGGTTCTTTTTGCTCTTGTGGTACGTAGAGTCTGTTGGGTGTGAGAGTTATTTTTTAATCTGTTTATCCCAGAAGTCTACAGACCTTGTAAAAGGAACGGCTATATCTTATTTCCAAATGTTTCTGGAGCCTGTTACTATTTGGTGAATAGATGTGTGTGTGTGCATGAATGCATAACCAAGTGAATGAATGACCAGTGAAGACTGCTTATCTGGCTATTACAGACTTGAAACAATCTATTAGAATAGGTGCACAAGTTCTGTAGACCAGCGGCCTGCTGATGGCTACATGTGCCAGCTGNTGGAATGGAACGAAAGGGAACAAAACTAACATCTAGATAGTAAAATCCATCAATCCCAGATGCCTTGACTCACCCCCTGGCCAGCCATGGGCTCCTGCTCTGTGCTTGCTTCTGTCAGTCCAGCAGCAGAACTCACTCAAGACCTGTTGCTGTGATTCTGTTGCTCTGCTCCTCATAAACCCAGTGACCCCTTTCATCTCAAATTGTGCATGTTGCTGGGTGGTCTCCTGGCCTCCTTCCCTCTGGGCTTGCTAACATTTAGATTTGTTGTTTTGGAGCTTAGCCAAAGACTTCATTTTCCTACCCAAAGATCTTTCTTAACTGATTCTCTCCACCTCGCCTCCCTCCTTCCCTCCCTTCCTCCCTCTTTCTTTCTTCCTGTGTGTGGTATGTGTGTGCACATGTGTGTGCAGATGCCCTTCCTGTGTGTGCACATGAGGAGGTCAGAGGTTGACATTGGGTATCGTCTATTTCTGTCCACCTTACCTTTTATTATTTATTTTCTATGTTGTGCATATGGGTGTTCTGCCTGCATGTNTGTCTGTGCATCACCTGAGTACCAGCCCCTGCAGAGATTAGAAGAGGCATCAAATCCCCTGGAACCGGAGTTACAGACAGTTAAGAGCCACCATGTGTGTGCTGGGAGCCCATGTCTTCTACAAGAGCAGCGAGTGCTCTTAAATGCTGAGCTCTCTCTCCAGCCCCCAACCTTATTTATTTATTTATTTATTTATTTATTTATTTATTTATTTATTTTTGAGATAAGGTTTCGTCACTGAATCTGAAGTTAACCATTGAAGCTAGACTGGCTAGCCATCAAGCCCCAGGATCTACCTGTTTCCACATCTCCATCACTGGGATGACTTATCATGCCCAGGTTTTATGTGGAATAATGGGGACTCAAACTCACGTCCTCCTACTTGCTTTCACAGCAAACATTTTACCCACTGAGTTATCTCCCAACCTTTAAATGCTCTCTTATTTTTTTTCTGAACTCCTAGTTTTCTTTCTCCCTTAAATATGCTGTTCTAGGTTCATCTCAAGCACAGTGCCTTTTTAGTCAAGTGCATCTTATTCTAGGCAGGCTAGCTAGCATTGAGAGATACTGAGATTGATTGAGGNAGCTGGGGGTGTGGTTCAGTGGTAGAGAGCTTGCCCAGTGTGTGTGAGGCCCAGCATACTTAATACTACATTAAAAATTTAATGAAGTGATATAATTTGTCTGAGATTGAAAATCCCTGCTACTCAGGAGGCTAAGACTAGGAGATCTCCAGTCTGGTAGAAAGCTCGTCTCCAAAAAAGTAGAGGGAAGCCTTGAGTTTCACCTAAGCACAACAAACAAACAAACGAAAACAAAAACCCCAAAGCAGTAAGCAGGGTGGCTTGTGGTGGGGTTGAAGAGCACCTTGGAACTTCAGTAGGTAGAGGACAGTTGGCAGGGCTNACCTCTCATCTCTCAGCAGTGAAATCTGATCATGCAGGTTTGACAGTTTATTTCATAAAAGAGGAGAATTTGGGAGAGAGCCTGGCATGGTAGCATAGATTGCCAGTGGACAGCAAGTCTCCAGCCCTGGAGTGTACTGGCTGAGGCTAGATGGCCTGGGTGGGGTGTTAGATTCCATGACACAGTCTGAGTGCTTCCCGATTCTGTGATGTTGTGATATCATTCAAGCCTGGGGGTGGGGTTAAACATAAAGTCCGGGTAGGTTGCCGGTTGTGATCAGTGTATTTAGGACTTGTCAGGCCCCTGGATCTAACAGATAATCTAACATATGTAAAGCTTGGTCATTGCCCTCAAGTTGCAGATGAGTGTATTAAGAAGACATAGTATGAAACAGTCCAATATAGAAGACTATGTGCTTGAGAGTGAAACTGAATTGTTTAGATTCCAAGTATAGCAGGAGTTAAATTGGGGCAAATCAGGCTGGGGAGGAGGCTCAGCAGNCAGAGCCACTGCTGATTGCTGCTCTTCCTTCCAGTGGCCCCAAGGTTGGTTCCCAGCATCCATGTTGGGTGACGCATAATCACAAATTAGATGTGTGTGTTGTAATTTAAGAAAGTACATTTTAGGACATCCAGAAAGAGAACTTTTGCATCTGAGAGGATTGTTTAGACTTACCTCAAATGAGACACTTAACACTGAAATGGCTCAGTAGGTAAAGGTGCTTGCTGCTTAGTCAGATGATCTGAGTTTGATCCCTGGGACCAATGTGATAGAAGAGAACTAACTCCTGTTAGCTGTTCTCTGACCACACATGAACCACGGCATTTGTGTGCCTCTCCACATAGATAAATAAATGTAATAAAAAGGATCTGAAGCCAAGAGTGGTGGCACATACCTGTGATCCTAGCACTTGAGTAGTGGAGGCAGGAGGATTAGACCTTCAAGGTTGGANTGGAGAGATGGCTCAGCAATTAAAAGCACTGGCTGCTCTTCCAGAGGACCTGAGTTCTAGTCCCAATAACCATATGGTGGCTCACAACTATCTGGTGCCCTCTTCTGGCATAAAGTTGTACATGCAGATAGAGCACTTACATACATAAAATAAATAAATAAATCTAAAAAAAAAAAAGTTCAGGTCATCCTCAGCTACATCAAATGCATGGTGAGTTTGGGACCAGACTGAGATATATGAGACTGCTTCAAAAACAACAACAAAAAACGCCAGGTGAGGGAGTTCACATCTATAATTCCAGCATTTAGGAGGAGGGGCACCAGAAGTTCAAGGTTAGCCTAGCTACAAAGGAGTTCTAGGTCAGCTTGGGCCAGAGTAAGAAGACCCCCACAAACAGACAAAACCAACATAAATAAAACTAATTCAACTGCAGATAACCCTTGGGGAAGAGGTCTAAGATCATTATGACTGGCTCAGATGTATACGGGNGGGAAGGAAGCCACACCAAGGACTAGATGAAAGGGGCAAACCCATTCCAAGCTAATGTCTCATCATAAAGGTATGCAGATGCGAGGCACTTTATAGAAGGCTAGCCCTTNACCCCTGGTGTTAGGAGGATAGCTCTCTACCCTGTTTTATAGATAAGAATGAAATTCAGCTTTCCTGGTCCCAGTTCCCCTCTGCTTTCCAGTCTACCACTTGCTTCTTTGAATGTGACACATGTCAAGGACATTTGAAACAAGGAAGCCCAGGCATGTAACAATGAAGAAGGACAATGCAGAACTTGGGCCAGGATTTAATTCTATGCATTATTCCAAGCTAGAAAGCCAGACAGGCTTACCTTTGCTCAGCCTCTGTCAGCCACCATGCAACGGAAGACAGCTTCTCTATATGTACTTCCGTTTCCTCAGTGGGCCTGCCCTGCGGGGAACAGAAGCTTTCCCTGTCACAACTCTTAACTGTTAGTAAGTGGAAAGAGTTCTTATTCAAGGAATCTCCCAGGAGTCAGTAGCCTGTGATATATGGTGTCATGTGTGTGGAATCAGAGTAGACAGACATAGAAAGGGTACTCCAGATGCGNAGAAGGGACGTATCCAGAGCTGAGGGTGTGAAGCTAGGTGCATTCTTGCATGTCTGCCTATAATATCAGCACTTCAGAGTCTGAGATGGGAGGATTCCCTGGAGTTTGAGGCCAGCTTGAGCTAAATAGTTAGCACCAGATCAGTCAGGGATATATAGAGCTATGTCTCAAAAAAAANCAAATAAGGACTGGTAAGATGGTTTACAGATAAAAGTGCTCCCTACCCAAGCCTGAGTTTGATCNCTGGAATCCATGGAAAGAATTTGGTAATATACATCTGTAATCCCAGAGCTCCTGGGGTGAGACGGGAGGTGAGACAGGAGAGTCACCTGAAGCTTATGGGCCTGGAGTACCCCACACGGTGGAGTACCCCACACGGTGGAATAACATCACACGGCAGAAGCAAGAGAGCCCCTGCCTCAACAAGGCAAGAACTGATTCCTGAAAGGTGTTCTCTGACTCTCTTAACGGGGACTATCGGGGTCCAGCCCCTTGATAGTCCCCTCCCAGGGTCCAGGAAGAATCTACAACCAGCTGATGATTTAATCTTTGATGAAATGAAGTGGATCTATGTACACGAAAATCTTTAGTCCATACACTTTATTCTTCTGGTAAATTCTCTCTTTACACAGCTTCTATTCTGCTCTCATTGCCCCATCTAGGTCCTTATCCATCTAGTTCCTTTCTGTTTAATGCTCTCTATATTTATCTACTGTCCCCTCTAAGTTCTATCTTAATTCTCTCCTCTTAATTCCACCTCATCTGGATCCTTCTCGTCTCGTTCTTACCCATCTAGTACTTTCCCATCTGGCTCTTCCCCATCTTCCATCCCGTCCTCAAGTTCTCTCTCTAGTTCTCCAGTAAAAGTCCTCAGAAATCCTCCCCAAGTCTCANTCCTCAAAATTCATGTCCGTCCTTATCCCTCTATGTTCCCCCCTCAGTTCTCTGAGCTATATTGTTATAAACCCAAGCAAAGCAATCCTCCCCCTACAGCCAGGTCACCAGGCCTGAATTCCTGCAAGGTCATAAAGACAGGTAAGAGTTTCCTGAGGCAGTGATTGTCAGGCTTTCTTTTACAACCTGAAAATGGAATGGTTAAAGGAGGAGGTCAGCTGAGGGCTGATATCAGTTAGTATATCAGAAAGGGGAATTGATGTGCTCAACCTACATTCCTAGAAGTAGTTAGGGGTCTATAAAGTTTGTAAGGCAGTATAAGGGTCTCAGCTAAAATTGCACAAGAGATAAAGCTATCCACTGGACCTAGGAAACAGGTGTTGTTTCATTTGACCTTGGATCCGTAAGTCTGTTCTTAGAGAGTACAGAGGTATCTACAACAGGCATTCCTGTTGTAGAAGGGAAATGGTATCCAGTAAATGATGGAAAAGCTACAATAACACACGAGAAATTCGTAGTAGGAAACGGCTAATAATCAAAAGCCAATATCACTAAGACTGCTTGAGCCTCAGTTTGATCTCCGGAAGGCCCTTGGCTTCTTCTAGGTATTAGCTTTGTCATAATCTGCTGAAATCCTACTTTATTTATTTTTGCGGTTTGCAGCAACTCTCCACATGCCCCCACACTCACACAAAGACACAAGAAGTAAATAAAATAATACCGAAATTTCAGACAAGAGGGTGGGAAAAGGAGGGGTGACCAGAGGGCACTGGGTATCAGCTAGAGTGGAGGAGTANGTTTGGGCAGCCTCAGGAGGGCCACAGTTACACATTGTATATTTCAAAATGACCAAATGGGTAGATTTTAATGTCTCTTTGCCTTAAATGATAAGTCNTTGAGTTGATAGACATGTTAACTAGCTTTCTGCAATACATATTATATATTTTTATATCATATAAACATATTGCACCATCTACACAATTATTATTTGTAAGTTACTTTCCAAATTCTACATGGAAGGCCTTGAGTAAATGATAATACTTTGGGGGTGCCTCTGAGAAGGCAGGGAACCCATTGTAAATTACTTCATCAACCGTGATATATACTAACAGCAATAATGAAGGCTACAAGGCCTAAAGGAAGGTTGACACATGGGCTTTAAGGATGGTTGCTGAGATTGGAATCCTGGCTTCACTTCTTCTCTGCATCAGTTTACTTTCAAGCAAGTTGTTTAACTTTATAGTTAGTTTTCTTGTCTGCAAGATAGGCTTAGAGTTCTGGGNTTGAGAGAACTTGTACAATTGAGCATTTAAACTATANCCTGTACACAGTAACACATGTGCTCAATGAATGTCAGCCACTGGAAAAACATTCAGGGAAACATTTGATGTACTTGGCAGTAATCCAAGAGAGTAGAGGCAGTGCAGTATGGTGGTTAGGAGCCCAGGCTTCAGAGGCTTTTTACTAGTTGGTTGTGTGAGGTTCCTGCCCAACCTGAACCATGGTGTTGTCTATAAGCAGAATCCAGTTTGTCTTTTCATGTCCNTGGGAAAGTTGTTTCAGGAACCCCAAAGGTACCAAACCAACAGATGCTCAAAGTTCTCTCTTTTAGATAGCATAATGTCTGCATGGGAACTTGCAGAGAACCTAGATCCACCACTATATAATAAATCACCTCTAAATGACATGGGATTGCTGTGGCAATCACTTTTATACTCTGGTGTCAGGGAATACTGTAAGGGAAAAGTGCATGCGTTCNCTACAGACGTGGTTTTCCTCCAAGTACTCAAGCATATGTGTGTGTGTCTTTTTTTTTTTTTAAGATTTATTTGTTTATTATGTATACAGTGTTCTGCCGGCATGCAGGCCAGAAGAGGGCACCAGATCTCATTACAGATGGTTGTGAGCCACCATGTGGTTGCTGGGAATTGAACTCAGGATCTCTGGAAGAACAGCAGTACTCTTAACCTCTCCAGCCCTGTTTTGTTTTGTTTTTGTTTGCTTTTTTGAGGCAGAATTTCTCTGTGTAGCAGCCCTGGCTGTCCTAGCCCTCGCTCTGTAGACCAGGCTGGCCTTGAACTCACAGAGATCAGCCTGCCTCTGCCTCCTGAGTGCTGGGATTTAAAGGTGTGTGCTACCACACCTGGCTGCAGTGCGGTTTCTGTGCAGCTCCTTCACCAGTCTCATAGTATCCCTCATTATTTCACCACTAGAAGAGGGCCTTGGTTATAAAATACCATTACGTGCATATCAGTATGAAAGTCAAAGAATGCTGTACTTCACTGACATGTCATCACTTAGAAAAGTATATGAAGTTGGTGCCACAGGAGTCATTGGCCATTGTGTCTGCTTCATACGTTCCCATTCAAGTGGAAATTCCTGGAGGGTAGAGAGTGACTCTGCCAAGCTCCCTATGTCTGTTGGTGCCCCGTACCTAACAGGTACTTGGTAAATATCTGGGTAGCTGTCCTGCCTTTGCATGGCATGGTTGGCAGAGTGTGTGCTCTTAGCTGTTGACCCTTTGAATCATTTCTGGCTTCTGGACGAGAGGAAACCAGCACAGAGCTGACTGCTGAGCAGATCATGATTGAATGGGCTGCCAAGGTGTGGTTGTTGAGTGGAATTTGCAACCAGATGCAATTGTTAGCTATTATTTCCAGCCCCCCCCCCACACACAGTGTTTCATAATGGAAATAAAGTTGGCTTTCCTGGCCATTAGCAGACCTCACCATTTCGGTTCCTAATTGTCTTTTTGTCTTGTCTCCTGTTAGTATCTACGACCTCGCATTTAAGCCTGATGGAACGCAACTGATTCTGGCTGCAGGAAACAGATTGCTGGTAGGATTTTGTCTGAGTTTCCATTCTGAGTGCTTTTTTTCTCCCTCCCTCTTGTAAGTACTCTGAAATTTGACCCTCTTTTTTGAGATAAAAAAGGCAAGGGCGGAAAAACTAGCCATTCCTTTTTAATAAGGAAGGAAATGGTGTATTTAAAACAGGTAGGCAAACTGTCTATCAGATAGGAACTCGTGAACAATGCCTCCTTTGGAGTCATTTGTCTTTCCCTTTTGAGACACCCATGAAATGGTTGTAGACAATTAATCAAAATGCCTTTGAAACTGGGTGGGTGTCAGTTCATATTTTGTTGGACCAAAGTGAAATAACAGGGCTAAAGGCTGTCCTTCCGTGAAAGCCAGAAAGTTGACCTTGGCTTCTGGACTTGGGATCCCCTAAACAGTTCCATATGAATGCTGTCCTATTGTTCATAGTTTCAAAGGACACAGGCTCCCTCTGGAACCTATCCTAGTACATAAGACTAATCTTCAGAGACGCCTTTCTGTTTGACCCAGAANCTTTATAATAGACCTTCTTCCGGTAAGACGCCGTCCTTTCTGCTGTGNCTAGATACACAGACTGATGGTGTCCGTGTTCTGTGTGGGAACTGCATAGTCTCACAACTGTGCTTGAGTTGTTCTGCAGACTTCCAGGGCAAACAGCATAGATCCTTTTCACNTCCCTTCATGGACTTCCTTCTCCAGTGCTGTGCCTGGGGGAGCTCTACCCTCATTTCTCAGATGCTCTGTTTTTACATCTCCACAGACTTAGCCATGTTGCACAACTATAAAATACCCTAACTGCACATTGCAGCTGGGTTTTATAACACTCCCTCCCACTTGCAAACCCCACGTTTGTTGTATCTGTGATTTTCAGACGTGGTAGCAAGTATGATGCATCTGTGTGTGCTGACATTAGTGGCAGTGTTGGCCCTGACAGTTAACCGTGTTGTCCACCAGCTCTTTGCCTGTGCTGGCAATGAGGCTTTGCTAATGAGGGCCTGCCTTGATGGGTCTTTCATCCAAGCCCACGTAAAATGAGTGAAATTTACCCGGGCCTGGTTGTGCAGGTTTATAATCTCAGCTCCTTGAGAGGAGGAGGCAGGGGGATCAAAGGTTCAAGGCCAGCCTGTGCTGCAGAGGAAGTTCAGAGCCAGCCTGAGCAGCTTAGTCAAACACTGTTTCAAAATAAGACTAGAAGAAAAGGCTGTGAATATAGCTCAGAGGCAGAGGGCTTGTCTGGCATTGTACAGTGCCCCAGGTGCAGTCCCCAGTACTGGGTGGGGAGGTGGGGAGAGTGGGTGAAGTTGGCAGAGCCTTCCCTCGAGTGAAAATCAATGTAGTTGCTGTTTCTCCACCATTGATGGTGTGTGCCAGGCCACACAGAGCATAGAGCTGGACCTCCACTTCTTGCTGGCCCTGCATTAAGGCTTATTCATTCTTGTTATACAGTGCTGTCTCTACGTGATACTAATTTAGGAAATCAACAACTGTTGTGTTATAAAAACAAAAATAGCAGTAGCACCCTGCAGGAATTTTGAATAATGGATGTCACACAGATAATCGATATTTTTACCCCCTTTGACAGGTTTATGACACCTCTGATGGCACCTTACTTCAGCCCCTCAAGGGACACAAAGACACTGTGTACTGNGTGGCGTATGCAAAGGATGGTAAGAGGCCTGTCTGGGTTCTGGTCTCTCTAATGGCCTTGTAGCTGCTCATCTTTCTCCTTAGGAATTCTGTAATTATCTTTAAAATACAACCTGCATGCTCAGAGGATAGGAAGCAGCTTAGACTTTAGCAAGTCATGGAAACGGGTTTTTGCTTGCCTTTTGTGGTGCTGGGGACTAAGCCCTGGGCCTTGTGCACACCAGGTAAGTGTTCTGCCACTGCGTTAGGACTCTACTCTACCTAGCCACATGTCAGGCACTGTCTCAAGTGCTTGGCTTATTTCAGAGAACAAAAGAGAAGAAGGGCTTGTTGGGAGCCAGGAAGGAAGGAGGGACCGGGGAACACGTAATGTAGTGTGAGCATAGTCAATGAGGGCTAAGTACAAGGCTGGCAGATGGCAAGGTAGACAGAATGTGAGGGTTGGGAGTGCTGGGTGGAGTGCAGTGTGGAGCAGAGGTCTGGTGCGTCATCCAGTAGGACGGGAGATGGGCCCATTCAGAAAGGGCAGCCACTTGCAGACCTGAGATTGAGAGATTTGGCACCAGGCATTTGAGGAAAGAGAGCTTCTTGAAGATGGAAGAGCCACTGCAGAAGCCCTTGGGTGGGGGCTAGGGCAGAAAGAGTGGGGGAGAACTGCCTTGGGTGGGGGCTAGGGCAGAAAGAGTGGGGGAGAACTGGGAGAGGAGATAGGACAGAACAGGTGTGGGGCGGCCAGATGGTGTCGGTGTCACCAGAGCCCTCAGTGAAGAAGTGACGGCCAGATGGTGTCAGTGTCACCAGAGCCCTCAGTGAAGAAGTGAAGTCAGCACTGTTGTTGGGGTCTGCATGGAGCAGAGGCTGATCTGATTTCTATTTTATACCAAAGATGTAGGGGCACAGGAAGCTGGGAGACAAGCCTCTTCCAGGACAGGGGTGACAGTGGCAGACTTCTGTGGGGGACAAAGAAGTGGTGAGAAGTGATCAGGTTCTGGATAGCTTTGAGGACAGAGCAGACCAGATTTTCTGGCAGGTTGGGTGTGAGTGTGAACATTGCAGGCAGCTCCACAGCCCTTGACCAAATGGCTGAATGGTGGAGTTACCCTCCACCGGTGTGGGTAGTGCTGCCATGGGGCAGTTGCAGGGGAAGATCCAGAGTTCAGGTGTACACATGTGCACAGTGGAAACTTGATGGAAGAAAGAGGAGAAAATGGCTGGATGCAAGCATCCATTATATGATGTAATATTACATGTTAATATATTATATAATATATTATAGTATATAGTGAGGCTATGGGACCTAGGACACAGGGAGGGCTTCGATTCAGAAAAGGGGCATGGCAAGCAGGGCCTGTGATAGTAGGGATCTAAAGGACATTCTCTCTGGTTCCTCTGTGGTTTTAGTGTAATGGGAAGCCACTGGAACCAAAAGTGAGGACTGGGAAGGAAATGTTAGAGAGTTGAAGAAAAACGAAAAAGTCAAATTGCAGCTTTGGAGACTGGGAGTTTGAATGGACTTGGGAGGTGCAGTGAGACCTCCAGGGGCTGAAAGGATGTACTTGAGACTGGTGGTCATGAATTGCAGGTGACATCACTTCATGTGGTTTGTCTTCTTACTCTGAGCTGCANAGTAGTGGGAGGAGAAGGGATGTGTTTAGTCCNAGTGCAGTTTTACAGGCAAGTGAGGTGAGGGCAGAGCAGAGAGAGTGAATGATCATATGCCATGACCTTGAAATGGGTGGAGATGGGCTGTGAGGGAAGGAGGGCGGTAGAGAGGAGGTGGGGTCTGGGCTTGAGGGGTTANTATACTGCAGCACCTGGAAGGTTGGGACAGAGAGGAGGTGGTTAGAGAATTGGTGTGTGAAATTGAGATTGTGAGTTAAAAGTAAATTCATGTGGGCTGNGGACATAGCTGAGTGGTGGAACACTTGCCTAGCATTCTCTTTCCCAAGGCCCTGTGTTCCTTCCACAGCACTGCAAAAATTATAGTAAGATGAAGAGAAATAGATGATAGATAAGTAGGTAGGTAGGTAGAGTGCTATGCCATGGAAGTTCCAACCTTAGGCCAACCCAAAAGCTGTGTGACTTTTGTTAATTTATTGGAATGGGCTGACAGCCCAACAGGTTAAGGCATTTGCACCAAGCCTGATTTGAGTTGGTTCCCTGGTATTCACTTGGTGGAAGGAGAGAACCTACTCCTGCAACTTGTCCTCTGACCTCCAAATGTGTACTGTGGCATGCATAAGCCCACACACATACACACTCATACAGAAAATAAATAAATAGATCTAAATTAAATTTTATGTCTTATTATTGTGTGTGTGCACATGTGGACGTATTTTGCATGGCACACATGTGAACATCAGAAGATAACTTGAGAGAGACTGTTCTCTCCACCCACCTTTACTTAGGTTTTGGAGACTGAGCTCAGGTTGTCAAGCTTGTGTGGCAAGTGCCTTAACCTGCTGAGCCAACTTCTGGCCCAAGCCCTGACTTTGACCTGGTTATTGTCTCTGTNACTTCCTGGGTCACATGTAGGGCTGGAGATGATGCTCTGACCACAGTTGGAGTCCCTACATCAAAAGCTACAGAGATTTGATGAGCCTAAGACCCAGGTACATAATTTCTTTGGATGTCAGACTTCTTTGAGAATTAGATAGAAGATGTAGGCCACTCTGTAGGTAAATGCATGTACTTCATGTATATGCAGCATATCCAGCTCTAGCCTGACTTAGCCTCGTCACTTCACTTTGGGAGAACTTTGACTTGCTAGGTCCTGGGGCAGGTTAGAGACAGCACACATTGCCTCATGGTCAAGTGTCTGCTGTAGCAGTTTGAGTTCAAGTTGATGCTCCAAGGAGACCAGTGGCAGGCAGCCTGGGTAACGGATTGATTTGTGCACAGGTGCAGAAGCTGCTGGGTATCCTGAGTGTGTGAGAGAGAAGCCCTGTGGCCTGTAACCCTGTGAGCAATGGCNTTAGTCAGCACTCTGCAGAACTCTGTCACACGTTGTCCTATGTGACCCTTCTTCTAGCCCTCTGAAGCATGGAGCAAGGGCACTTTTACTTCCTCTGACAGAGGGACAACAGGTCTGGAACAATTATAGAGCTTGACTGATGTCCTCTGCCTATGGTACCTGGGTTTTCCCAATGTATCATGCTTTTTGTGACACATAATGATTAGGAAGTCCTAGTACCTCCAAACTTGTCTATGCCCTTATTTCTGAAACTAGTGACATGCAGATTATGCTTTTACTCTTTAAGTCTGCTTGTTTCTGACTTCTGAAAGTTTCCTAAGTAATTAATGAGTCACCATGATTAAANGTGTGTAAGACAGAGTTCCTTTTTCAAGAGGAACAATAAACTAGTGTGAAGAAAGAGTAACAGTAGCTATGTTTTTAGCACAGTTCTGTTTTTTTTTTTTTNAAGATTTATTTATTATGTATACAGAAGAGGGCGCCAGATCTTATTACAGATGGTTGTGAGCCACCATGTGGTTGCTGGGAATTGAACTCAGGACCTCTGGAAGAAGAGTCAGTGCTCTTAACCTCTGAGCCACCTCTCCAGCCCCCATTTTTTTTTTTTTTGAGATAGGGTTTCTGTGTGCAGCCTTAGCTATCCTGGAACTCACTCTGTATACCATGTTGGCCTCAAACTCAGAGATCCACCTGCCTCTGCCTCCCAAGTGCTGGGATTAGAGGTGTGTGCCACCACTGCCCAGCTGTTCTGAACATTTTATATGTATGTGTGTGCATGTGTGCACATGCATGCCCTTTCTTCCCATCAACTATGAGGTAAATTCTATTACTGTCCATTTTCACATGAGGAATTGAAAGCCTGGAGGTATCCTGTAGCTAGTTCCGGTCACACAGCTGCTAGGTGACATCACTAGGGATTCTGACGCAGGATTCTGGGCCTGGAGCCCATACTTGTCATCCCCTGTGGCTCACCAGGTCAGGGAGGTGGTGGGAGGGGACACTTGACAGCAGAGTATCTTTCTGATCAGCGTTTGCTGCAGTGCCACGTGCCTCACCTGCAGTCTCCCACTGACTGCAGATGAACTGACTCACACAAGCCTCTGAGGGAGGACTTCTGCTCCCTCTCTGTTTCACATGGGGACACTGAGGCTCTGGGAGCAGTGGCTCCTGAAGGTCACCTTCCACTTGCCCTAAGAATAAAGTCTGAAAATCTGTAACAGGTTGGGCTGGTGAGGTGGCTCAGCAGGTAAAGGCATTTGCCTTTGTCACCAAGCCTGAAAACCTGAGTGTGATCAGTGAGACACACATGGTGGAAGGAGAGAACTCCCAGAGTTGTCCCAATGTGCACCATGGTGTCTTTTGTGCCTCCCTCATACACACAAATAAGTAGTAAAAATGTAATAAAAATCTGCAGTTGGGTGTNCAAACCCTGGCCCATGCTTGCCTTCAAGCCCTCCTCTCACCAGAACAGATGAAGGCTCCTGGGGTTTGCTGCCGGGTACCTACTCTTCCACATGCTAGTAAGTTGGTATCCATGGAGGAAATGAGGAATTACTAGGTATATGTTGCTTCTTTCTAGCCTGTTCTCACTTAAAGCCCAAGTAGTGTAGCAATGCAGGTCTCATCTGTCACTCTTCTATTCATGCCTTCCCCTGGCTTCTCACTGCTTGGGGGATAAAAGCAAGATCTCTGTTATGGCCCTGAAGGCCCTAGAGATCCCCCAGTCACCTGCTTCATTCCTTGCCACCTTCTCTAAGCTGGGTACCTCTTGGCCTAGTAGCCGTGCCAGCTTTTTGGTGCCTCAAGGCCTTTGTGAATGTTTTATCCATGTGCACAACTTGCTCTTTCTTTGTCCTTGGGTCAGCTCTGCTTATCCTTTAGAGCTTCACTAAAGGATCTTATCTTTTCGGTCCTCCAGGTTAGTGGTTCTCAACCTTCCTGACGCTGTGACCCTTTAATACAGTTCCTCATGTTGTGGTGACCCCAACCATAAAATTATTTTTGTTGCCTCTTCATAACTGTAATTTTGCTACTATTATGAATCGTAATGTAAATATCTGATACACAGGATATCTGATATGTAGCCCTTGTAAAAGGGTCATTCAACCCCAGAGGGGTCATGACCCACAGGCCGAGAACTGCTGCTCTAGGAACTGCTGACCCAAGAGCACAGTTTCAGTCAGGCAGGATGGCTAGGTTTTTGAGATCTGTTGAACGGTGTGGTAAGCATAATTAACAATAATATATATTTTAAAGCTGCTAAAAGAACAGATTTTAATGTTCTCATTGTTAAAAATACAAGTATCTAAGGTGATAAATATGTTAATTTGCTTGATATACTTACTTGGCTAAATATAAAACACTGCACTGTACTNCATAAATATATACAACTTTGGGGGCTGAGGGGATGGCTCAGTTGTTGTGTGCCTGCTGCAAAAGCATGAAGACCTGAGTTTGCATCTCCAGCACCCACAGAAAAACTTGGGCACAGTGCTGTGTGCCCGCCCTCCCATAACTAGGGAGGTGAGGACAGAGGGGCTCATTGACAGCTAGTNGGACTAAGTCTGTGAGCCGCAGGGTTCGAGAGAGAATCAAACACAAGGTGGAGAGCAGTAGAGGACATCTGACATCATGTGAACACATGCATACCCACATCCACCACACAAACGTGAAGAGATAAACATGGACAGCTGTAAAATTAAAAAAAAAATTAGGAAGCTGGAGAGGTGCCTCAGCAGTCAAGAACACTGGCTGCTCTTCCAGACGATCCATGTTCAATTCCCAGTACCCCCATGGTGGCTCACAACCACCTGTAACTCTAGTTTTAGGGAATCTGATGCTATCTTGTGTCCTATGCAGGCACCAGGCATGTATGTGGTACACAGACATACATGTAGGCAAACACCCATACACATAAAATAAAAATAAGTAAAATCTTTAAAAAAATAGCAAGTTTAATGTTAGTTTTCCCAGTTACTCTCTTTCTGTACAGGACCCACCCCCTCCTAGATCCAATTTGTGTTGGATAAACTTAATGTCTGCTTCTTGGACTAGACACCACGGAAATGAAGCTTAGCTGTTTTAGTCACTGCTCAGCCCTTACTGCAGAACATGGCACACAGATGTAGCCAAGCCTCAGTGAGTCTGGGTGTACTTGGTGCCAGGAAAGTCCCACCTGCAGATTCCTTGCTTCCATGGTTGATGAGAAGCAGCAGAAGGGCTGGGGTTACAGCTTCTTTGTGGGCTGGGTACTTGGTATGTGTGGGCCCTAGGACCTGTCCCCACACCACATCCAAAAATGGCAGTATAGAATAAGGGACACTTAATACCTTTTAAAGATATTTTTTAGACAGGTCTCTTGTAGTTCAGTTTCAAACTCACTATGTAGCCAAGGATGACTCTGAACCTCTGATCTTCTTGCCACCACAAGTGCTGGGTGATAGAACACTAACTACTACTCCAGTTTCTGCAGTGCTGGGATTTGAACCTGGGGCCTCATACATCCTAGACAGCTACTCTGCCAACTGAACTACATTCCTAGCTAATTAGGTACCTTGAAGAATTACTTTTCTTGGACATACTGTCTGGAAAATGCTGGTTTAAAATACATGTGCTGATTTTCTTTTGAAAACCCTTTCAGGCAAGCGCTTTGCATCTGGATCTGCTGACAAGAGCGTTATTATCTGGACCTCAAAACTGGAAGGCATTCTGAAGTACACGTAAGTCACTCCATGGGTGACAGCATTAGAGTTGTACTCTTACTATTTTGTTTGCTTGAGACAGGGTCTCCCTCTGTGAGGCCAGCCAAAGCTTATACCTGCCCTGCCTCAGCCTCAGGCAACTGGGTTTACAGGTGTGCCCACTAACCACACCTGACTGCTCTGAATGCTATTCACTGTGGCCACAGCCTTGTGGAAACAATGTACAGAAGATTTCCTCCTCAAATGAACTTGAATTCAGCATGAGGGTGGGTTGGTAGTGAATGACCACTAACTAGCTTAGCTAGCACTGAGCTGTGTGTCATGTAATGTATTTTGCTAATCTGACAGCACAGATTTCCATCACTCCTCTCTCACCCAGCCTATCCTCTTCAGTGTCTCTGCCTCCAGGAATGGCTATGCATCTACCCAGTGTCAAAAACTAGAAAAGCTAGTGTGCTCTAAGCTTCCTACTCCTTAGGGGCTGTGCTCAAATCTCTCCCTTTCCTAGCAAGCCCCCCCCCACACACACACACATCATACAGGTCTCAGGTGCAGCTGTCCCTGCTGCCAACTCTCTCCTTCCCCTCCAGACTCAGGAGGGCCTGTCCTGAGCATTTCTTATAGCTGTGGCCTTACATATTCTATCATTGATTGATGTCACCCATTGGCCTGTGGGCTCTGGAAAGTAGACACTACCCCTGCTTTTGCAGGCTTGTATTTCTGACACCTAGCCTGGTCCACAGTAAGTACTTGACAAACAACTTTTTTTTTTTTTGGTTTTTCGAGACAGGGTTTCTCTGTGTAGCTTTGCGCCGTTCCTGGAACTCACTCAGTAGCCCAGGCTGGCCTCGAACTCACAAAGATCCGCCTGCCTCTGCCTCCCGAGTGCTGGGATTAAAGGCGTGCGCCACCACCGCCCGGCTATTTTCAGTTATTTTCAGTTGTAGAGAAATACCCCAAATATAAACTGTGCCGTCGCCACCAGGTGTTATGTACATTAACACTGTTGTGCAACCAAACTTTGGCAAGTAAAGTCTTCAGAACCATTCATCTTGCTGAACTTAAACTCAGTGCTTAACACCTTCCATTTTGCCCCATTGCAGCCCTGGCAACTGTCATTCTCCTTTCTGGCTCTAGGACTTTGGCTCCTTTAGGTGTCTCATATAAGTGGAATCATATAGTATTTGGTGTTTTGTGATTGGCTTATTTCATGTAATGTCCTCATGGCCCATGCCTTCCTCTTTAAGGCTGAAGTAATACTCCATTGTGTGTCTATATCCCATTTGGATTGCTCAACAGCTGATGGACACTTAGGTTGCTCCCACCTGGTACCTACTGTGAATGAGGCTGCTCTGAACAGAACAAGCAATGTTTAGCTGAACAGTGAGTCAGGTCATGCATGCAGTGTCACCAGAAAGTGAAGGACTAGAACAGGGACCGAGATGCCNTGNAGTACACCTGGCCTGCACTGTCTTCATCACACTCTACCCTATATTTCTGGGCCTCTGGAAATGGTCAATTAGAGCCACAAGTAAAGGATGCTGTCTGCACCTGGCACTAAGCTGGTTCTCTGTGTCTTTATCTCAGTCACTCACTGGAGGTGTCAGGAGGAGAGCCCTGGAGGAGGAGGGGCTTGAATTAGGTGGGGTGCAGGGTGGGTGGAAACTGGTGGTAAGGGCAGTCCTGTAAAGGAGTCCCTGAGTTGGCTGTTGATCCCTCAGGGAAGGGCTTGCAATGTGTCATCCAAGGCTTCAATAGTGTTTTTTTTTTTCTTTTTAAATTTATTTTATGTATATGGATATTTTGCCCGCAGAGGCTAGAAGAGGGCATCATATCCTTTGGAACTGGAGTCACAGACAGCTGTGAGCTGCCATGTGGGTACTGGGAACCGAATCCTGGTCCTCTGGAAGAGTAGTAAGTGCTTTTACCTGCTGAGCTGTCTCTCCAGCCCCTTCAAGCCTACTTTGACTCTCCAGTTGGAGCCACTGAGATGTTTGTGGTTTGCTGTGAAATAATCTTCAGTTCTTCCCTTTCCAGGCACAATGACTCTATACAGTGTGTCTCCTACAACCCTGTTACCCACCAGCTGGCATCCTGTTCCTCCAGTGACTTTGGTAAGTTTCAACTCCCAGCACCCCTGGTGGAGAATGCTGAGACTCACACAGAACCTGCTGGCCTGGCCCAGGAGAGAGAGGCCTCTTCTCCACCTCCAGCAGCTGAGGGGAGGTTCATAGTTATCTTTTAAATTTGCAGAAAGAGACAATGAGAGATGATGACCTTGAGGGTGGTGAGATATCTGAGANAGATGAGCAGTAGGGTCCTAGGCAGGAAATAGTGTGATGGACAGGAGGGCACAGAAGACTCTGACTCGCCCTAGCAGGGATTGTGTCTCTGTCCCCACCTTGGTATTCACCCACATCCACATATGTGGAGTTCACCCTTTCAACTGTGCTACTGACTCAGTGTGTCCTTATTCTTGTCTCTGTGCCAGTGGTTCTGCTTCCTGGGGACAGCAGACCTTTGCCCCCCGCTCCAGGTGCCATACAGGGCTGGCATGTGCTGGGACAGGAGGTGGCAGTGATGTGTCTGTGAAGGGAGGAGGGAGGCTTNTGAAGCATGAAACATTGATGCTGGCTTCCAGCTCCATGCCAAGAGACCCACAGGACAGCTACAGGGCTAGGAATCCAGAGGCCTAAGCCTTCTCAGTACCTCTATGTCCTTATCCAAAAGGAATGTGTTCCCTACCTTGTCTGTCCTGTCCCACTCATATAGTTTTAGCTTCCAAAGAGAATGCAGAACAACACAGTTTATCAGTGGTGGAAGTATTGCCTTTGCTTTAACAGTTTAGCGTATCTTCTTGTGGGCTGCTGATCTGTGCTGTGTATCCCTGCTCTCAAACTTTTGGACGAGGAAGATAGGATTTGTAAAAATATCTTGAGTAAAAATAGTTGGGCTGGGGAGATGGCTCCATGGGGTAGAGTGCTTGCAGCATGAGGACCAGAGTTCAGAGCCCAGGTACCCAGGTACAAGCCAGTTGTGGTGGCTTTTGTCTGTGACCCCAGNACTGGGGCAAGACTTCCAGATCCCAGGGTCTTGCTGGACAGACAGTCTAGCCAAAATGGAGAGTGAAGTTCAGTGAGGGACCCTGTCTAAAAAATAGATAGAGGAAGACATCTCAGGGTCAGCTTCTGCTTCCCAGGCAAGCATCCCTGCACACAGACATCACTATACATACACATGCAGCAGTACCTGAGGGATGTTTATAGCGTGGGAGGCACTGTGCTGATGGTTTACAATGAAGTTTTTAAAAAGAGAATTCCTATGGTTTGAGAACCATTTAAAAAAATTCTGAGTTCTGAGTCCTGTACCAACTCCTGAGGTCAAGTGTTTCACTTGTTCCCTCCCTCCTGGTGAAGGAGAAAACACAGGGGCTCTGTGTAGTCACTTAGCCAACACTGGAAGAGTAGGGTTGAAGCCCAGGCTGGACAACTATGTGCAGAGCTTGAGGGAGGCTAGGCAGAAGGGGTTCCTGCAGCTGAAGGCGCTGCGCATTTACAGTGGAGCACAGATAACATGCACAGGTGGGATGGAAATGTTTGAAAGAAGGGAGAGNAAGGTTCAGTCATTTGACATGTGTTCCCAGAACCTTGCTCTGCTCCAGGGTCTCCAGGGGCTCTCATGACTGGGGCAGCAGGGGAAGAAGAGAAGATAAGACACATGTAAAACTGGGATCAGGTGGACCACAGCATCCTGGAAGCCCATTCTGCTTATTATATAGAGTTGAACAGAGAGGCAGGTNATTGCTTGCAGCTAAGTCAAAGAGGCAGGGTTATCACAGATAAATTCGGAGGCAGGGTTATATACAGCTGGATCAAGGAGGCANGTTTAGTTAATCTCGGTCAAAGCAGTCTCTGTAGGGAGCAGTCTTCAGGCCATAAATATCTGGGGAGAAAGCTATGTTGAACATTTTCTGAATGTATTGTCAACATCTACACATGGATCAGAAAGTAGATGTGCTGAGATTAAAGGCATGTGCCACCACCACCCAGCTTAACTCATTATTTNAATGCTGAGCGGTTCTCTGATTGCCATGCCCTAGCTATGAGCAGCTAAGTTGTCCTTTTCTTTGAGATTTAAATCTTGGAGAAGTTGGCTAGAACTTCATCATCTACCTTTTTTAAAAAACAATTCCCAGTACATTGCAAAGACAGCACAGAGCAACCTCATGTATTCTTCACCCGGTTTTCTTAGTGGATGCACCTTAGGCAGCTTTTGGGCATTACAGGAGCCAGGGAAGGAGGGCACAGGAGCCAGGGAAGGAGGGCACAGTGCGTTTGTGGTTTTGTCATTTCATTGTATGTGTGGCAGTGTACTACCACTGCATTACAGGATCTCATTCCCATANCAATGCCTGCCACTCACAATCCCTGCCACCTGGTATCTGAAATCCCAGTAGCCATAGCTCTGTTCTCCAGTTGTGTGATTGATTTTTAGTTTGTTGTATACATGAACTTACATTGTACTGAACTTTTCAAAGTTGGCTTTNCCCCCTTTAACTCAGCATAAGACTCCAGAGTTATGAGTTTTGTATGGATGAATAGTTTATCCTCTTTATTGCTGAATAGTCTTTTGCTGTCTTTTCTTTTGCCTGATACTGAAGGGCTGTGGTCTCCTGAGCAGAAATCTGTCTCCAAGCACAAATCCAGCAGCAAGATCACCTGCTGCAGGTAAGCCAGAGAAGCTCTGATGACAGGCTTGTGCTCCTTTCTCTCCCCAACAGACTCACACAAGCCACTAATTTCACACCACAGAGACAGTATTGTGTCGGCTAGTTGGTAGAGGCTTCTGTGTTTCCTTTTTTCTTCTTCTCTTGTCTCCTTGATGGGAATGACTTGTGCCGGTGACCACCTTCACTTGGTGAGCTGGCATGGGCTTCTTCACCAGGAAGGTCTGGCAGGANCCTCTCACTTTGGTGCTAGACTCACATCAGAATCTAGATCTTGTAACTGACAGGCCTGTGACCTTGGGAAGGTTATTAAATCTCTCTGAGCTGGAGCCTCAGGGTCCTCATGGACCAATGGTGATAACAGCTGGGGATGTGCATAAACAAGAGTGCCAGCAGCACAGCACCAGGCCTAGGCACTCTAAGACTCAGCAGCTTCTGGGGGTACTCTAGGATTCAGCATTTGTCAGCATGAGTGACATATCAAGCCCTGCTCAAGGCTAAAAAGACACAGGACAGTGTGTTTACTGGGAGCCCCTGAATTGGGAGGGGGTTGAAATGCAAAGCAGAAAATGGGGGCTGGTCTGGAGTGCAAGGGCAAGCTGTCATGGAGATGTGGGCAGAGAGCCAAGGGATAGATGCCCTCTGAAATAGACGCCAATGCCTTAAGGTCTCACTGAGTNCAGAGGTAAAGTGACTGTCCAAGCTGGTATCTAATTCTGTGTCAGGAGTGAGCAAGAGTGACGAAACCTTAGCCTGGCTGCTACTGCTGCCTCCCTGAGCTTTCCTGCTTTACCGGCTGTGTCTTTTCCATCTCCCATGCTCTTCATTGGTTGTGTGTGCAGCTGGACAAACGATGGTCAGTACCTGGCTCTGGGGATGTCCAATGGGGTCATCAGCATACGGAACAAAAATGGTGAAGAGAAAGTGAAGATTGAGCGGCCAGGGGGCTCCCTCTCCCCAGTATGGTCCATCTGCTGGAACCCTTCAAGGTACCCATGGCTGTCTTTCTCCTAGCTGGCACTGTTAGAAGAAGGGCTTTCTCAGCCCTCTGAACTCTTTTTCTCTTCCTGACATCTTTGTAGTTTAAACTTCTCTCTCCCCACTTGCCCGGTCTTTTGGAACCTGTTTTTTATAAATGAAGTTTTAAAAGAGCCTATATTGAGTTTTGGAACAGATCCCAGAGATTTAGCTAAGCAGATGAACTATCTAGGCCAGCCGAGAGAGAGAGAGAGAG
>LZPO01097124.1:409247-432517 GCA_001675575.1 Neotoma lepida
GAGGAGAGAGGAGAGAGAGACAGAGAGAAGAGGGAGAGAGAGGAAGAGGAGGAGAGAAGAGGAGAGGAGAGGGAGAGAGGAGAATGGCTTCTTCATGAGCTGAGATGGTTGGGATCTCCCTGCCCTTCTCTTCTTGCTTCTTTGGTGGTTCCTCCATGCCCTGGAGGACGCACCCACCCACCTGTTACACTGTTAGCAGAACAGCGCTTTCTTGAGTGCTTTTTTTTCTGTGTCAAAAAGTTAAAATGAAGCCTACAAATATCCCTAAAGCCTAAAGGTCTGCAGACAGTTGGCACCTACCTGCTCATCCTTACACACACTTGACTTTTATGTCCCTGTGACTTAGAGGGTTGACTAAAAGCTTTCCCGGCTCTTTGTGTAATCCTCTAATATTATTAAACCTATCCCCACAGAGTTCTCTGAGGGTAAATTAAAGGACTCAATTATTTACCGTCCCAATGTTATTTTACAGGTGGGCGCCCACTTGATTTAGGAGGCTGTTTAATTCCGTTGCATTTCTTACAACAGGTTATTATAATTCTTCCTGAATAATTCTGCTCAGCGGAGGCCCTCCATGTGTATATAATGCCTTCAAAGGCCATTAGCTTACCCCAGAGTTCCTGCTGTTTGATTTTGTGGCCACAGATGACTTTGTGGCTTCAGGCTACCATTTTTAATTCATGAGGAACAGGATGCCCAGTGTACCTGGTGGCTGTCCTCTTCCGGGCAGGGTCCAGGGGCTCCTTGGCAGGTTTTGAAATTATGGCTTTAGTGTAGTCCTAGGCAATGTGATTGTGAACATCCGCTTACTGTCTACAGCCGATGGGAGAATATCTGGATGAGCAGAGAGAACGAGGATGCTGAGGATGTCATTGTCAACAAGTATTTTCAGGAAATCCCTTCCATTCTGAAGTCAACAGTGTACAGTAGTCAGGGTAGTGAGGCAGAGGAGGAAGAGCAAGAGGAAGAGGACGACAGTCCCAGGGACGGCAACTCGTGAGTGTGTCCCAGAGTGAGGACCCTCCTCGGGAGGGCCCAGGCCCCTGCACAGACCTGCCGAAGCAGATGCTTCGGAGAAGCTCCTTGGCCAAGGGCAGCAGAGCAGGGGCCGGAGGATTGCTGGTGCGCCCCCACACTCACAAGGGAAGCTCCCCCTGAGAAGCATGTGTGGGTGGCAGACAGCACAATCCTCTGAGAAAGGAGGAGAAACTGGGTAGTGCGGAGGAGGATGCACCTCTGNGAACTGCCATCTCTGCAAAGGCCCTGGCACCTCTGTACATCACCTCTGACTTCCATGTGTCATTATCATAACCGTGCCTGCTTCTTAACCTCTGAGTGAGCCCTTCCCAGCAATCCCAGACATTCTCTGAGAAACTTGATTTACAATATCCATGTAGGGCCACTGTTNACCTGATACTTTTGTTACTGGATGTGCCTTCTTGGCCTATTCCCACACCATTTCACCTTGCATTGCTAGGATGTATGTAAAGGGGAAGCCCTTAGCTTTCACCCCATCCCACACCCACAGTCCTGGCTGCTGGGAAGTCTCTCCTCTCTCAGTTGAGATTACCTGTAAGAGAAATCCTTGCAAGTGGCGTGGGAAAAGCTGAGGCAGCCAGGATGTGGTGATTGGGCAATCTTGTCCCTGCTTGGAACCCTCCTCACTGCAACCCTGACACCTAAGATTCATTAGAGGAATCCAGGTTTGTGGGTGGGAAGTGGGGACAAAGAAAGGAGGAAGGGATGGCCTTCAGGTTCCCATCTGAATTCCAGCCCTTTCTTATTATTCAGTATGAGTGTTTTGCTAGAGCTCCACTGCCCACCATGCTGGGTGGATGGATTGGACACTCCTAGTCTAGTGTCCAGCAGCTGAGCCTAACCCAGAACCACACATGGTCTCTCCACTGGAGCTTCACTGGTGGCTAGGGTTTGGACTTCAGCATCAGTCATCACAGGTCATCTGCAAGCCTTCTGCCAGCATCTTTTCTACTTTTTCCCCTTGTTCTTAATTCTGAATTAGTGTCTATGGCGTTTTCCTCTCTGCCACCCCTGGCTGGGTTTTACAGACAGACCATGCTGCATAGAGCATGCTTATGTGGCTAGTGGTGCTGCCCAGTGATTGTCAGACCCTGGGTTCAGGGAAGCAGGGCGGGTTAATAAAGACTCAGCCACCTGGGGAGGTTTATGGTCCAGCCTTGATGCTGGGAAGCCTGTCTACATTCTGAGTGGTTGGCTACCCGTCTGAGTGGAGGAGGCCTTTCTCCTANGTTCTGGCCCTGAAGTCCCATCCCAAGGCGCAGATCTATAGGCCTCTCTGTTCCATTGGCAGTCTTCAAAAACTTGAAAAACTTGCTCATCTTCACTCAGATGCCATTTCACCTCTTCGAGAGCCCTAACTGCAAGAGAACTTGGGTGTGGGTGCCACTCTTCCTCTTCAGGAAGACTGAGCAGTTTCCCATCTACTAGAACAGTCTAGCCTCCTCACTGTAAGCTATGTCTCCTGGCTACTCCCTACACTTTACACATGAGAAGGGTACACTTGGATGTGCAGCATGCTCATCCTTCAAGTTGCTCCCAGGAACTCTGAAATGAGGGATTTACCCTCTGCTGTTGCAGCCATGTCCTAGCCCAGGCTGTTCATGGCTCGGAGTCAGTGCAATAGCAGATCCCAGGAGGGCCAACCCTGTCTCTGCTTTAGTCTCGGGACTCATTGATGCTTGGGCTGTGGCTTTGTAGCACTTGGCTCCCTGACAGCCTGGCCAGGACTTTCTTTTTCCTGTTGTTTGTTAAGCCCCTAGCCATANTCATCAGCAGGCTGTGCCCCCTTATAACCTCTTTTGTCTTCTGTTGATTAGAGAGGAACATAATGACATCCTGGCTGTAGCTGACTGGGGACAGAAACTTTCCTTCTACCANCTGAGTGGGAAACAGGTATGTGGCACCGCACAGACCCAGTTACACATGTCAGCCATAGCACACTTTGATAGTGCTGTTTTGACCACACAATCATTGTTAGCCTCTGTGTAGTGAACACGTGCTGTGGCTGCAGGGCCTGGGCCCAGTGCTTTGTCTTTTCTTCTTCAACTCTTCAACCCAGTGAGGAGAGACTTTAAATATGTACTTCTAGAAATNGTGAGACCAAGACAGAGCAGGAAGTGCCACACAGTTGGAAAATGGTGGTGCCTGGGATTGAGACCCAGATCAGATTAATTTATTAGTTCTTTGAGAATTTCCAATAGGCTTTTAAGAAGACATGCCCAGAGACATGTTTCTTTCAACAAAGTCCCACCCCTCTAAACTTTGCCTCTTCTCCATAATGCCATTGGTTGGGGACCAAGCCTTTGACACAGAGTTCTGAGAATCGTTTAAGGTTCAAACCATGGTACAGATGGTAACTCCAGCTTGTTTGGGACAGTGAAGTTATTTTCTTGGTTTTGAAGTATCTTTTTAACTCTGGAGTGATTTGGGATTAAATATAGGACAAGGATTGATAAAGCAAAGCCGAACTTTTCATCAGACTTGGTAACATTTGTGTAATTTTGGCCTTTTAGGCATCTGTAGTGCTTGATGAGGCCCTGGCTTCGTAGCCACAGCTGGTATTCCCTGGTCCAGACATTGTTATGCTGTTTACAGGACTAGCTCTTTCAGTCCTCAAACTCCTCTGGAGGAACTGCTACCATCATTGTTCTACATGGAAGAAAATTGAGGCCTTGAGATGCAGAGGGCATCAGACCCCCTGGAACAAACAGGAGTTACACCATGTGGGTGCTGGGAACCAAACTCAGGTCTTCTGCAAGAGCAGCCAGTGCTCTTAACCTCTGAGCCATCCTTCCAGCCTCACTGTTTTCTACTTTGTGAACATTTGAATTATATTCTGGGCATTCTGTAAATGGTACATCATAGAAACTCATTTCTCTCCTGTTCCTCTGAAGGTGTGTACATGTGCATGGGTGTGGGGTNTGAGGTGGTGGTGNCCTTGCTATGCTCTGCTCCGTATTTTCAGTGGGTAGCAGCTGAGACCTCAGTCCAGTTCTTTGGCTTCACCTGTACATCTCATGCATGGGCAGCTCAAGGTTTCCAGAGAGTGAGTGAGCCTGTGTGCAGAATGCCTTCCTTCGGACCTTCCTTTCTGCAACACCCCACCTCACTGTCCAGCTCTCAGATGCTGTGCCCACCCAAAAAGGAGCTCACAGGGCCAGTGTTCAGAGGAGCCTGCCTGAGGCTCTTTCTCTTGCCTAGTTTCTGCCTGCTTTGGGCACCCACCCCTGCTTCAGTTGGTCCTAGTTGGTCCCGAGCTGATGGTTGTTGCTTGCAAGAGGAAGTCTTAAGCCCCAGCCCGCAGTTGTCAGCCCTTGGTGTCATGACAGGTGCCGGGAGTTTCTTGTTAGACTTTGTAGCGTTGGGAGGTAGGAGGGAAGCTTTCAGTTGTTAGGCATTTGNAATTCCTAAAAAGGAAAGAAAAAGTGAACATACTAAATTTATAATTGTAGTTTAAATTAGTTGAAGGGAATTAACTAAGTTGAAATTGGAGCTGACTATTTCAGTGGTTTTATATGTTCACAATTGCATTCATTAAACTGTCAGCACCAATTGATTATTCACTTTTACTAGATTTATAAATAGGAAAACATTTGTAAATTGACCCTAAACCTTAAAGCAAGAACCAGGTTTTCAGTCTTGTTTTCCTTAAATGAATAAAGAATAAAGGGCAGTCTTTTCAAGTGAATAAGCCCAGAAAATAAACAGAGAAAAGAAGCTGAGGTTAGCTTCTGGCCATGTGTGAGGCGGGTGAACAAGGAGAGATTCCCTGGCATCCAGATTGACTGAGGAGGTTAGGCCCACTTTGCAACAGTTAGGTCAAGCATTGCTGATTTTAGGAGCCAAGGATTTGGTTAGGTTGAAGAGGAGGTGTGGATGTTCCAGAGGTGGAAGGGTCTGTGTAGGTAATGGGATAGCTTAGGAGGTAAGGCTAGGCAGTCCCCAACACTCCCCCTACCCCACTGATGTTGGTGGGGAAGCCCTTACTGGGGTTCAGGAATGGTCTTTCACTTAAGGTATGGTCTCTTTCCTCAGATTGGAAAGGATCGGCCACTGAACTTTGACCCCTGCTGCATCAGCTACTTCACCAAAGGAGAGTACATTTTGGTGGGGGGTTCAGACAAGCAGGTATCGCTTTTCACCAAGGATGGAGTGCGACTGGGGACCGTTGGGGAGCAGAACTCCTGGGTGTGGACCTGTAGAGTGAAACCTGACTCCAACTATGTGGTAAGTGGGGGAAGTCCATCCTCCAGAGCCTTTCTAGAGGAGGCCCTGAGCAGCAGGTCAGCCAGGCAGACTCTTGGCCATCGCTCCTAATGGGGAGTGGGCTGCTCTCCTCCCAGTGAGATTGACAGCTCTCTTGTAAACAGGTGGTAGGCTGCCAGGATGGCACCATTTCCTTCTACCAGCTTATCTTCAGCACAGTCCACGGACTCTACAAGGATCGGTATGCCTACAGGGACAGTATGACAGACGTCATCGTACAACACCTGATCACGGAGCAGAAAGGTAAGAGGCAGGCTTGCCTCTGCTTATAAATACCAGCCAAGAGGTGGGCACAGGGCTGGTGACAGGACACACAAAATAATAGGAAATGTCTCCCCTGGTCTTTTTTTTTTCTCTGAGACAAGGTGTTTCTGTGTAACAGGTCTGGCTGTCCTGGAACTCACAGCCTGTAGACCAGGCTGGCCTTAAACTCACAGAGATCCGCCTGCCTCTGCCTCCTGAGTGTTAGGATTAAAGGCGTGCACCACCACCAACTGGCATCTTTCCTCATCTTGCTTAAGCTTTTGGCAGTAGAAGGAGGATACAGATCCCTTTGAAGATCTAGCAAAAGCAATAAAACCTGTCAAAACAAAACAAAAACAGCACCAACTCACTACATGTTACAGATAATTCTAAGGTATACATGGACTCCTTGAGACACAGAAGCTGACTAATCAGAGCTATGACGGCTGACCTGCATGGGGCTTGGTGGACCTCTACCCTGACTGGTCAGAGCCACTTTGGCATACTTTTCCTTCAGCTTCTGTTTGTCTCTTAATAAGTTCTGCTAGACAAGTAGGGCGGTGGATAGGTTCAGGCTTGGTCAGAGGTTCAGGGATTGTCTTAGGGTTTCTATTGCTGTGAAGAGACACCATGACTACAGCAACTCTTAAAAATGTTTAATTGGGGCTGGCTTACAGGTTCAGAGGTTTAGTTCATTATCATCATGGTGGGAAGCATGGCAGTATGCAAGCAGACATGGTGCTGGAGAAGGAGCTGAGAGTTCTANATCCAGATCAACAGGCAGCNGGAAGAAAGTGATACTGGGCCTAGCTTGAGTATCTCAACCCTCAAAGCCCACCCCCTGTGGCAGACTTCCTCCAACAAGGCCAAACCTACTCCAATAAGGCCACACCTCCAATAGTGCCATTCTCTATGAGTCTCTGGGGGCCATTTTCATTCAAACCACCACAGGGATCCAGCCTCACATAGTCTAAATTCTGACAGTTCCCCTTCTGTTCACCTAAGTAGCTCTGCTGGTTAAGGAGGCCAAGTTCCACTCAGCTGTATCATATCTGGATGTGCTGACCACATATGCTATCTGGATGCGGCTAGCCAGATATGGCTAGGTGTCTTTGCATAAAGGTCCCAGTTAGGGGCCATCCTGCTGATTCAGTTTGGCTTTTTTNTTGTTGTTGTTTATTTTTTAGTTTTTTGAGACAGGGTTTGTCTGTGTAGCCCTGGCTATCCTGGAACTAGCTCTTTAGACCCCTCTGGTCTCGAACTCACAGAGATCCATCTGCCTCTGCCTCCCGAGTGCTGGGATTAAAGGCATGCGCCACCACTACCCGGCAGGTTTGGCTTCTTTTGTCCCTGCCTGGGTAGATCTGTGTTTTGAAAATTCCATCTAGGCGTTGGGAATGTCGCCACTGGGATAGNTAAGCAGTGTCCTCTTCAGGTTGTTTACCCCACTTGGTGTGTAGAGAGGCAGAGCCTACCTCATGGAAGTCCCTGTGGTCAGGAGGGTTGCAGGGGTGTCGCTAGCTGTGAAATTGTCATCGTGNTGGGCTCTTGATCACTAGGGGCCGCCTTTGCTGTGCAGAGGAAGGAGCTCAGACACACAGGACAAGTGGGGGTGGCATTGACTGCTTGGCTTCCTTCAGTGTAGCTTTGGGCCGCACAAATTGTAGCAGCTATCGCTCTGGACCCCCCTTAGCACATGGCAGGTGCTCTGGGAAGAATTTTAAAAAGATTTATTTACTTTATGTGTGTCTGAGTGCCTGTATATGTGTATCATGTATGTACAGTGCCAGAGGAGGCCAGAAGAGGGCAACAGATCCCCAGGAACTAGAGTTACAAATTGTTGTGAGCCTCCATGTAGGTACTGGGAACTAAACCCTAGTCTTCTGTGAGAGCAGCAGTGCTCCAACCACTGAGCCACCTCTCCAGCCCCTGCAAAGACTTTTTAATGAGAATGTCTCACTTTAATTGTCAGGAGCATTAAATAAATAAATGATGGCTTTTAATTTCTCTCTTTCACCTTACTTAACAACCTTTTGCTGGAGTCTTTTTATCCCCCATTTGACAGTTCGGATTAAATGCAGAGAGCTTGTCAAGAAAATTGCCATCTACAAAAATCGATTAGCTATCCAGCTGCCAGAGAAGATCCTCATCTACGAGCTGTACTCAGATGACTCGGCAGACATGCATTACCGGGTGAAGGAGAAAATTGTCAAGAAGTTTGAGTGCAACCTGCTGGTGGTGTGTGCTGACCACATCATCTTGTGCCAGGTGGGCAGGGCAGGTGTCCACCTCCAGGTTTTAAAGCTGGTCATGACCCAGTGGCTGGCCATTCATTGGCTTCTACTGTATTGGCATCTAGATGAATCAGTTTTTAGAGGGAGGAAGGCCAGAGTTGGAATGATTTTGAGCTGTGGAGCATTTTGTATTGTACTGGGATTAGGTGTATTGTAAGGTGTCCTACACAATGGAGATTTGTTTTTTGTTTTTTGGTTTTTTTTTTTTTTGAGATTGTGTTTTACTGAGTTGCTCAAGCTGGCCTCAAATTCATGATCCCCATGTCCACCTCCTGAGTGCTGAGTTGAAGACATGTCACACCTATCTAGGATAAATTTTTTTTTAAGATTTATTTATTTATTCATGTATTTTATGTATATGAGTGCTCTATTTGCATGTGTGCCTGCATGACAGAAGAGGGCATCAGAGAGAAGAGGACATCAGGTCCCGTTACAGATGGTTGTGAGCCACCATGTGGGTGCTGGGAATTGAACTCAAGACTTCTGGGAGAGCAGCCAGTGCTCTTAACCACTGAGCCATCTCTCCAGCCCCCTAGGATAAATTTTTATAAGCAGAAGTTTTACCTCTTGAGAGATTTCTTTCCTTTTTTTTTTTCTCTTGAGGCATTGGGAATTGAACCCAGGGCATTGTCTATAGTAGGTAAAGTCCTCTACAACTGAGCCACATCCCTAGTCTGTTCTCTTCCCACCACCTTTATCATATATATATGTTTTTGAGACAAGGTTTCTCTGTGTAGCCCTGGCTGTCCTGGAACTTGCTCTGCAGACCAGGCTGGCCTCGAACTCACAGAGATCCACCTGCCTCTGCCTCCCTAGTGCTGGGGTTAAAGGCCTGCACCACCACCACCTTGTCCCCACCACCTTTTTATTACTTTTTATTTTGAGACTGAGTTTCACTAAGTTTACTATGCTGGCCTTGAACTCAGCCTGTAGCCTGGGCAAGCCTTGAACTTGCAGT
This sequence comes from Neotoma lepida, assembly GCA_001675575.1. Lineage (NCBI taxonomy): Eukaryota > Metazoa > Chordata > Mammalia > Rodentia > Cricetidae > Neotoma > Neotoma lepida. The sequence goes on from LZPO01097124.1 coordinate 418,047, forward strand.
GCTCCTGCCCCAGCCTCAAGAGTACTTGGAATTACAGACCAAAGTGTCTAAGAGGNTTTTTTTTCAAAGAAATTTTTTTTCTTAGCATAGATTTCTAAAAGTCTTTAGGTCAGTGCCAAGAGGAGTTTTGGAAAGATGTTGAGAAAAAAGCCTACTGAGGGTGGACCTAATCTTGCCCAGGCCTATTGGAAACTATAAAAAGGAAGAAATCCTTTAAGAGCCATTGTAAAACTAGTATCAAAACTTGTGTGAGAGTCTCGAGCCTCCTGCCACTTAGGGCTGCCCCAAGTTAGAGAATAGTTGTGGNAGGTCGGTGTCCTGCTGCCTCTGACTCTGGAGGTCCATGTTGAAGATAGCTCCTGAGGAAGCCTGTGGTGGATTAGCAGTCGCAGCACTGGGGAAGAGCCTGGGTTAGATCGCTTGCTGATGGTGCAGGAAGGTTTCCCCAAGAGGGCTGGGAGCACACGTTCTCTGACCCTCCATGCTGAGCCTGGGTTGCTTCCTAGGAGAGGCGGCTGCAGTGCCTGTCCTTCAGCGGAGTGAAGGAGAGGGAGTGGCAGATGGAGTCTCTCATTCGGTACATCAAGGTGATCGGTGGCCCTGCTGGAAGGGAAGGTCTGTTGGTGGGTCTGAAGAATGGCCAGGTGAGTCTTGCCCTGCTACCATCCTGCTTGTTATCCAGACAGGCACAGGTTTGCTGTCTGGGATGACCTGAGATGGGCTGTGGGCAGCCTGGAATTTCCTCTCATAAAGATAGCTTAAGACTGTGGCCCTCAGACTCACAGCATGCTCATACCTGGCCGTTGGTGCCATGGCTCCCAGGCTGCACGTAGCAGGGATTAGTGGGTTTAAGGTCACCCCAGAGGTGGGATTTGTTGGAGTCACAGCTTTAATGGATTGCTGGAGAGGCAGGCAGAGATTGTTCACGAGGTCAGAGCCCTATTAGGCAGTGCCTGGATTAACCAGTACCGCTGTCCGGGTCCTAGATAGTGCCAGTCAGTCCTTAGACTGTTACTAGAAGCTAAAAGAAAATGGGGCTGTTTGGACAAATGGATTAGGAAATCTAGGCTATATGAAAGTTGAACAGATTTGTGTGTGTGTGTGTGTGTGTGTATGTGTGTGTGTGTTCATCTGTATTCTTTGCTCAAAATAAGAAAAGTTCTATGTGGGCTACATAGAAATTTGAAAGTGAAAATATAACTGCATTAGCCTGAGAGCCAAGCTGTGTAGCAGATGGCTTGTGGCTGAGGCTTGTCAGGTCTTTTCTGGGGACGGAAGTTGTGGAGCATGAGATCAGTGGGAGCTGTTAAGCAGTAGCACCCAAGCTGGAGAGAGTCCCCCNCTCCCCAGTCAGCTGTCAGGTCTCATGTGAGGCTGAGAGCATGACTTTGGGGTCAGGTTAACCTGGGACCACATTCTTTCTTAGCTTCTCACTGGCTGTATGGCCCTGGGCAGATCAGTTTGCTCTCTGAGGCTCCAGTTTTCCAAATAAGGACAATACTATGTTTCTTCACAGGGCTGTCATAAACAGGGATGTCAATGAATGGCAGCTGTCATCATCAGCACCGTCATTATTACTTTATACCAGATGTCTCGCCTATGTTTACAGTAGCCCTTCCTGTGTTTGTGTATGATTCCCCTACCCTGCAGTTTGAGCAGTGTCATTAAAAATGTCCCCAGTCCACACAGACATTAGAGTGAGTTTGGCATGGCCCAGGTTTGTTGTTGCTTCAGTGACCTCCAATGAACCATTCTTCTGGTCTCTTAAGGATGGTAACCCCCCTCCCCCCAAANACCCTTCTTTATTTAATGAGTCTTTTCTCTGCACACAGCTTCTGGAGGAGTTAGTGGGTGTTGTTCTTGTAGAACACATGGGACGCCAACAGCCTGGCAGTGGTCCAGGGTCTGGTTGCCATGGTGACTCACACATTTCTCTGAAATTTCGCCAGATCCTGAAGATCTTTGTGGACAATCTCTTTGCCATTGTCCTGCTGAAGCAGGCCACGGCCGTGCGCTGCTTGGATATGAGTGCCTCCCGGAACAAGCTTGCTGTGGTGGATGAAAATGACACATGCTTGGTGTATGACATCCACACGAAGGAGCTGCTTTTTCAGGTGAAGTCCTAGATAGAGAGACACAGTCCTTGGAATAGGACTGAGTTTCCCAGTTGTGCAAGAAGGTACCCAGCCCTGTCTAGGAGGAACAGCAAGGGGCTCGAACTCAGCACAGGTGTAGATTCTAAAAAGCTCCAGGGAACAGGTGGCCAGGCCAGGCTATTGAGCACTGGTTTCCTTGCCAGTAACACAGTTTTCACATAGCAGTAAACAGTACTTGAGATGATGGTGACGAGTCTGGTGGCCACGTTAACATGTGGTGGGGATTCTTTTGATGAAGTCTGTAACTCCTTTACCCAGGACTGCCAGTTCCTACCAGTGCTTAGGGCACACTAGGAAAGACAGGTGGAGGCTCACCGTCGGCTTACTCCATGAGGTGCTGTGGATCACTGGGGATGGGCATTGTTTCCACACCCTTTGGTCCTATGGCTGGAAGAAGTGTGTCNATGAGCAGTCCAAAGACTGTACCCAGCACCTAGTGGGCTTTCTGCCAGGTTAGGGCTGTTCTTGGCCTCTTTAGGGCATTGTAAGTGGTCAGAGCTAATTTATGTAAAGTGAGGACCCTGAGGCTGGACCTCTGCTCTCTGGTTTCTCCTTGCAGAGTTTCCCAAGATCGTGGGTAGACATGGATGCTCTCCCAAGGCCCTCCTTGTCCTTGGCAACAGAACCAGCAGGATAGAGGCAACAGAACCAGCGGGTAGAAGTGCCTGGCTTCCCTCAGTCAGTTGAACAGGGATACTTGGCTGCCGGTAGCCCCAAAATGACTTCAGTTATTAGCATTTCATGTCATAGAGGAAGCAGAGGGTTTAGGGGAAAGAACACACACCCATCTTCTTTGGACTGAGCTAGGTTCGTGGATCTCTGTGAGTCTATTTCACCTATGGCTACCATGAAACTTTTTTTTTTTTTTTAAAGACAGGGACTCTCCATAGCTCAGGCTGACCTACAACTCTCTGTATAGCTGAAGATAAACTCGAGGAAGATCCTCTACCTCCACTTCCTAAGTACTGGGGCTAGAGATGTGTACCACCACGCCTAATTTATACTGTGCTGAGATCAGACCCAGGGCCTTGTACGTGCTAACTAAGCCACATTTCCTGCCCATGCTAACATGAAACTGGACATTACCGTCTCACAGAATTGCCACAGAAACAACACAGGGGCAAACAAGATGCTACTGNGTGCTCAGTGCCGCGCATAACTAGCCTTACATGTTTCCTTCTCCCTAAACTCAGTACTACCTCTGTCTGGGCCTGGAGGTGCTCAGCNGGCCTCTCAGTGTGTCCTGTGTGGAGACTGGAAAGGTGTATGGCTCTTCACCCTTACTGTGTCTTCTCTGGGGGACTAGTGAAGGTGGCTCTCGGGTCTTGCCAGGAGACATAACATTCCCAGTCTCTTATCTACTGCATTTGTCCCTTCAAATGAAAACCACCGACTTTTCTCATTAAAAAGTAGTCCATGCGCATGGTAGAAGATTCTAGACTAGTGGTTCTCAATCCTCCTAATGCTGTGGCCTTTTAACACAGTTCCTCATGCTGTGGTGACCCCAACCATAAAATTATTCTCATTGCTACTTCATAACTGTAATTTTGTTATGAATCATAATGTAAATATTTTTTGAAGATAGAGATTTGCTAAAGGGGTCTCAAGAACCACTGTTCTTGGCAGAGAGGAATGAGCCTCTGCTTGTCCCAGGATTCCAGGGCTGAGCAGAACACTGGTGGAGAGGGTACCTCCCAGGGTGACTGTTTTTAGTGTGAGAATGTAAATGCAGAGACAATGTATTATTTTCTTATTTTGAAAAGAACTCCCCATTCTTTTGCTTATTATAAAAAAAAAGATGTTCATGATCAAAGAAACCAGACAAGTAACGAGGGGGGAAAACAAAGACAAAGAAAATAGAAATCTCTCACAATTTCACTCACCCAAAAGCAGTCACTGTGTTACTCTCCAGGGGTAACACTTTCAGCCTCCTTTCTGGGTAGGTGTTGGTGTGTGTGTGTGTGTGTGTGTGTGTGGGTGTGCGCGCGCGCGCGCGCGCGCTGGGGAATCAACTAGCACACATAACAAACACAGCAGCACCCCATTCTCTTCCTTCAGTAGAAATGAAATCCTACCTTGTTGAATTTCCACTTGCTGTGGAGTGATTAAACTATGGAGGGGATAATTTTGAAAATAGCACAGATCCACAATCTCCATCACGCCCCCAGTACGTAGAGGAGTTGCTCATCCCTTCTTCTCTGACCCCTTCCTCTCCTTTCCTTTCATCCTGCTGTCAGTACTCAGCACAACTCAGACTTTAACATGCGGGTGAAGTGGGAATGGTGTCAGAGCCTTACAGGCCTTTGTCCCTCAGGAACCAAATGCCAATAGTGTGGCCTGGAACACCCAGTGTGAGGACATGCTTTGCTTCTCCGGAGGAGGCTACCTCAACATCAAGGCCAGCACCTTCCCCGTACACCAGCAGAAACTGCAGGGCTTNGTGGTTGGCTACAACGGCTCCAAGATCTTCTGCCTTCATGTCTTCTCTATGTCTGCTGTGGAGGTGCCACAGGTAACCTGGGTGCCTGTCACTCCTCTCTGGCTGGCTGTAGGATACACAAAACAGAATGGTCAGGCCCTCAAACTGGTGCTAAGAGCAGCAAAGAGAGGGAGAAGGGAAGTGTGGAATCAGTGATATCGCAAGGTTGTGTCTTGGATGTGTTATGCCTTAGCTGTGTAGCCATGTGTCTGGACAAAGAGCTCAGCCCCATTGTCTTAATTAGGGTTTCTATTGCTGTGACAAACACCGTGACCAAATAGCAAGTTGGGGAGGAAAGGGTTTATTTGGCTTACACATCTACATTGTAGTCNATCACTGAAGGAAATCAGGATAGGAACTCAAACAGGGCAGGAACCTGGAGGCAGGAGTTGACATAGAGACAGTGGAGGGGTGCTGTTTACTGGCTTGCTCAGCCTGCTTTCTTAGAGAACCAGGACCACCAGCCCAGGGATGACGCCACCCACAATGGGCTGGGCCCTGCCTCATCAATCACTAATTAAGAAAATACTCTACAGGCTGTCTACAGCCAGATCTTATGGAGGCATTTTTTTTCTTTTCTTTTCTTTTCTTTCTTTCTTTCTTTCTTTTTTTTTTTTCTTCAGTGTATTTAAATGTTGCTAGGACTGTATTTGACTCCTTAGATCTGTATTTATTTTGAGAGTTTGTTTTTATTCTTCTCTCATCCCCTCCCTCCCCTCCTCCCAGTCCCCCCACCACTTTCCCTCTCCTCTAGATCCACTGCTCCTCCATTCCCTTCAGAAAAGAACAAGCCCCCCTGAGTTTGATATCAACCAAACTCAGCATAACACAATGCAATAAGACTAGACATATATCCTCATATCAAGGCTGGATAAGGTAACCCTGTAAGAGAAAAAAGAGCCTATGAGTAGGGATTGAAGACGTGTACCACCACACTTGGCTGCNCAAAGCTTCTGTTCTTGGGAGTAGTGGATATCTAACTAGTATCTGTCCTGACTCAGTATAAATTCCAAGAAATGCAATTGCTGGGCCAAGGGCCCTGTACACTGAAAGATGTTCAGATGTTCTAGACTGCCTTTCCTTAAGGCTCTGTTAGTCTGTCTGCCTTCACACACCAGGCCTACAGACTCTGCCTACTTCCCTCCTGGAGCCAGGAAGGCTCTTGTTACTTGCTGCTGCAGGGGCTACAGCAGCAGTATTCGTGCCAGCTCCTGATCCTGAGTAGTCAAGCATTGGCAGAGAATTCTGATGTAAGGAANCAGCAGCAGAGAGAAAGCATGAGAGATGGCAATGGGGTGACCTGTGGGAGCTGGTGAGGCCTGCTGGACTTTTGCCTTGCCATCCTTACCTGCTCCCTGTCAGCATCCTAAACCCCAGCACCACATGTACAAGACCCCACTCTTCCTCATCTATGCCAAACAGGCTTCACTTANTAAAAGGCTTTCTCCCTAGACTGCCATCCTAACCTCAAAAATAAATGCAGTTGCTGCTCCCAGATTCTGGCCAGCCAAGAGGAGCCGGAGGGGCTGCCGGGGTTCCCTTTGCCAGGGCTTCAAGATTCAGTAGCCAAAGTCTCTGTTGGTTGCAACCAGCCTTCCTGCTGATGCAGCAGACCAGAGCTGCCAAGCATTGGGAAAGGCGAGCTGGAGACAAAGGCTGTTTATCTGCCGCCTCTGCCTCCAGTCGTCTTGTGGTTTGGGCCTCCAGACCAGGCAAAAAGCCCCATTTTTGCTCTTGGGATTTTTTGGTTTCCTTTCGAAATTTGTATCATCTTGTGCAAGAACTAGTGTGTCCGAGCTGCCAAGTAGGACAGCAAGCCCCGGTTGTGCTCCATGACATCATGCTTGGAATACAGCAGCCAGATAAGGGGTTGCTCAGAGGGGACTGGTCCATTAGTGTGTTCTTCAAAGCCTCACTCAGTTTGTGCCTCCCTGCCTGTGTTACCAGTCCATCAGCTCATCTTGTGCTGAACTTTCATGTCCCCCCGTCATGGGGCAGTCAGCATAGCAGAAGTTCTGCAGCTTGGGAAAAGGAACCCTGAAACCTGATCCAACTGCATCCTGAACACCTTACATCTCTCTTTGGGGCTCTCATTTCTTTGGTTTTTGTTTTTGTGTTTGTTTGTTTTGCTTTGCTTGGAACTGGCNCTTGCCGTATTGCCCGGGCTGGTCTTGAACTCCAGGGCTAAAGTGATCCTCTCACCTCTACCTCCAGAGCAGCCGAGACTTCAGGCTTTGCCACTGTGAAATGGGGTTAATTACACCCATTTTCAGGTTTTGCCTGTCCCAATTCCTGTTATTATTCGTTCTTATTACAGACAGTCATGAAATAGCAAAAGCCACAAAACAAAACTAAAGTGGACCAGAGGGTATGAGGAGTCTGGAAAATGAGCTCATTGTGGAGGCAGAGTGGGCGGAGTCTGAAAAAGTTTCAAGGAGGTGATGAAACCTGTGTCCAGGGGGATGGTGCCTCATGGGCCCACAGTAGCCTGAGTGGGCAGAGTCTCTAAATAGAAGGTAGCACGTTTTCCCAGGGGGCACCTGGCTAGGATGTGGCTGAGCCAGGCCTGTGTGCTAGCTCAGCTGCTCCTAGTCTGTGGCCAGCTGCCTCCCTACAGTAAGGGGAAGTGAATGGTGTGGCACCACAGGAAAAACAACGCCCTGGGAACAGTTGTGTCTTGCTGTCAGAGGGTAGACTGGCTTGAAAGGAAAAGGTTGCTTTTAATTTTGAAGTTAAAAAAAAGGACCAGAAATTTCAAAGATAAGGGCCCCAAATGGAGAAAACAGCATTTCCCAGTCCACATTTGGGAACCATTAGCACAAAGGTACTGGTTGATTGATCTCTACTGCTCAGGAATCCAGAAGGGAGGTGGGTCCCTGAAGCATATTGACTGGTCTCAAATCAAGATGGAGTCTTTTATTGCCAAAGATGCTAGAGCCCAGCTCAGCTTTAGTCTGACGTGTATAAACGCATTTGTGTGTGTGTGTGTGTGTGTGTGTGCATGTCTCACACACATACATACACACACACACACACACACACACACACACACACACCAAGAAGGAGCACAAGACCAGGAATATCAGGTCACCTCTTGCTCTGGCTTCAAGTTTTTAATTTGCTAGGTCTGTGATCTCAGGCAAGTCATGAGTCCTTCAGGAGTCTCCTCCTGGGTGTTACTCAGAGGTAACACCTCCTTCCACAGGGATGTTTGGACAACTGCAAAGTTCTTTATAGCCTTAAAAAAAGAAGTCATTAGGGAATACTTGTAGATATTCTAAGCTAGGCAGCTTGGTCTTCAGCACTGGAGACCTCAGGATCTTGTCCTCAGAGCTTTCCTGAGCAGTCTGGAGCAAATTCCACATCTGTGCCTTTTTCAGATTCAGTCCCTCTGGGAAGAGGCCATCCCAAATGGCTCCCTCCTGGTCATATGACTCATTCCTCTGGCCAGGGATGGAGGGACTGCTGGGAATGAATGCAGCCCTGCTGCTGCCACAGGGTGTACAGGGTGTCACCCCAGAGCCCCCGTGGAATTAGGGCACAGCACAAACCCAAGATCTATCTACACAGAGTCCAGGGGCACGAAGAGAAATTACAGAAGAGTTTCCAGGAGGGCCTGCTAGCAGAGCTTTACAAAGCCGAGTAGACATTTCCCATGGTGGTGGGGTAGATCCTTCCCAGAGAAGGTGATGTCTTAGTGTCAGGTAGACCTAGGGAAGGGGAAGGCAGATGGGAGCCAGAAGTGTGTGTTGGGAGTGCTATGGCTCAGCAGGAGAGGGTGGCAGAACGCAGGGCACCCAGGTGGGGCAGGGTGAGGCTGCAAAGGTGCAGACTGATGGCTGAAGTCTGAGGTAGGCATTTCCGGTGATACTATCTAAACATCTGGAAGCAGGCCTGCTTGGAATCCGACTCTTTCCAGTGCTCTGAACAGACTATTAACTTTCTCCCTCTTCTGAAACCCAACAGTCTGCTCCAATGTACCAATACCTTGATAGGAAAATGTTCCGAGAAGCCTACCAGATCGCCTGTCTGGGAGTGACAGACACTGACTGGCGTGAACTGGCCATGGAAGCTCTAGAAGGACTGGAGTTTGAAACTGCAAAGAAGGTANGCATCCTGTCTGTTTGACCAGAAGTTGGTCCTGGAGGGTCTCTTGAGGCAGAAGGGATCCAGCTAACACTGGAGGGCCAGGAACTGCCTGTAATGGGCTCTGAAGTCAGACTGCCCTGAGTTCTGATCTCTCCTCAGTCACCCCTTCACCATGGGCCTGGCAGTAACAGCCTTCCCAAGGTTCTTTCTCTGGAGGGTTCTGCAGACTAGGCCCTGTCCTCATGAAGTTGGGAAGATCTTAAGCAGATAATGCCAGTAAAACATCTGATTGAGCCTGGCTGTCAGTCTTGGTAGCGATCATGTATGTAAAGAAACCAAATAAAAGCCTGTGCATGACANACATTCAGCAATCAAGTGTCATGCACGGCAGCCACTTAGCGAACCACCATTGTTCTTAGCACCAGCTTAGTGCAAAAGCTCTGATTCCCACAGCAGTGTGCTGGTGCTCCACACCCTCACAGGGTGATTCATACTGTCACTTCCGGTCTAGTCGGTTAAAGCTAAAGAAATGGTCAAAAGCAGTTAACCTTTGTCTAGGCACATGAAGAGTCCCAGATGTGCTTCCATCTGATAGACTGAGGGAGAAGGACTGACCTCCAGCCTCTCCCTTCCTCTTCTTTCCTGCTTTTTCTCCCATAGCCAAGTAGCGAGTCTCCTTTTGCCCAGGCTACTGGTGTTGAAGGACCTTCAGACGTATGTGGTGCCTGCCTCCTGTTAAACAGAGGACAGTTGAACCAGAGCGCATCTCAGAGCTGCCCTTTCCCCAGCCTTTTCTCTCAGCCTGACCTCCCTACCTCTGCTCTGAAATGGGGTTGTGAAATGCACAGTGTTCTTCCCGCATTTTGGACTCACTCTTCAGGCCTCCCCAGGCCTGGTAAGGAGCAGTTCGGAGTGGCTGTGCAAATGCCAGCCGTATACACAGAGCTGGAGGTACAGCTCAGTGGTAGAGCACTAGGTAGCATGCACAAGGCCCTGGTTCAATACACAGCACATGAGGGGAAATAAACCTACACAATAATTACTTGCATATTTGTAGCTCAGATAAGCATTGGGAAAATATTAGACTAGGGCTTTGGGGACTCAGGGGAGAGNGGAGGTTTCTCCTGTAGGAACTTACTTCTGCCCCACTCAGAAATGGCAGCATGTGAAGAGTAACAACAGGTTCCTAGGATGTCTTCTGTTTGTAACTAGGAACAAATTGTCTGCTTCTAGGTTGTACCCCTTTTCACGTAGAACATAAGAGCCAGCTCATGCTACTATTGCCCTGCACATGGCTTCTGTCAGTTGCAGAGCAGATGTCTAAGTAGAGGGAACTGAAACTGGGATATACTCTTCAGTTCAGTTCATATCTACCCTTCATCCCAGAACACTGAGAGTAGGATTGATCCCTAGCTGTCCTCTCCCCTGGGTGCCAGTCACACAGTACTTAGACTTGTGGAGGGAGGGGGCCTGGCCTAGAGAGGTGTCCCCACTAGATGGCACCAGAGAGCTGCTTAGTGCTGCCAGCTGCATCTGTTCCCTGCTCCCCACTTCCCTTTGTGGAAGTTGTTCACAGTCTTGTGACTGACCACTCCGAATAGCACCGTGACTCTGCGGTATATCAAGGCTGAAGGATGTCAGCAGCCGATTATCAAATTCAAGAATCCAGCGCCCAGAACCACAAAGACTCTTGGAGAGGGCCTCCCTTGCCTGACCATAAAGGAGGTGGCTGGAGCCAAAAGGCAGGGAGAAATAGGCTCAAGGTCCTGCCTGGGCTCAGAGCTGGCTGAGACCCGAGTCTGCATTTTCTACTCTGCCCAGCACCAGGGATCAGTTTCTGTACTTGTTTCAAGAAACAGATCAGGAAGGCAGCTTGTAAGACCTTTGACATAGTCCCGCTGGACCTTTAGTCACAGGCTGCCTGATACACCCTTTTACCAGTTCAAGAAAGGCCAAGTGCTGGGCACATGTGCCTGTTGCCCCAGCTTCTCAGCAGGCTGAGACAGGAAGATCCTCTGAGTGCAGGAATTCAAGGCCAGCCTAGGCAATATAGTAAGTCCCTGTTTCAGAAAGACAGCCATTTGCCAGGTCCCTCCTGGGCAGTGCTTTGCCTAATTCTGCAGTCTGCCACTGCCCATGCTCAGACAGGAAGTATCCTCCCTAGGGTATCTGCCTCATGCTTATGTAGCTCTTGGCTAAGCGAGATTTAGCTCTCCGTTTAATCTGCCTAGTTTTCCCTTTCCACTGTGAACCCCTGAACTAGGGAGGGGGACAGAGGCCAAGTGAAATGCCTGTGTCCCCAGCCTTTGAACAGATCCTGGTCCTGTAGAGTGAGAGGATGAAATCACNCTGTGGTCATCTGCGAGGTGGCTGGAAGCTGATGACTTGATCATCCCCCCCATTCTTCCAGCACAGAGGGTGCCTTACAGTGGCCCAGGGCTGCTGTGCATTCTAAACCATAATGGCTCAGGAGCTGCTGCTCTGGGCATGTGTCAGTCCATTTCACATGGACAACACAGAAGGCACAGCCGGCTAGAAATGTTGCCGGCAGAGCACATGAAGGTCAGTTCCCCTAAGCCCCTTGTGGTACCTGAAAGCAGCAAAAGACGCTTCACTGGCACCAGGCTGCCTGACCCTCACGACCTTCCAGAAATCCATGTATTAGAAGTCTCCTTCTGCCGTGAATCTAAGCAGAGGATGCATCTTCAGGGCTAACACGCAAGTCGGCTTTCTAGAGACTGGGAGATTATTCCCTGCTGTCCTCCTTCAGAATCCTTCTTCTTCCCTGAGCTTTTTCCTGCTCCTCTCCCTGTGTACCCTGTGTGCCTCGTGTGCAAAGCACCATTGGGTTAGCAGAGCTGTCTGCTGCTCCTCACCCAAGTCACAGGGACAAGCGTGCAGGCTCTTGTCTCTGTGTCTTGCCTACTCTGCAGATGCCATTGACTAGAATCAGCCCAGCCTGCCTTTCCATTATGAGCAGTGTCTGGCAAGGGGTTCCACTGCAGACTACAGGATCATAGTTCTGTTTTACCTAATCCCAAAATGATTGATGCTCCCAGGACTTCTTTACAGTTCTTTGTAAGAGCTAATCCTTGAGATGAAGACAGGCTGCGCCTCGCTGGGTGGCACACCTCCCAAGCACACAATGATGAATCAGACTTCCTTCCCTGCTTGCTGGCTCTCTCTCTAGAGCTTCATATGCCCGCACCCCCATCAGCCTGTGGAGAACAAGAAGGCCACTGACTCTCTTCTTTTCCCTTCCCATAGGCCTTTACCAGAGTCCAGGACCTTCGCTACCTAGANCTGATCAGCAGCATTGAGGTAACTGATGAAATCATCTTCCTTCTCAGGATACAGTGGCCAGTAGTCCTGAGGACATGGGGACGCAGGCCTTGTAGTCTGTTCTAGGGAATAGAGTGGCCAAGTGACACCCCATTAGTCACTTGGTAGTTGAATGAGACAGAAGGCTTGGGTCTCTTTTAATCTTTGATTCCTTCTTCCTAAAATGGGGTCTATATGCTAGCAGTGGTGGTCCTCACCTTTAGTCCCAGCACTTGGGAGGCAGAGACAGGCAGATCTCTGAGTTGGAGGCCAGCCTGATCTACAGAGCAAGTTTCAGGATAGCCAGGCCTACACAGAGAAACCCTGTCTTGAAAACACCAGGATGGGGTCTCTCCTTCCCTGGTAAAGCTGTGAGGCAGAGTCAGGCTCCTGGAATGTGATATGCCTCTCTGGGATGACCATTGCCATTCTTCTGGACTCCAGTAATCTGCCAGTGAATGAAGCATTTCCCAAATGCTCCTAAGCTGCTCTGAGACCTACCAAGCCATCCTCCTGTCCAGAAGGCCTGTGATGGGCTAAAGGATCTGGTTCTGACTGCACCATTTAAGGGTGATGGAAGACACTATTTTTAATTTCTGTGTATAGCAGTGCTGTCTGACTGTCTGTAAAAAGGCATACATATTTTTTTCTCTTGAACAGATTTATTGTGAGGCTAAGGGAATGTGAGACACATTTGAGCTCTCAGTTGGAAACAGTGAGGAAATTACAAATGTCTTGCCCTCTAACTCAGTTCAGCAGAGTAAATGCTTGATGTGGGCCCCAGCCTTGTGCAGGCCCCAGCCTTGTGCAGGGCCCAGCCTTGTGCAGGCCCAGCCTTGTGCAGGGCCCAGCCTTGTGCAGGCCCAGCCTTGGGAGGGACCCAGCCTTGTGTGGGGTGACCAGTAAGTGGAGCTGAGACAAGGGGAGGCTACAATATGGTAGCTGTTGCTCATTGAGTCTGTTTGTGTACAACTACAGTATGACCAATATGCACAAGGTCCTTAGTGCAATGAGGCAGGTGTTATTGTCATCAGCCCTGCTCAATGGGTGAAGAAAGGAAAGTTAGGAGAGGATGGGACATATCCTTGAGGAGACAGGTTCAAAAACTCAGTTGGAACTCAGACTTACTCTCCGCTTTTCCCTAAGCTCTACCATTTTTACTTTGTGAGCCCTCCCTGCCCCTTCTACCCAGCAAGTCATCTATTGTCAGTGTCTTCCCACACAGGTGGGCAAGGGCTGGCTGGGGGCCATTGTCCGGTGCTGCTGGCTCTCAGGGCTGGTGCTTGGTATTAGACAACTGAGTCCTTGGAGTCTTCATCCAAAGCTACAGAACATCACTTTTCTTTGCACAAAAGTTGCTGGCCTCTGTGAAAGCTGACTCCATCCCTTGTCATGTCTTACTTAGTTCAAAAGGTCTCCCTCTGCTAGTGATCTGTGAGCTGAGAATTGTGCTTATGGTACTATCTCTATGCTCAAGTGATCCCTTGTGACTGTCCTGAGGCCTCGGCTTCCCGCTTCTGGGTGGCCAGCATTAACCAGGGAGCTGCACCTCAGTGGGTTCCTGTTGAGTAACTGGGAGGATAGCACCCTGGCAGAATAATCTGCCCTTGTTGACAGTCCTTTGTGAACATGTTCTTCTGTGGCCCACACTCCAGCTGACACCTACCTCACTGCAAGCGTTTAATTCACTCACAAGTTGAAGATGTCAGCTTATTTGGTTGCTTAGCCTGCACCATGTGAAGGTTTAAAGACTTATTTCTGTCACTGGTGAGGCATGTTATCTCCAGCTGCTGAAACTTCCACCAGCTTGTCTGGGAGTTTGATTCCATGTCTCATCTTCCTCCAGTGTGATACACTTGATAGAAAACACGCCAAAGGCAGGTGCTGGCCTGAGGGACTGAGTGCTGGCAAGTGTTGACACATACTGGGGCTGTAGAGTAAGGAGTTCCCAACCCAGGGAAGGGGGTGCCGGAGCGGCTCTCTGTCCTAGCGTGGACACACGTATGTTCACTCAGGTGTGTGTGAGGGACCATCCCTTACTTCAGAAGGTGGAATCATGGGACATGAAGATCGAGCTTTGTGTGACCTTGACTGTGCTGACTCACATCTCCTTCTTTCACTACAGTGCTTGGTGGTGCTGGGCTGACTGAGAACTGTAAGGTTCTTGTGTGAAGTGGACATTAGCACATGGTGTCTCAGTTAGGGTTCCTGTTGCTCTGATAAGACACCCTAAACAAAAGCAGCTTGGGAAGGAAAGGGTTTATCTCAGCTTACAGCTCCACATCACAGTCCATCACTGAGGGAAGTAGGGCAGGGACTCAAACAGGGCAGGAACCTGGTGATAGGAGCTGAAACAAAGGCCATGAAGGAGGGCTACTTACTGGCTTGCTTCTTAGGGCTTGCTCAGCCTGCTTTTTTTCTTTCTT
>LZPO01097124.1:449571-507725 GCA_001675575.1 Neotoma lepida
AAAAAAAGAGGTCAAAAAAGACCCTGTACTACCTTTGTCTCTGGAAAGATTCCTGGGCCTTGCCATCCTAGAGACACAGATCTCAAAATGAACAAATATCTCTTGAGTTCCTGACTGTGGTCTGATACCAGCACAAGAGGCTTTCTACTTTGTAGACCAGGGTAGATAGTATTGGCTCCCTCCCACCTCTGTTGTCCTTAACCTTGCCGATGGCAGGAATACCCTCTTCACACTGGCCAAGCAGAGCAAGGCCCTGGGTGCCTACAAGCTGGCCCGTCATGCCTATGACAAGCTACGGGGGCTGCAGATCCCTGCGAGGATCCAGAAGTCCATTGAGCTGGGCACCCTGACCATCCGTTCCAAGCCTTTCCATGACAGTGAGGTGAGGGCATGCCTTTGAGCCTGGTCTGGGGTCTGTTTGAAAGATGGCTGTTGTGTTCTCGGGGCTCCCCTGCCTGTGTGCTTGCTTGTCCCCTTCTGCCTAGCTGCCCTCTGCCCTCCACTTAGCCTGCTGTGCTCCAGCCCACCCTGACCTGGAGCACTGTCATAGCCCCTCCATGCCCAGAGATTTTCTCTTCTCTCAGGCTTTGCTCAGGGCTGACCCTCTTCCTGGGTGTCTCTGTGCTCCCCCAGTCCGCATCCCAACAAATTTCCTGCAGCATCCACAACCCAGATCTATATAGCCCTGATTTTAGGCTCAGAGAAGGGACTTGTCATCAATAGGCCTGGGTTCAAATCCTAGGTCTACCATTTCCTGGCTGTGTCTCAGGCTTCCAGTGCCTCAGTATCCTGCTCTGTCAGGTGGGTGTTTATAAACCCTTCCCCACAGGTGGTGGGAGGCNACTTGTGCAGCATAAATGCCTAGAGCATGGTAAGTGGCAAGAAGTGACAGTGTCCTGCTGAGGCCTTACTTGGAGGAAGCGTCTGGGTTAGTGGGCCTCAGGTGTAGCCTTCAGTTGTGTCTGTAGGCCTTGGCCAGGCTCCCCACAGCATGCAGTCCTTTGCCCTGGGAGGAAGTGGATGCTGAACTGGTTCAGCCTTGGCAGATATGCNCTCGTTTTGTAGGAACTGGTACCCTTGTGCTACCGCTGTTCCACCAACAACCCGCTGCTCAACAACCTGGGCAATGTGTGCATCAACTGCCGTCAGCCCTTTATCTTCTCTGCTTCTTCCTATGGTGAGCCACTCCCTTGCTTCAAGACCTGTGACTCTGTGCATAAGGTGATGCCCCCATGCCTTACATGCTGTCAGGATCCAGAGACAGGGCCCAGCATGCCCCCAACCAGAAGCCCCACTCTCATCACAATGACAAGCCGGGGTCTGTCTGGGAGGCTGCAAGAGCTGTTCTGCCCACCTCCCTTCAAAGCAGCCGCTGTGGGGAGGGGCTGCTAGAGGCCTGGTCCTCTCACCGCACTGTGGAGAGGCTTCTTGGGGAAGGGGGCATGCTCTGGCCATTCTACCTGCTCACACACTTGCCTGGTATGAATGACAGTCCCAAGCTCCCCGAGTCTCCAGCCCCTCCCTGTCCCTGCAGAGGTGCTGCATCTGGTGGAGTTCTACCTAGAAGAGGGAATCACTGACGAAGAAGCTGTTGCCCTCATCGACCTGGAGGCACCAAGACACAAGAGGGAGAGCAAATGGCGGGAGATTGCAGGCAACAGTATCCTGTGCTCCAGGCCTGGGCCAGACAGGGCAGGGGCCTCCATATGGGATGTGTTGACAGGCAGGGATGGAAGGAAGGAGATCCAGAAAGACTGGGGAGGTCCCCACCTAGTGAGGACTACATCAGAGCCTGCAGGCACAAGGAGAGTGGCACCTTCATCTTCCTATGAGGTCCCCCTACCCTGTTCCTGAAGGCACTGGTCCTGCTTCTGGCCCACAGCTAAGCAGAAGGAGTAGTGTGTATTCTTGAGGGACCCCCAACTTTCGACTCAGGTAGCTTTTTCATGCAGTGGTGGCAATCACTACTCAGGCTGAAGCTCCTGGATGTTCACTCCATTCTTGTGGAGGCCTCGCTGTCCCCCTGGTTCTGCTGTCCGAGTGTTTCGTCCTTAGGTAGTTAGAGAGATGGCCGCCAGTAGTATGGCTGAGACCCTAGGACAGCTGATCCCCTGTAGGTATTTCAGCATCCTTGGTGCTCCTCAAGGGAACAGTTGGCCACATCCACCTAATCCCTAATGAGGCCCTCCTGCTTGTGCCCTATACCAGCTCCATCGCCACTGGGCAGAAAGAAGGCTGGTAGGCCTGGGTTCTGTAAGGGTTCTGCCCTGCACTCCATGGCTGTGACTGCCGAGTTTCTCAAGCTGCAGCTGGGCCTATGGTCTCTACTCACTCAGGGCCCTTGGGTGGTCACTCCCTGTGACTAGAGGATGGGGAAGCAGATGGTCCCCATGAGGCCCCTTCTCTCCTTCTCTGGCCTGTGCCCTCCTCCCCATCTTCCACCTGGAGGCCTCTCCCAGCCATTGTATCACTTTCCCCAAGTCTGTGAGAGAGGTAAGACCTGGCTGAGCTCCTGGGAGTGAATTGTGGACTGGAGGGTGGTGCCTATGCCTTACTGGACCTCCAGCTCCATCCTTGACCAGAACCCTCCAGATTCCCAGACGCTGAGGCTGGATGAGACCATGGACCCCATAGGAGATGATGACCCATTCACAGCCAAGCTGAGCTTTGAGGTGAGATGCCTCAAGAGTGGGAGGGTGCTGAGAGGCCTGGTGGAGAGCTATCAGTACTTTTCCCCAGGCACACAGGGACCCTCAGTTAGTGTGGCAGTTAGCTACAATTTAAGACATGGCAGTTGGAAAGAGAACTGGATAGCTTCCTGTGATGACTGGGTGGTTCCAAGGCCACATCAGTGCTGGCATTTGGGAGCATGTCACTGTCAGGGCTGCCTGGAGTTGAGATGTAGTGGTGTCCCTTTGGCCACCAAGGATCCTAGGATCAGGCCAAGGACGTGGCACCCATGTACATCCTCCCTCACAGCAAGGTGGCTCCGAGTTTGTGCCTGTGGTGGTGAACCGGTCAGTGCTGCGTTCCATGAGCCGAAGGGACGTTCTCATCAAGCGTTGGCCCCCACCNCTGCAATGGCAGTACTTCCGTTCACTGCTGCCTGATGCCTCCATCACCATGTGCCCCTCCTGCTTTCAGGTACCCAACCTACCACTGACAGTTTCTCCCACTCTTCCATTCTTAGTAGCTCCCTTGGGTAGCTGGGCGTGTAGAGGGAGGGTCATGAGCTGGCCCCAGCCTGCCCCTCTCATTTGTATCTGCCCTGCTGGCTGCAGTGGACCTTACCTGGTTCNTGCTCTGCACTGCCCTGAGTGAGGGATGATGTACCTGTGGACTTCATTCAGAATAAAGAGCCCTCCAGTCCTACAGGTCTGCTGCTGTTGGCATCAACTCACTGCTTAGCTGCTTCCTCTCAGGGCAGCATGTTCCAGCCCAGACTCAGGGCTTGAGGGCACCAGGCTCAGGGCTTGAGGGACACCTGGCCCTACTTCCCTGTGTCATGGGTTGTCTCTCCTCAGATGTTCCATTCGGAGGACTATGAGCTGCTGGTGCTCCAGCATGCCTGCTGCCCCTACTGCCGGAGGCGCATCGACGATACTGGTCCATGAGCACTGACCAGCCTGTGGGACCACCTGCTCCCCTGGCCTCCTTGCTGTTTCTAGACTGTAGAGGAGAAAGAATTAAACCCTCAGAACATGTCTCCTGCCCAGATGAAGTTTGTATGTTGTGGGGGAGGGCCTCGCCTTGTGTAACCACAGACTTCCTATTTATGGCGTTTCATGCCTTGTAAATAGCGCCAGGACATGGAGAAGAGAGTGTACATACATTTTCTAAGAAAAAAAATCTGTTACTTTCAGAAGGGCTTAAGTGTTCACAGCGCCTGCTGGAGTCCGCAGATCTGTCAGACCGGTACCGTGCACACTTTGCCAACAGATTGCCTCAATAACGACAAATAAAAGGGCTACTCGTTTTCATCAGTGTCTGCGTTTTAGCAAATCCTCATATTGTCTGCAACTTAATTTCCTTATGCAAAAGTGCACCTGTTTCTAATTTGATCGGAAAGGAACATTGCTTCTGCATGCTCTTAAAAAGTAATCTAATCAAATGGCAGCATGGGAAGGGGCAGGGACATGGATATTTTTGTTGTTGTTTATTTATTTTGTTTTAATGATCCATTTTGACAAGAAAATAAGATATCTGCTCCAAAGAATAGTCTTGTCCTTGGAGCCCCTGGAGCCTGCCCTGTACACCAGTCATGGGGTCCACTTCTACAGGATACTCAGCCTTGCGGCTCCTTCCCTTCCTTCCAGGGCATGAAGCATGGGGGTTCCAGTTGGTATCCATAGAATGTTGTGGGAAGGGTATCAGGCAGAATCTGGAAGAAGAACCACACACTGGGCACCTCTGGGCAGCTGCAGCCCCTGTGCTGGTANTGACTAGAAGAGCAACAGCTGTTAGGGCCCTTGGGCTTCCAGCCTTGAGTGGGCACCTAGAGTTGTAAGCTCTGAAGTCCTCCTGCATGCCACCTGCCCAGGGACAGGCAGCAACACCCCCCTTCCCCACCACACACACACAGTATCTTAACAGGCGGGAGCAGGGAGACTGAGCAGCTAAGAGCCATGCTGAAGACCTCCTTGTGAGGCTGGTGGTAGCATGCCCACTGCTGGGACGAAGAGATAAGAGTAGAGTGGGTGACAGAGGTTAGGCATGGTCCAGGCCCTTCTAGCCTCCCTCTGCTTCTGTGGAGATGAAGGAAGGAGCCAGGCAAGGTCCAGGCCCTCCCCACCCCCTCTGCCTCTGTGGAGATGATGGAGGGAATGAAGGAGGGAGCCAGACAGTTGTGCCAACACAACTCCTCCGTCGAGTGTCTAATTGCTTATGATCATGCATGCTCTCTCTCGCACTAAACATTTATTAATGTGTTAGGATTTCCATTAGCGAGTGCCTTGAACTGAAATCATTTGCATATGGCTGGGAAAAAGTGGGGCGAGGGAGGAAACGGCGCCAGCTACCCAACAGGCGTCAATCACAGTGACAGATCAGATGGTCTATGGCTGGGGTGGGGGTGTCTGAGATGCTGGCATGCATCCTCTCAGCCCATCACACAGAAATTCAGAAAGAGTCCTGCTGGGAGCCAAGCCCCTGAGGCTGAGCCTGGCCCCAGCTCCAGTCCTTGCTGATGCATTGTCATGTCTGGTCTGAGCAGCCTCTAGGGGTGCCCACACACAGACAGTGACACTGAGGCCCAGAGGCACTCTCTGGTTGAACAAATGTACCTGCTGAACCAAAGTTGGACCCACACTCTTACTCAGCCTTCACACCGAGCACCATNTTCTGCTTCTTCCCTACTGGATTCCATTTCCACCTCTGTACACAAGGCCCTTCTTAATTTCTCAGCTTGTGTCNTGATGCTGTGTGTCATGTCCACTGTGAGGAAGAGGAAGATGGCAGCTGACTGGCTGGNCCATAACAGGCGGGGTATCTGTGGGTCTCCATTCCTTAACCTTTCCCTATACATGGCTGCTGAAGCTAAGAGTCCCCCATGGCTCTGCCCCACAGTTTGACATCCCTCTGTCGTGCTTCTTCCCTGGCCTGAGGTTTACACAGCAATGGCAAAGGTGATGGGGATTGAGGCCACCACCAGGCAAGGCTGCAACTCAGCTCCCAAATAAATTACACACACACAGACTTATTCTTTCTTATAAATGCCCAGCCTTAGCTTGGCTTGTTTCTAGCCAGCTTTCTTTAACTTAAATTATCCCATCTACCTTTTGCCTCTGGGCTTTTCCTTTTCTTATTTCTGTAATCTTACTTTCAACACTTACCCCATGGCTGGCTGGGTGGCTGGGTGGTTGGTCCCTGAAGTCCTCCTCCTCCTCTCCCTCCTANATCTCTTTTTTCTCTCTTCTATTTATTCTCTCTGCCTACCAGCCCTGCCTATCCTTTCTCCTGCCTCACTATTGGCCATTTAGCNTTTTATTAGACCATCAGGTGTTTTAGACAGGCACAGTAACACAGCTTCACAGAGTTAAACAAATACAACACAAAAGAATGCAACACATCTTTGCATCATTAAACAAATGTTCCACAGCATAAACAAATGTATCATATCCTAAAATAATATTCCACAGTACCCACCCTGGGACTGCTCCCCCATCCCTCAGCCTGACTCCAAACACCTTCTGAGAGCATAGGAGCAATTGTGCTCCTTCCTGCCTGTCACTCACACTGGCTCTCAGTGTCAGCCAGCCCACAGGCTCGTGGGCCTGCCCCAAGCCTCTGAGGCTACCCTCTGAGGTCTGCAGGGGCCTCCTGGCCACTTGTGCTCCATGGGACTTACTTTTCTATAGACTCTTTCTGAAAGGCTGCTAGACCAGAAGGCCCCCCCCCCCCGGTTCTGCCTCAGAGTTAGATGTTCCTCCACTATGCCTCTTTGCTGGCTTCAGTTTACACAGCTAAGACAGAGCTGAGCAGGGCAGGTAGGGCTAGGAGCAAATTGCTGCTTCTCCCTGTTCATCTGTCTGCTGCCTGGAGACAGCACAGCACTCAACACGATGGAGTNTGTAGCAAACCTCAGGAAAGGAATGGACGTCTGTCTCTTTCCAGGTTCCCTTGANGTCCTCAGCAAGGCCTTGGTGACGCAGCCAGGAGGACTAAGCCACAGGTGAGAGGTAAAGGACGGGCCTGCTGACCCAGCAGCACTTTTTCCTTCTGAGGCTTAAGAGCTATTAGCACTGGTGGCTAAGTCCCTAATCCTCCATTCAGTGCCCTGTAACTGACTGCCTGTACTTCTGAGCGGCCGACATGGCTGGAGCTAGCCTTAGAGATAGCTTCCTAGGGCCCTGGCATTCAGGCACCTCACAGTTCTTCACAGCCTGGCCCCAGTAACCCACACTCCTGGGTAGCATTGGTCTTTTCAATACCTTTCACTTGAGAGGGCGAGAACCCAGGCTGTGAGTCAGTCAAACTGCCTACTTCACCTCTGCTGAGGGTTCCTAGCCTACAGTGTCTTGAACGCCTAACTGTGGGCCAAGAGCTGAATACACAGAAAAACAGGCTNCATTCCAGATACATGAATGAGTTTGGTTCAGTAGGAGGACAACAAGATGGTCTAGGTCAGCGGTTCTCAACCTTCCAAATGCTGTGACCCTTTAATACAGTTCCTCATGTTGTGGTGATCCCCAACCATAACATTATTTTGTTGCTACTTCATAAATGTAATTTTGCTACTGTTATGAATNGTAATGTAAATATCTGATATGTGACCCCCAAAGAATTGGTGAACCACAGGTTGGGAACCACTGGTCTAGGTGGTGACAATGCCATAGTAGACAAGGCACACGATGGGGCTGGGCCCTGGTGTGGAGAACGGCGGTGTCGGTTCTCCTTGGAGACTNGAGAGAGGAGCAGAAGGACTGAGGTGACGACTTCCATCAGCCTGNAGGGCAGGTGTTCAGGAAGGGGTGCCACTGCGCTGGCTCAGGGCCTGAGTGGGACATCAAGTGGGTGAAGAGGAGCCAGGGCACATCAGTTGTGCTGGTGGGGACAGCAGGCCAGGATCAGTCTGTACATGGTTGTCGTGCCCAGGTTTCCCAGACCCAGCAAATGGAGGCCCAGAGGAGGAAGTGGGATTTTCCAGGGTATCCTGGTGACTCAGAGACACAGGCTAGAATCTGTGCCTCCTCTTGGGTGACCACTGCTTCGTCTGAGTCCATGTGACACAGTGCAGGCCCTTTCCTCTAGTGGTTGTTGCTTTGATGAGGCAGAGGCAGAGCCTCTCCTCTGAACTGTTTTGATGGGGAAGGAGAACAGCAGTAGAAACCCACGAATTCTGTGGACAGTGTGGTGATAGCCCTGGGAGGTGCTGGCCAGTCACGTGACCTCGGTGACCCACTGTGGACTCCAGGCCTCAGTCTCTGCAAGTGAAGACGCATAGGCAAATCAGAGCTGATGACTCCCAATGACCGTCTCAACTCTCTCTGAAGTTGTCTCACTGAACCAACACACCGTATTGACCCCAGTGTCCCCTCATCTCAGGGACAGCTTTCAACTTGTGAAGTAGCATCTGTTAACCCAACTTAGAGAGGGGCAGTGCTTCCAGAGGAGACCTTGCCCACACACTCACTCACTGGGTCGGCAGGTGTTTACCAAGCTCCTACTGTGTGCCCAGTTCACCCTGCAGGTTCACAATAGAGCCCAGGGGATGGGCAAAGCCCCTGAGGACAGCTTCCCAGCAGTCCCCAGCACAAGCTGGCTGCCAAGGCTCCTGAGGTGCTGTTGAGCTGGGTGGGGGTCAGAGTAGAACTGGGGGTGACCACCAGGGTCATGTCAGAATCAAAGCCTCCACCTTGACCTCATTAATATTGGTCTTAATCACCAAGCCAAGCTCCTTAAACTGCTAGAGGCCAGCTCCCAGCCACTGACACACATACCAGTCTTCTGTTCCTTTTCTCAATCGGGACAGGCAGGGGACCGGGTTGCTTTTCTGAGCAGACAGATCTAGGAATCCCAGGTGTGAAGAGTCTGAGCAAGAGAGAGCTTAAGGGTCCTGAGGCTCAGAGGCGAACACTTCCCTAGCCAGGCTCCTACCCAGGCTCCAGGGCCTTGGTACCTGTGTGGCATGGCATTTTCTCCCATCATTAGCTCTTAACCCTCACCTTCTCAGAGAAGTCTTCATGAGCTGTATGGTGTAACTTCTGCATCGTGGGAACTTTCCTTCTGTTCTTTGTCTAAGCCCTTGTAACTGCTCCTCTCCATCTTCCTCATAGGGTGCTAGCTTCGTGCAGCCAGTGCTTTCTTGTCTCCTGTGGGTCCCAGAACCAAATCCCTTGCCTGGGACTTGGTGGGTACTCCAGGCACATGGCAACTGGACAGTGGTCCTAGAGCAACCTACACATGGGGCCTCCGGGAACCCCAGCTACATGGCAGAGATGCTGGCCTAATATCCTCAGACACCAGGCCAGTCCAGGACCAGCCTCCCCCTCAGAATGCCATCCCCAGCAGACCAGTCTCTCTGCCTGCACAGGGTTCTGAAACCCTGAAGTCTCAGGTCTCTGGTCATCCTCTCTGCCCTTGAGATACATCCAACTGTATTGTCCAGTGCTTTCTAGATAAGNCAAAACTTCTTAGGCCCTCACCATGGCCTCCAGGCCCCATGCACTCACCTGAATAACCTGGCAGCCTACTTCCTCATGTGGGGTCCATGTCCTGCCCCACCAGAGCAGGCCATCCCCATCTCCATAGCCCATGGTCATCCCTCCCTGGACTGGAATGTGTTTCTTCCTCTGGCTGAGTCTTGCTCAGGCCAGAAGCACTCTGAGCAGGGCTGTGGCCTCCTTCTTGGTCTCCCAGGTGGCTGGCTCATAAATGTTTAATGAACAAGTGAGTGAGCAAATTCCAATTGAATGCAACAAATAGTTATCGAGCTGCTGGGCCTCGGGTAGGGTGGGGTGAGATGGGTGGAAATGGATTGAGCTGACTGTGCTCAGATCTGTCCGAATGGGCTAGTGTCAGGGCCAGGGGATTGGGAAGGGATGGGTAGCTGAGTTCAGGAAGTCATTGTCAGTTGTAGTAATACGGAGAAATGAAATGGACTTAGGATCCTAAGACCCCAGGAACAGCCTCAGGCCACCAGACTGACATGGGTAGAAAATTCCTGGGGGACTCTGAGGAAGACAAGATGAGACACCCTTCCTTTACTCAAGGGCCTCCACCTGGTGTCACCTTGGCCCCTCTGCAAGCCAATTAGGCCCCAGTGGCAGCAGTGGGATTAGTATTCTTAGTATGATATCTCCCGAATGCTGAATCAGCCCCTGGCTTAAGGAGAGAAGGTCACTTTATAAGGGTCTGGGGGGGGTTGATGCCTGGAGTTGTGCTGTGNGAGCTCACCAGGCAGCCTCGGTCTCTGCTGACGAACAGCCCGTGGGGCAGCCTCGAGGGCCGCAGCCATGAACGGCACGGAAGGCCCCAATTTCTATGTGCCCTTCTCCAACGCCACAGGCGTGGTGCGCAGCCCCTTCGAGCAGCCACAGTACTACCTGGCTGAACCCTGGCAGTTCTCCATGCTGGCAGCTTACATGTTCCTGCTCATCGTGCTGGGCTTCCCCATCAACTTCCTCACGCTCTANGTCACCGTACAGCACAAGAAGCTACGCACACCGCTCAACTACATCCTGCTCAACTTGGCCGTGGCTGATCTCTTCATGGTCTTCGGAGGATTCACCACCACGCTCTACACCTCACTGCACGGCTACTTCGTCTTTGGGCCCACAGGATGCAACCTCGAGGGCTTCTTCGCCACACTGGGTGGTATGAGCAGGGGNACTGGGGTGTAGTATGGGAGCCAAGGGGGCATGAAAGGGCCTAGGGAGGGTCTGCAGCCTAATGCATCTCTCTCCACTCCTCTCCAGTCGCTGTCATCCCAAGGCCTTGCTTATTCACTGGCAACACTGTGATGCTGAGCTAGGCTGCTGTTTAGAGCAGGCACTGAATGATCATCTGTCTCCTTTTGAGTAATGCAAGGAACGTGGCTTCAGAGAGGTCAAGGGCTCACTGGGGAGTCATGGTGTGTGAGGATATCCTCTGAGGCAGCTGAGCTGGGGCAGACTCAGATTGAGCACCAGGAGGAGCTAGAAAAGGCACACAGGTCCAGGTCCTTCATGACCGTCTCTGGTCCAGGTGACAACTGGATCAGTGTACTGGGGCATCTGTGTGACTGCCTTCCCAGCCCTACTGGTCTCCATCATGCGTGCCTGCTCCATACGCTGGGAATCTCAGAGGATCCATTTGTTTCTTTTCTTTTTCTTTCTATCTTTGGGGGAGGGGCACAGTCTCATAGTCCAGACTGGCCTTAAACTATGTGGCTGAGGATGTACTTGAACTCCCGATCCTCCTGCCTCAGCNTCTCAAGTGCTGGGATCACAGGTGTGGACCATCTTGCCACACCAGGTGTTTCCAGTTTCTCTCACTTGACTGGAAAATCAATGAGGCTATCACAGGAACAATGGAGTCTGTTTAGCTGGGGAAACTGAGGCAGGGAGCAGGCAAAAGACTCATTTAGAGATGTGGCAGGGCCAGAACCAGAGTTGGGATCCCCCCTACACACTGGGACCCGGTGAGGTCACCAGTATTTGTAAGAGGAAACAGGAGAAGCAGGCATGACAAAGCCCAAAGCCAGGTCTAGCTTGCACCAGTCCCAAGGATGCTGTCTTATCTCCCCTTTGTCCAGGTTGCTGCCTTGGTGGCACTGTTGGGCATCTCTATTACTGTCTGTGATCACAGCCTCCCAGTCTCTGGACAAGCTGGGGTGCCATGCTAGTCAGCTTGTCTCATGGGGTCAGGTCCAGGCCACACCTGTCATCCAGAAATTCTTNTTGGTAGCACTCCCATTACTCAGAAGTGTCCCAGGTCTGTTTATTTTGTGGCGCTTCTCCATACCTAGTTTCCGTGGGTGACATGTGGACTGGACTCTGAAGCCCCCCCCTTACCCCCTCCCTTCTTCCCCTGCCAAAGCACTAGCCAGTGTGTGGCTCGAAGCCACAGGTCCAGCTATTCTGTGGCAGTGTCTATCATTAACCGACAGCTCTAACCAAACAGAGAGGCTCTTAGTTCTTTGGAGTTCCTTTGCTCACTTCTTCCTCTGGCACATGGGTTCTTCATCTGCCTCCGTCTTCCTGGCCAGTCCAAACTCACTGCATCTCTAAGGCCTGGCTCAAGTTTCAATGCAGAGGCTTCCATGCTGTCTTCTCTGCGGGTGTTAGCTCTCTCTGGTTTAAGGTCAGAGCTGGAAGACTGATGGCTACCAACTGCCTTACAGGTGAAATNGCCCTGTGGTCCCTGGTGGTCCTGGCTATTGAGCGGTATGTTGTGGTCTGCAAGCCCATGAGCAACTTCCGCTTCGGAGAGAACCATGCCATTATGGGTGTGGCCTTCACCTGGGTCATGGCGTTGGCCTGTGCTGCTCCCCCGCTCGTCGGCTGGTCCAGGTAATGGCACTGAGCATTGGGTCTGGCAAGGCTTTTGTGGGGTTCCCATTCAGAACACAGAGGCTGTGGGCTNGATCCAGGCATTATATTACATGATCTTGCCCCNTAAAACCATCCTGGTGAATTTCCCAGGCCAAGCAAGGTCTAAGGTAGGGGAGAAAGGACCCCATGGTGCAATGGGTCTGATTCCATCTCTGAGCCCCATGGCAAGGCGAACCCTGGACATCCCAACCCTTCACCTTGGCCGAGCCCCTAATCCTCAACTAAGCCACGGCCGAACTACAATCCTCTTTGGTTGAGTTCTCCTGGGCATGGGGCTGCTCTCTCTGACCTTGGACCTCAGCACCATGGAGAAGCTAAACCTTCCCAACATGTATGGTGTCAGTGTAGCCCCAGGAACTGGGTCCCATCGAGCCTCCAGGTCACCGTCTCCAAATGTAGGCAAGACAAGAGAGGGTAGGGACAGTCGTTTGGTACCCAGAAGCTTCAGATCTCTCCCTTCTCTCCTCATATCTCTTCCTCATCCTCCGGGAGACCACCTAGTGGTCTTTGCTGAGTTAGAGCCCACCACCCCATGCTACTCTTCCCTCATCTTCATCCACTTGGCTTGGCAGGTCTCTCCAGATGCACTCAGTGGACAGTCTGGAGTTTCTGAGTGCAGCCCAATGTCACCATCCACAGACATGATCACAACATCCTTGTTTCTAGAAGCTGCACAAAGTCCTGTAGATGGCAGCAAGCCTATCCTTATTGTAGAATGCATTGCTGTTGCTAGGAGACCCACATCTCCAAACTGCTGCATTTACAGGACAGGCCTCAGCCCTCCTCCCCAGCACCTTCTGCCAGCTCACTTAAACCACCAAAGGGCAGCAGGCTGGTGGAAAAGAGCTATGTGGTCAAGTGGCAGGAAGCTTGAGAATTGTCCTAAGGGCAGAGACAGATAAGTCTCACCTGGCGATGGGGCCAGCAGGTAATGACACCATGCTTCCCAAGGCCTACAGGAGCTCCAGCCTCCTTGGACCCCACACTTATGCCCAGCTGAGTCTGTGTTCCCTTCCAACCCTATTGTCCCTTGCCCCGATCCTCAGGTACATCCCCGAGGGCATGCAGTGCTCATGTGGGATTGACTACTATACACTCAAGCCGGAGGTCAACAATGAGTCCTTCGTCATCTACATGTTCGTGGTCCACTTCACCATCCCTATGATCGTCATCTTTTTCTGCTATGGGCAGCTGGTTTTCACAGTCAAGGAGGTATGAGTGGGGGCTTCTAATGTGTGTCTCCAGTGCTGGGTGGCCAGAGCTGGGTGCCAGGGTATATATGGACCCCATGGGCTGGACACAGGTCTATACCCCTGTAGGCAGCTGCCCAGCAGCAGGAGTCAGCCACCACNCAGAAGGCAGAAAAGGAAGTCACCCGCATGGTCATCCTCATGGTCGTCTTCTTCCTGATCTGTTGGCTTCCCTACGCTAGTGTGGCCTTCTATATCTTCACCCACCAAGGCTCCAACTTTGGCCCCATCTTCATGACCCTGCCGGCTTTCTTTGCCAAGAGCTCCTCCATCTACAACCCGGTGATCTACATCATGATGAACAAACAGGTGCCTGGGATGGCCGGCTGGGGTGGGGCTGAGGGAGTGAGGGGAGGGGGAGAGGATAGAGCAGGAGAGAGGCTCTACCCAGACTGTGGGCAGGCCATGAGCTCTCAGGTTGTCAACCTCCCAGTCTCTGGGTAGCCTGGGAGTCAGCCCTCCAGGTGACCTGACACCTGCTCCTATGAAATACATCTGACCAATCGTTCTGGAAGTCTGCTTCTAAGTCAGCTAGAAGTCAGGCACACATGCGCAGCGGCACACATGTGCAGCGGCACACATGCCCATAATCTAAACACTGAGGCAGGAAGATCTTGAGCTCCAGGTCAGTCTGGGCTACATGGTAATGTGTATCCCCCCTCCAAAGCAGGGTGTGGTCATGCACCTCTATACCTCAGCATTCAGGAGACTGAAGCAGGCAGGTCAGAAGTTCAAAGCTATCTTAGATCATACAGTGATCTGGTGGCCAACCTGGGCTACATGAGAGTCTGTCAAAATACAACCAGAAAATGTCAAGTAGTTCTAAGGTTGGGAATGGAATGGTTTCACTGTTTGTAAAGCTGAAGTTGCTAAAAATGTTAGAGCTGGGAGAAGAGGGAACAAGTTGCTGTTAAAAGCCACGGTCTCTCTGCAGAAAAGGATGTGGTCTCTGGACTTAGACTCTGGGTTCATGTCCTAGCTCTGCCACGTCCAGGCTGTGTGACCTTGGGAGTCAGATGTCTCCCTCTCTGGGCTTTAGTTTTCTTATTTATAGGGAAGGGCCAAATCCTAATTACAAGAGATCATTCACAGAAGGTCCTAAGCATTCACAGGACACTGCGGAATGTCATTTGATGAAAACCCTTGTGCTGGGTTCCTGGCATCTCTGGCGGTGGGGCAACATACACTTAGCAAGCTCCCCCAAGGAGCCAGACTTAGTGAGGGAACACGCTGTGGGTGGTGGGTGGGGCTGAGGCTGGGCAGGGTGGTGGGGCCTGGTCCTGACTGGCGCCCTCTGCCTTCCAGTTCCGGAACTGCATGCTCACTACCCTCTGCTGTGGCAAGAATCCCCTGGGTGATGACGATGCCTCTGCCACTGCCTCCAAGACGGAGACCAGCCAGGTGGCCCCAGCTTAAGCCTGGCCAGAGACTGTGGCTGACTGTAGGAGTCTCCTGTCCCAACCCACCCCAGCCACAGCCCCCACCAGGAGCAGCACCCGTTGGAATGAGGTCATGCAGACTCCCTCAGTGTTCTTTTCATTGTTTTTAATTAATTTATGGAAGAAAAATGAGGCTTCCCACTCAACAGCAACAGCCCAAGAAAGGACATCCATCCACCAAGACCCCAACCTGGACTCCCCAATTCCCAGGGGCCAGTGGGATCTGCACCCCTTCCCCCCAGCTTGTCTCTCAAAAACATGACAAGTGTCCCAGCTTAGGGCTAAGTGTCTAGGACAGAATGGAGCACACAGTAGCTGATTAATAAATGTTAGCTGGATGAAGGGAGGAATGAGTGACTGAATGAGTGGAGATGTGTGTGAGGGGATTGATGGAGGGGAACATGTATGTCCTCAGGTGCCCAACCTGGCAGANCCAGTCATGTTTGGCTGGAATCTATAAGCAATTGTTTTNACATCCCTACCCTGGTTTTCTCCCCCACCCCCATATGGAAATCCCAAATCCCAGGCCCTGACAGCATGTGGCTGCTTCAAAGACAGAGAGATGGGGGGAGGGAGAGGAAAAGAAGGAGGGAGGGAAGGAGGGAGGGAGGGAGAGAGAGAGAGAGAGAAAGAGAGAGAGAGAGA
Source organism: Neotoma lepida (assembly GCA_001675575.1). NCBI lineage: Eukaryota > Metazoa > Chordata > Mammalia > Rodentia > Cricetidae > Neotoma > Neotoma lepida. The sequence goes on from LZPO01097124.1 coordinate 464,938, forward strand.
ATTGTGTGCCTGTGTGTGTGTGCAAATACTTTGTATATAAACAGCACAGCTGGTAGTTGTATTACAAATAATAGCAATTAATAGAATTAATTATTAACCATCTTGATTGTCTCTGCTTGTTAGTGACTGCTTGGGAATTGGCTGGGCCCAAGCACTCAGAGAGGATCTTTCCCCAAGCCCCAGTAGACTTTTACCAGTGACCCAGGCCTTCAGACCTTCACAGAGCTGGATCTGGATCACAGGGATGGCAATAACAGCAATGTGGGCTGCAGCCATTAGGACTGAGAAAGTATTGTGGCCAGGGGTCTCAGGCAAGACCTGGGTCTTGCCTCCAATGTGGCATCCTTGGTTCATGTCTTCTAATCCTACTTGGCCTGAGACTCAGCCCTTCTTCTTGGCTTCTGGACACATTGGCTCTTCCACACCAGCAACCAGGTAGCAACAGTTCCAGGCCAGTATGGAGTTCTATAGCCATGCTTATCTGCCACCCTCAGGGAGTGGCTTAGTCCCTGATGACATCCTTGTTCCAAAGAGCTCAGAAACACAGTGTGAGACCTGGCCAGGTCTTCTCCCTAGGGTGCTCATGAATCCAGTTCCTAGCTCCCTTGCTGGATATACTGTTTTCCTTTGCATTTGGTCTTTCTTCATCCCAGAGAGTTTTGGGTTTGAGGTCAACAGGAACGCTGGGGGCACCAGAATTGAGCAGCTTCAGTCTGCATCCCTCCTCCACAGAATCACAGCTGGGCTCCCAGCAGGCCCAGTTCTGCCTGGGGACAGAGGCAAATTGGGGCATTAAAAGCTCAGCTCCTCACTCGGTGGCAGTGGTGGTCTGTTGCTCTCAAGCTCTTTACTTACAAAATGAATGGAAACTGGGAAGCTTCTGTGACCCCTGTCCAGGGAGGGCTAGACTGTGTGGGGACAGCAGTCCAGGTCCCTGGAGAATGTGATGGAGCAGTCCCATCAATCTGAGAAACCCAGCTTGGGCAAGATAGAGACATGGTGGCCTCTTTAAGCCTCTGTATCTGCAAAGAAGAGCTTAGACCTGCCCTTGAAGGGATTAGATGAGAGCTAAGGGACTTATGTGGCCAGCCCACTTCCTGGCATGCTGAAGATGTTGGTACACTTTGGAATTCTAGGCCTTGGCTCAGAGCTGCTCTTACCAGGATACTCCCACCTAGCAAGGGAATGGGACAGAGCCTCAGATGTGGAGTGATAGTTCCTCCAAGGAGGAAAGGGTGCCAGGGCCTGGGATAGAAGCTCCTCAGTGCTGTGGTGGGCAAGGGCAGGGGACAGTAAGGGGCTATCTGCTATGCTGTTTCAATGGGTGATGTCAGTGAGGGTTCATTTTATCACAAGTAACAGAAAATCCAAACCGCCTGCTGAAACAGAGACTGATCTCATTGGCTTGTAGACATGAAACCACCTCCCCTCCACTTCAGGCTGGCTGGATGTAGAAGCTCAGACCTGTGACCCTTTGTGTCTCTCTTCTGTGTTGACTTTACTCACAGGCCTATCCCCAGAGGCCTATCCTGCAGAATTGTCTGCAGCAGTCCCAGGGCCAGCAATCCCTCCATAAAGAAGCTTTCCTGCCCCTTGTTATAACCATGGTGTCAGATCAGGTTCTTATTGGGCAGATCTAGTTCACCTGATTATCCCTAAGCCAATCATCATGTCTAAGATAGAGCTTCATCTTGCTTGGTCAGGGCTGGGTCACCTGATCACCTCTAAGCCAATCACTATGCCTGATAGAGGGATCCCTCAATTGTCATGTGTTTCAATACCACAAGATAAAGTTGACTTCACACATTAAGAAGTCTGTAGGTTGTGTTCCCCAAAAGAAACAAGGGGAACAGGATCAGGACCAGCACAGAGGTGTGGGGGCTGGGATGTGCTAGACAATGCTCCTGTGTGTGGTGTGTGGGGTAGTACCATTGCTGCCATAGCTCTGGTTGTTTCCCATGATTTATGGGTTAGGGGTGGCTGTTGATGGGATACTTTAGTAGCCTGGTCTTGTCCTACCTCACTCTTCCATGCCCAGTTCATTTGTTCTGTGGAGTGTCACCTTTGCCCCTGCCTTCTCCTGTCCAGGAAGAACCAGAATACTCTTGTTGTCATGGTGAAAAGCAGCCTCAGCCTCTCCTTGTCACTTGTCACTGTGGGTACAGAGTGAAGGGCTGCTGACCCAGGCTGGGATGTAGAGTTCCCACAGGGCCACTTGCCAGGCTTTAGACAAGCAGCGTCTGTGGAGCACACAATCCACTCAGCCAATCACAGGCTAGACAGGGCTGTCACCCCAGTAAAGAGACACCACCTCATATAGCCTGGGGTGCTCCAGAGAAACATAGTGCCAGTCCCAGGGCAAGACCCTGGACTACCTAGGCCATGGCTTGGAGCTGAAAGTGAGATACGTCTCAGGGGTTGAGGGTGAGAGAGTCTCTGTAACTGTGTCCATCTGTGGTCCCTTTGCCTGCGAGAACATTGAGTGTGACCCCAGATATATAGGGAATCAAATAGCAGCACTAAAAGTCAAACACCTACTGATAATCATAAAGAAACTTACTGTAAAATAAGTCTTTGGTATATATGCAATTTTACAATTGATTAAAGATGAAAATAAATTTGCATACTAATGAGCCGGGTGTGCTTACTTTTTCCTAAGGAATTAGATCTTGGCTGAATATTTAGTGATGCAGGACACAGCATCTACAACGTTCCTCAGAGCTGACTGATATTTTGATTTTATAATCATTGATGCTGAGAATCCCTCTTTGCATAAATACATAGTATAACATGACAGAAGTACATCTGTTTCAGAAACTGTTGGAAATGGTTTCCTTATCCCAATCCAAAATTTACTGAACAGTGTGTGTGTGCGCATGTGCTTGCACGTGTGTGCGCGTGTGCATGCTCACACATATGCCTGTGTGACATGTACATATGGAGGTGCTATCACCTGTGAGCATGAATGTGGAGAATCTGGGGTTACAGATGGGGGTCACCCCAGCTTTTAATGGGTCCTGGGGTTCCAAACTCAGGTCCTCATCCTTGCACAGCAAGTACGGTACTGTTTGAGACATCACCCCAGCTCCCAAGTGAATGGTTTGTGTCTGAAACTCAAGTCAGCGATTCAAACAGAAGTCTTTAAGATCAAACATTCTAACACAATGCAACCCAAAATTACACTAATTTGACCCAAACATGCTGAAGGATGACGGTGGGAAAATGTTAAATGTCTTTGTTTTCTGCAATTCAACTATTATATTCCAACAACACAAAACACTTTGTGTGTACAGCAAAAACAAGCAAACAAAAACCCTGGGGTTCACAACATGCAATAGTCTGGAATCTGAACTGTGTTCTGTGAAGTTTGTTGGTGTTGCATGGTGCNAAGGCATANGCAGTACAGCGTGCACAAGTATGTCCAGAAGCAAGGCTTTGTGAAGGCACGTGANGCCACACTGGTGAGCACTGCCTGAAACACCTCAGATTCACATGCTTGAGTTAATGCAAAAAAAATTTATTACATTTTATTTATCATACCTGTCAGGGGAGGGAGAACACATGGTGTGCCACAGTATGAATGTGGGTGTCGCTTTTAGAAGTCAGTTCTCTTCTGCCACACGGGTCCCAGGGTTGGAACTCAGCTCATTGGGTTGGCCAGCAAGTGTCCTTTCCAGCTGAGCCGTCTCACCTGCCTTTGAATTACTTTTTGACTGTTGTGTGTTNAGAAACTTTTTACTGTTTTCCAAGTTCTGTTGCCACCACATTCAAGGGCANGACCCTGTGTGGGCTTGAGACCCACAGCCTGAGAACTGGAGGTCAGAAGGATCAAGGAAACACCAATATGAATGACACTTCATACAGCACTTGTTCAATGCACACGCCTTCCCTCCCGGGGGTGAGGCCAGGGTTCAGAGGAAGCAGCCTTGGTGGAGGGTCGTGTGCAGAGATGAGCTTGATGGAGGTCCCAGGAAAGGNAGAAGGGAGGGCTAGGGGCCCTAGCTTCATTTNTTTCCCCTTCTGTTGGTGATCTCCTCTGAAGTCCTAGCTGGGCACCTGACAGCGCGTCAGTGCTTCCCTCTTGTCTGTGATGGCTCAGAAGCATTGCAGACTCTGAGCTGAGCATTTCATAGAATGGAAGTGTCCTCCGCTTTCCTCTGTTTTCTGTCTTGCTGGCTGAAATGTGGTCATAGTGACCGGACTAGCAACAGTCACGTTGAATCATGAAATGGACCCTATGTACAAACAGGAGCAGAGGNTGAAGAGAGGATCTGGCTTCCCTGGAGCTGCCTCACCAGATGGATCCTCGCCAGCCAGGGTGACTTAAAGAGCTTCTGAAGGGATGGCTTCCAGACGGAATGGTTATTTGGGAATTACTGCACCTATCTTGAGTAGCACAGAGGGCTTCCAGGTTGCAGCCTAGGGTCTGAGCTTGGGAAGATCCAAGTGCTTGCCTACTCTGAACTTCAGCCTCTTCATGTGTAAATAAAATGATAAAGATGCTAGTTTATACAGACATCAGGCGTGGCAGTGGCTGCAATTTCACTCCAATCTGATGCACCGATTGACTGAAGTTAGGAAATAAATGCTCCAATGTCCCGATGGCACAGGAGCTGGCACCGTACAAAGCAGAGGCACTCTGATCATCTCAGAGTTCAGGACATTTCTCTCTGAAACTGGAGCAAGTCCAGGGCGGGAAGAGAAGGTTCCAGAAGGAAGGCAGCACTCCACTCCCGGCCCCACAGAGAAGTCAGGAGGTTGGCACAGGGCACTGCCTCTGTTGCAGTCTCCTTAACTCGCCATCATCTCCCTGTCAAGTGGCAAACCCCTTGGAGAATTTTTAGATCTCTGCGTTTTTCCCAAACTTCCTTCCCAACACAAAACTCGCTCCTGGCACAGCCTGGGAGCAAGGTTTCAGCAGAGCTCGTGGGAATGTTTACACCACAGAGTCTCTGCATTTCTCAGTTCTTGGAAACGCCCCACAAATGGATCAAAATTGCAGCCCCCGTTGGTGCCAGCTCCCGTTTGCCTCTTTGTCTCCCTTCAGCCCTTTCCCTGTCAGAGTACTGGATCGGCAGCAACGTGCAGGTCTCTGTTCACTCAATGGAGCCACAAAACCACAGCAGCAAGACTGGAGGGCCTACTGTGTGCCAGTGTTGGGCTAAGTGCCAGAGACAGCCCTCCTCCTCTGCAGAGCTCAAGAGTCAGGGACCCATAAGTCACAGCTGTGACTCAAGAGCACTGGAGGCTCAAGAGTTGGTGACTCTGATCTTTGAGGGGTTGGAGGTGTCGTTCCTGAGCAAGCCTTACTTACTTGAGTGAGCAAGACATATTCCAGAGAAGCTAGGTAGGAATAAAGGGGGCTTTCTAGACCTAGTGTAGCAGCAACCTTGTGCTGTGTGACAAACACTCCCAGAATTCACAGCTTAAAACAATGAATCACATTTCCTTTCTTCTAGCTCTAGGGACTAGCTAGGTGATTCTGCTGATGGGAGTCTAGCTTCAACCATCTCTTTTGGGGATCTTTCAAGCATTCCATGGTCAAGTGAGGAATTGGCTGGTGACTGACTGGTGGCTGGGTGACAAGTGACTGGACCATGGGTCTCAGCATCCAACAAACTAGCCAGGGCTTGCTCCCATGGCAATGGGCTCAGGACAGCACCATTCCCACGGTATCTCACCAGCACAAGGCTAGCACTGAGCACTCACTACAAAGCCTCATTGCATGTGGGGTAGATGAGGACAGAGATAGAAACTCCGGAGCNTCTGTACATTATTTTGGCACAGAAGAAGCACAAAGCATGACGTCCCGGTAATAGCTATAGCCCCATTCAAAGACCACACGGTGGGAGTTTTAACAAGTTTGTTACTGAAAGTTGAACCGAGAGTCTCAGGAACGCTAAGCCCCCACTCGACCACTAAGTCGCAACCCCAGCCTTACCTGCAGTGTGGCTGAATTGTGGAATTTCAGGGAGAGGAAAGCACCAGGAACCTGACGGAAAAACTCAGACTTTCCCCCAAAGGAAGTAGGGAGCCATGGAAGGTTCTAGAAACTGAGTGTGCTCTGTTTTCACTGCAAAGAACTTTGAGGGCCACAGCCTTTCTCAAGCCAGNGCTGTGATGATGGTGAGCTCTCTGGGGAAATCCCAGAAAANAAAGAGATCACACACAGAGGGAGACATATGTAGGTCTACTTTACACTACCCTCTAACTTACCCCTCCCCCAAGGTAATTGCTGATACCACGCTGGATTGAGTCCTGGGAGACCTGCTTCACGGATGGCCTCTTCATTTTCACAGCTGTGGACCATTCCATTGCCAACAGGCCACAACTCACTTAGCCTGTTTCTACCTGAAAAGATTTTACTTTGCCTTGAATTTCTGCTGATACTGGGGCAAAGTTCCTGTTTGTAAGGTCTCCTGTTTGTCCCCAGGGAGGGGTGGGTGCACCATGGGGCAAGTTCATCTTTGCTCCTTAAGATGTCGAATTGCATCTGAGATGGCTGATCCGTCAGCCTCCCTCAGCTCCTGTGGAGTTTCCATACATCCTTGACAGTCACTGTGAGAAATGCTTGTCTCGTATTTCATATGAGACACACTGACACTCAGCCGGGAGAGAGACACAGCTTGTTTCGATCCACTCTGTTTTGTTTCTGTTTGGGTTGACTCTTTGAGTCAGGGGTTTGCTATGTAGTCCAGGCTAACCTCAAACTCTGTAGCCTCAGTGTCCTCAGTGCTAGGACAACAGGCCTGAGGCACCAGGTCTTAGAAAGACCTTGTCACAGATGCTANAGTGTGTTTTACAGCCAGGGAGCAATATACTCAGGCCTGTGTGATTCACTGCAAAGTTACTGCTCTTTTTCATTCTTCTAGATGACACAGCCCTTCCTAAGAGAGAGGTGGAGTGGCCAGGCTTAGGGGGACCCCTTCCCAAGTCACAGCCGTGGCAGGGCAGCTGGTTGGCTCTGTCATCCTGGCCAGTGTTCCAGTGTTTGGTAGTGTGATGGAAACAGTGACTTATGCCTGTCCCAATATGAGTGTGAATGCCAAGGACATTGAGGACAGTGACCATGAGCTGGGGTCATATGAGAGCCTGTTACAACCTCCCCCTGCATCTCAAACTGTAATATAATCTAAAACATCAGAATGACATAGAAGGAAGGAGCAGACTGAGAGCCTTCCTGGCCCAGGGGAGGCCCAGGGGAGGCACTGCCTCCAAGCAATCCCCTCCTGTAGGCCCAATTGCTACTATGTGAAAAACTGAGGCCAGCAGTTGTTTGGGAACAGGGCAGACAGCCCCCTGCCCACTTGGTGGGATTAGGGGGCNCTTGTGGGCATCCCCATAACTTGGGTGTCCCTCATTCACTGCCAGCACCACCAGCTAGGTAGGATACAGTGACTTCATCTCCTTATTTTCGCTTGGCCTCAGGTCCCACAGGGCTGAGGCAGGGTGCTCTGTTTGGAGAGTGAGCCTCNCTCTCCAGGTCAGATTGGCCGTATCCACTGCTCAGGTGGTGAGCGGGTTGGTCATTGGTTCGCTGGAGGTATTTAAGGCGAGAGGTTTGGCAGCTGATAGCTGAGTGAGCACCAGGCCTGCTGCTGCCTGGGCCATGATGGCTCCAGGAAGTGTCTCCAGTGTTTCTCTCTCCTCCTCTCCCTCTAGGGACACATCACCTTCTGGGTCATCTGAGCTCCATGGGACTGACAAACCAGGTAAGCAGGGGAGTGGAATTCTGTCCAGTTTAGGCCAAGGTCACTGCAAACCAAGTGACAAGAGCTGGGAAGGCGTATGCACCTATAGAGACTAGCTCCCACCGCACAGATGGGGGACCCAGTCATGGATGCAGATGGTCCTGGGGGCAGGCACAGCTGGATAGCCCCATTTCCTGGTTTGGGACTCTCGATGAAGACTCCAGGTGCCGGCTGCCAGTGGCCCTGTTATAAGGAATCCCTAGCAGCTTGTAGTTTCAGCTGGCTTTTTTCTTTCTACTTAAAAACTCCTCTTTCTTTTGAGTCTGAATTTTGCAAATCATTTTGATAGCATCATTTGAGTTTAACTCATGCACCTGTGGCGGGTAGGTTCCTCCTACTTCTCTCTCCCAAATCCTCCTCTCCCTTACAGCTTATCAAAAGAAACAACCCATTTCAAAATACTGCACGGCTTCCCCATGGTCAGCACGCAGTGACCTTTAGTATGTCATCATGTGTATCCAGTGCCACATCCTGTTTTAGAGTCCAATCATTTCCTAAGAAGAAAAGCTGAGCTGTAGCTGTTAGCAATCACTCCCCAGCCTCACTCCACCTGTGTCTGTGGGCTCTCGTCATCCCACACACAGCTTTGAGACTGGCTTTTCCGCTTGCTTATATTTAGAAGCACTTCCTGTTGTAGCAGCTTACGGGTCGGTCCTCTTTATGGCCATGTAGTATTCCAGTGCGTCTACATGTGTGGTCACAGGCATTCNGCTTGCTTCCACGCTTGCGCTGTTAGGAATAAACACTCATGCACACTCAGCATCTATCTACCACTGTGGCCTTGCCCCTTCACCCTCATGCACCAGTCTTTACTTACATTTTCACTTTTGGGGGACATATTTTTAGGAATGTGATTGTTTCTACTTTTTCTTTTCNCAAAATAAGTTTCCTTTAAAAGAATTAAAAAAAAATTATTTGTGTAAGCTGGGCATGATGGCACACACTTGGGAGGCAGAGACAGGTGGATCTGAGTTCAAAATCAACCTGGTTTACATAGTGAGTTCCAGGCCAGTGAGAGCTACATAAAGAGTTCAGACCAGCAAGAGCTACATAGTGAGCTCCTGTCTCAACACCCTTCCCCAGTTATTTGTGTGTGAANAGACATATGCATATGGAGGCCAGAGGACAACCTTGTGGAGCTGGTTCTCTCCTTCCACGGTACGTTCCAGGGATTGGACTCAGATCATCAGGCTTGGCGGCAAGTTCCTTACCTGCTGAGCCAGCTTGCTGGCTCCCTTTATTTTTACTTTTATTAATCCATAAGTGAGGCCATTTTTAAGCAAGTATATATATATGTATATATACATATATATGTATATGTATACACACAAATATATATGTACACACACACACACACAACTTGGAGTGTGAGCATATTCCCCTAAATCCCCTTCCCCTCCTCGCTTCTCATCGTTCCCTTTGCTCCCAGACAGTTTCACGTCTACCTTCACTCCATCTGTAGACACAAGATACAGAGCCTAGGACCCACGGATGATGCTAATATCTGCTTAGACTGAGAGCAAAGCACGCTGGGAGCAACTGAGTTCCTCCCCTGTGCCCATCAGGCTCAGCCGTCCTCAGCTGTGGCTGCTTTTGCCCACCTACCAGGCTATCTCAGACACATGCCAGGTCCAGCACTTCAGCTGGCAATAGTCCAGGGTTGATTTCCAAAGGATACGAACCTTTAAGAAAGTGATGTCAGGCCTAGGGTGTAGCTCAGTACTAGAGGACTTGACTGGCATGCGTGCCTCATGAGCGCTGTAAAACAATCAAATCATAATCCCGTTAGCACACCCAAATCGGAGCCATCTTTACTGCTGCTTTTCTCCCAGCTTTATGACTATTTGGTTGCTTTATTTCTTTGTCCAGTTGGATTTTGTTTGTGTACCACCTCATTCGGTAGCCCTAAGCTGGCCTGGAAGGAGCAATCTTTTCACCTCAGTGTCTGGAGTCCTGGGGTGACAGGTGTGTCCCCATCATGCCTGGATTTCCAGGGTGGTGGTTTTGAGTCCTTCTGAGTCCGGACAGCCCTGCAGCATTTGGCCGAGAGGTTGCTTTCCCAGTGATTTTGTTCCCAGGGTCCTTGGTGCCTTTTCTTTTGGTGACTTGTGTGTGAGCTAAGTGGGCCTCACTGAGCTTCCTGACTGCTTCTCTGAGCCCCATGTACAGCTGTGGTCACCCGTGGGCAGCTTACCTACCCAGCTATGCCTCTTCAAAGAGAATATTTTTGGAAAGGAGAGGAACTTGGTGAGCCCCACAGGGCCAGTGGTCAGTGTTAAGCTTGCAGACTAACCAGTGGCACAGGGAACTGGTTGTTAGTGTGTGCTTTGCCCCACCACAGTCAGGCCTTGATTGAAGTGGAGGGCAGACTGAGTGATGCCCTGCTGTCTATCCTACAGGGCCAAATCCCAGCAGAGTCCGAGTAGGCCGACGGAACCCGACGATGCTCCGCATGGTGCTAGAGGCTCTGCAGGCCAGGGAGAAGCGCCAAGGCACATCAGTTGTAGCCATCAAACTCTATATCCAACATAAGTACCCAACAGTGGATACCACCCGCTTCAAGTACCTGTTGAAGCAGGCCCTGGACACTGGCATGCGTCGAGGCCTCCTCACCAGGCCTGCCAACTCCAAGGCCAAGGGTGCCACTGGCAGTTTCAAAGTGAGCTACAAACAAGGAGGGGAGGTGGTGCAAGGTTTAAACATCAGACCCTTAGCACATGCTGCTTCTCACCCCAGCCCACCCTCCACAGCCCTTCTGCTGGCCTGTATTGTGTGGTCTGGGAAGCCTGCATAGTATCAGGGCCTGAGTATGGCTTACCTGTGTCTGCCCACATAGCCACTGACCCATAGCTTCTAGAGGGGACTATGGGACAGTCTCTACTAACCACATGTAGTGCCCACCTCAGGGAGTCCCAACACTGGGGCCTGGGGAACTCTGCTGGGGCCTGGTTGGAGTGTGGGAGGCAGGTGGCTCAACAGAGCCTCAATTGCACAGGGCTGCGGGAAGCTGGGAACTGGGCCATCTCCCCTCTCAGCCTGTATTCTTGGAGACATCAAGGAGAGATGGGGCTTCAGGGAGCACGGACAGAGGGGGTGAGGCAGAGTGAGGCTTGGGGCTAAAGGGGTGAGAGGTAGAGGGTAGATCAGATCCTTGGGAGTGAGTGGTGGGGCACTCCAGGGAAATGAGAGATTAACACCAGGTGAAATGTGTGAGGACCACAGAGGTGTGTGTGTCTCCTCTTGTCCTTCTCACCCACACCCCACACTCTGTCTTTAGCTAGTTCCCAAGCCCAAGAAAAGGAGAACCTGTTCCTCGATAGCCCGAAGGGGAGCCGCAGATGCCAAGAAGACAGGCCCCAAGAGACCTAGGGAGCTGAAGACAGAGCACGCCGGCAAGGCCAATATGGAGAAGGTGGTTCTAAAACCAGGACAGAAGAGGAAGGCTTGTCCCTGCCCAGCAGCCACCTTGGAGAAGGCACCTAAGAAAGCCAGCAAGGCAAAACTGGGAGAGGTCAGAAAGGCCCCCCTAAAACCAGACAAAGCCACACGGGCCCCTCCCACTGCCAACAAGATAGGCCGGAAGGTCAAACACATCGGGAGCAGGCAAGGTAGGTATGTGAATGGTTGGCAGGGACAGGAGTTGCCAGCAGCCACTGGGGAGGATCTGTCTCTTATACACATCTAGATGTGTATAAGAGACAGGCCCTGAGGCAGGGTCAGGGAAGGCTTCCTAGAGGAGGCACCCCAGAAGCATCTGTGCAAAAAAGGGCTTTTGAAAAGCTGCAGGTGATTGTCTGTGTGCAGGGGAGTCAGAAGTCCAAGGAAGTTTTGAATAGCAAAAGGGAGTCTAGGCTCACCAGAGGGCAGCCATGGGAGGGTTCTGGCAGGAAGCAATGAGGGAGGGTTCTAGACAATCAAGGAAGCTGGCCCACACCCTTAATTCTAGCACTTGGTGATGCAGAGACAGGAGGATCAAAAGTTCAAGGCTACATCTTTAGGTTTACATCAAATTTGAAATCAGCCTGGGCTGCATGAGACCTGTCTCAACCAAACCTACCTTCCTGCAAAAGATAAATAAACAGAAGTACCGTCATCGACGCAGGTAGGCAACAAAGTTGATGAAGCAGCTCTTCCTGCTCCCTGCATGGGGGAGGCAGTCCAATTCCAATGCTCCCATGTTGCATAGGGACAGCATCATCCAAATTGGGACCTGTTGAGACTCGGGGATAAAACAGCTGGCCTAGGTCACATGGTCTTCAGTTGTCCAGGTAATGACCTGGGATCTAGGCAGACTGGGAACGCTAGAGCCTCTGGACCCTTTGCCCCTCACCACTCCCTCCATTTTCCAGAAGTGGAGACCCATGGGAAAACCAAAGATGTGTATAAGAAATCAGAGCCCTCGGCCAGCAAGGTAGGTAGGTGCCTGTTCCCCCCTGGGTCTCAAGTCTTGCCAGGCCTGCTTTGTGGGTTCTGGGAGGTGAGTTCGAGTCTTTGTGCTCATGAGGTGAGCACTCTACTGGCCGAGCATCACTAGGCTTGCTTTCTTACAGGTCCAGAATGGTGTTGCTTCCCTCGCCAAAAGGAAGAAGGCAGCCATGGCCCACACTGAGACAGTTGTTCAGGGGGCTAGGATGGTACCCAAGACCAAAGCACCTGCTCCTTCCCNGGACATGGGATACAAAGCACAATCCACACATAGGGTCAGGAAAACAAAGACCCCCAAGAATCCCAAAAGGCCTGGGTTATCCCCCAAGACCTCATCCAAGGCTCCTAGCAAGAAGGCTGAGGCTGGTAGCTAGTGCCAGGTTTGAGGAGATGACAACTCTGAGCTTTTTTATTCCCTAACTGTCACAATGTTTAATCATAATTTATTTATCAATAAAGACTTCTTTTTGTTCACACATTGGTATGTTGGACACTGGACTGTAAGGCAGGGAGGCCCAGAGGGGCAGAGGAGGACTTGAGAACCAGAGAGCAGTATAGGCAACAGTGCAGCTGATGTCTTTAGAAAAAGCCTCCTGGCTGCAGAACGGGGCATGGAGGACTTGAGGGGCCAGAGACCATTGCAAGCTTCTTCCTGAGCTTGGCCGTGGATAAGACTCCACCCAGAGGGGCAGACTTTGGCTTGGGGGATCAGCACTGTTGTCTCCAGAGGAGCACAGTTCTGTGCGACAGTAGCTTATTTAGTGTGTGTAGATGTACATGTGTCATGGTGTGTGTGTGGAGGTCAGATGACAATTTGAGGGGAGTCCTCCTCCACTTTGTGAATCCCAGTGATGGAATTTGGGTTATCGAGCTTGTTGGCAGCAAGTTGCCTGATGAGCCATGTCACCAGCCTTTGGTGCAATTTTAGATAGGGGAGGGGGGCTGCTAAGCAGGGCCCCAAGTCTGGGTGGATGCATTTATTTTAGCTTGTGGCTTGAAAGGTCCTAGTCCACCGTGGCAGAAAAGGCACAGCAGCAGGAGTGTGTGAGGCAGTGGCTTACACTGTAGTCAGGGAACGGAGAAAGATGAAGAGTACTGGTGCATGGCTCAGTTTGCTTTCTCATTTTTACTCAGTGTGGGACTTTGAATTTTGCACCAAAATTCAGGATGGGTCTTCCCACTTTAACATCTCTAGAAGGAAATAGCCTCAAAGACACAACCAGTGGTGTGTTTCCTAGGTGATTCCAAATCCAGTCAAGTTGTCGATCAACATGAACCCTTACAGGCCTCGGGGCAGGGGTGTGCTTGACATGCCCCCTGTGACCACAGTCCAAAGGGTGAGGACAAGTTATGGGGACAAAGTCTGCATTGCTTTAAAACCATCTATGAGACACTTCCCATGGAGAGGGGGAGTCAGCTTCCTCTCCCTGAGTCTGAGTTCTGCATTGCCTGACCAGAGCACAGTGGTAATGACGGGACAAATCTGAGGCTCCAGCTTCAGAGGATGCAGGACAGTTCAGTGTTGGCTACATAATGAGGACTGGAGTTCAAATGCCCCACATGAAAAGCTGGGTGTGGCGATGCATGTCTATAACCCAGGAGGATCCCGGGGGCTCACTACCTAACCAGCCTAGGCTAAATGGCAAACTCCAGGTTGAGTGAAAGACTCGATGTCTTTAAAAAATAAACAAACCAGACCAGGGGCGAGGGCTGGAGAGGCAGCACAGTAGTTAAAGCACTTGCTGTGTAAGTGAGACCAGAGTTTGGAGCCCCAGAACTCACATAAATGCCAGGTGAGCATTGTGCCCATCCCTGTAATTTCAGCCTCAGCAGATGGAGATAGTATGCTAGCCTGTAGGGTTCTGTTTTTAGTCACTTTGACACAATCTAGAGTCATCTGAGGAGGAGGAACCTCACCTGAGAGAATGTCCCCACCAGCTGAGCCTGTGGGGAATTTTTTCTTGACTAATGATTGCTGTGGGAGAGTTCAGCTTACTGTGGGCAGGTGGTCCTGGGTTCTATAAGAAAGCAGGCTGAGCAAGCCATGGAAGCAAGCCAGTAAGCAGCACTCCTCCATGGCTTCTGCTTCAGCTCCTGCCATGACTTCCTTCAGTGATGGACTATAAGGCTGTAAGCTGAAATATCTCCCTTTCTCCCCAAGTTGCTTTTGGTCACGGCGTTTCATCACAGCAATAGAAACTCTCACTTAGATGGGACCCACAGAGCAGGGTGGCTGGCAAGACTAGCTATATCGGTGAGCTCTGGGTTTGAGTGAGACTGCCTCAGTGAATAAAGCTATTGATTCCTGACAGCAACCTTGGGCCTGCACCTGCCCCCCCCCATGCTTACTCATATACATATATGCCTACACACATGCATACATACACAGAAAAATGGGGGTGGATGGGGAGAAGTGATTGAGGAAACCACCCATGTCAACCTCTGGACTCTACACATGCACGTGCAGGTACCTGTACACACACACACACACACACACACACACACACACACACACGCACGCACTGGTAGTTTTAAAAACTTTTGAAGTTTCTTGTATTTTCATAGATATCCCTGATGCCGTAGGGAAGCCCACATCAGTCCTGAACTTCAGGTCACTGCTGCCATAGGAGTGAACCACCTTTGAGCTCTCCCTGCTGACACCTGGTAGAAAGGGACAATGTCCCCATGGCAAAGCCTAAGCAAAGTGCTTGCTGCTCCTCTTGGTGTCTGAACGTTAGAATGATGTGACAGGGTCACAGCCAGGGCCACACAGTCCCTACCATGAAGGGTATCCCAAAGGATGGGTTCTGTAGGTTTACTGTTGATTGTAGGGAAAGGTCAGAGGATGGGGAGAGTGGCCCTAGGGGCATGGTGGATTCATGTAGTCAGCCAGAGCACCCCTGTTGTAGCACAGATGAGGGAAGAGGTGGTCCTCAATATGGTGGGTGAGGCCTGGTGGTAGCCAGATGGAGAAAGGGGTCAAAGATGTGTTTGTAGTTCTAGGTCTGTTTGGTGAGGTCATGACATGACGAGTTTCTGAGGTGGGGACTCTGCAAAGGCCAGGAGGGTGTCACAAAGGGTGTGTCAGAAGGGCATTCACAATCTGATGGATACTTGGGAACGGATTAGACAGCACCAGGGAAACTCAGTGCTCAGTGTGGGGCTCAGGGATCTCTGTTGTCCGTGGCTTCTCCCCTGGAATCCCACAGAAAGCTGTATCTGGTTCTGTTGGTTCCCTGGGGTTTCTATAATGTGCCTGTCAGCAGGCCCCAAGAGGCACCCGGCAGATGGCAGGCTGGCACTTCCCAAGCAGAAGCTCAGCTTTTGCCTCTGCTCCTGCATGATAAGGCCTGAAGCTGGAGGGACAGACAGCCTGTAGCCTCTTGCCTTCAGGAGCTAGGGACCCATCAGACCTGCCCTGGTGACAAGGTGGGAATAGACCTTGCACCATCTTAGAGACTTGGGAGATCGCCCTTCTCTGTAGTGGTTTCCCCCACTTTGCAATCTTAGCTCGAGGATGCTCCATCCAGGTCCTTGCCTAGGTGCCCATGGCTGCCAGGCGTGTCTCTGGATCCCCAGGCAAGGACTGCAGACAGTTCATGCAGGTTGCCCACCTGGCAATGCTAGTGACCCTGGAAACCAGAGCTGTGCATAGATTCCCTTCTGAATGTCAACGAGCTGTATGTTAATGAGATGCAGCCAGACTGTGGAATATTTAATGACTTCGAAAGATGTCCCTGACATATTGTTGCATAAGGGAAAAGTCAGGCTTCAGAATGGAGTGTGGACTGATCCGTCTTTACTCCTGGCCCCACTCAGGCAAGGGTGCTGGTCTTATGTGGCCACACCTTGTGTGACAGTGTCTCCGAAAGCATACTGAAGCTTTTCTTCTCCAGGGCTTTTTTGCAGTTGTATTTTTCTGGGAATTGTGAATCCCATTCTGGAATCACACCTCATCAAGGGGGGAGAAAACCCAAACCCATCAAATCTGCCAATAATTGAAATTAGAAAATCTGTTCCTTAATAAGAACCCCCAGCATCAGAGATCTGAAAGATAACGATGGCTTCTCTACCCGCAGCCGTTGCAGGAGAAAGCTATTTTTGGAGTGAAGGTTGCTCACTTTTTTTGAGCTGGTGAATTCTAGGTTGGGTCTTGGATTTTGTTGTTGGGAATTCTGGTCCTGGCTCACTCTTGGTGAGCACAGTGGGGACTTTTCCTTCTTGAGGGGACACTTGTGCCAATGGCCCTTACTCAGGCTGGCTCTGCCATGCCCTGCTTCTGGGGAGAACTTCACTGGCTCAGCCCTGAGGAACTGGGGCCCCAGGCGGGTCAGTGTGTGTTACCCCAGGTTAGATGGTCAGATCTGACTGCTATGGGAAGAGTACAGGCTGCAGCTGGCCTCAGGGAAACTGAGTTTCCTTGCCTGAAATGGGGGGTGTACAGTTGAAGACCAGATGAGAGAATTGGGGTGTGAGTGTGGTCAGTTTTGGAACCCCCTCAAATGTGGAGGTAGAAACTTGCCTAGAGTGAGGGAGCTTGGACAAGGAGAAAGGGATCCAAATGTCTAGTTCCCATTTTGGTCTTCTTGGCTGTGTGACCCCTTGAAACCCTTTCAGCCCCTTGACACTGTTTCTATGTCTGCACAATGAAGACAAAATATCTGCTTCTCTTAGGTTTGCATAAAGACAAGGTGGGGGCTGGGTGTGGCTCAGTGGAGAGAGTATGCTTAAGTTAGAACAAGACCCTGGGTTCCATGTTCACACAAATGTGTATAGCACAAATGTGAGGTAGTAGTACATGAGGTAGTGACGTCTTCCTGGGTAGCAGGGCTGTCCATGGAGATAGAGGGTGCAGCCTCCAACTCCAAGCAGGCAGAGGGCAGAGATCTGCCCTTAGGCCATGTCTAAGGCAGGATGCGAGGCTAGGCTCTGCACTTCCTCTCTGCCATAAACGGATGGAGAGACAGCCGCATCCCCCCTCGGCCATCTTAGGACAAAGGCTGAAGCCCATAGGAGGTTTTCCCGGCAGGCTTTTATTATAAAGAATGTTCCAGAGTCCCAGCCGTCCCCTCCAGCCCAGCTGCCTCAGGCTCTGAGCCAGTCCCCACAGCTATGGAGGGTGGCTGGGGACAGATGAGTACTTTGTCTCCTGGAACAGTCATTTCCAGTGTCACACCGGGAGCCCCTGGGGACCCATGGGTCTTCTGCACATGCGGCAGCAATTCACAGTTGGTGCGTGATAAGTTTTTTTTTTTAATATATAAAAGATTTAAAAAACAAAAAAAAGTGGTGCTCTTTAGAAACACTTCCAGGAAGATTGGGTAGTCCAGCTACAGCCCCACATCCTCAACTTTCTCCCTTTTTTGGAGGACCAGGAACCCCCAACCTGTCTCCTCCTCTCCACCATTCTGCAGGCCACGGGCACTGCCCATGCTGCCGCTGGCCGACGAAACAAAAAAAAAAATCTGACCCTGCTTGGAACTGTTGGTGGCCAGGGCCCCCTCTGGGTAAGGAACACAGACAACTTCTTGGTGGCTGAAGTAGAAATCAATCACAGGCTCCCCTCTGCCAGGTGGATGAGGTAGTGTTCTGGGATACGGCCACCTCTCCCAATGTGTGCTGAGCAGCCTGAACGGAGCGAGCNGGCAGGCGCGGTCCAGGCTGGCCCGGTTGGCAGGGAAAGCCTTCTCCAGGACTGGCAGCGATGTTCAAAGCCCTTGTCCCAGAGTCAGGTCTTGGGCAGATGGAAGGACAGAGATGCCCCAGGGGTTGAGGCTAAGAGCTCTGCAGCCAGGCACTAAGAGACCAGTGTCCTCCCTCCTACCCCAGCAGGCTCCTCTTGGTCAGTTCCCAGCCCAGGTGAAGAGGTGTGGGGAAGAGACCAGATGGAGGCCCAAGTGGCCTGTGCACCGTCTCCCTGGCAGTAGCTCGTGGTCACTCCTCTGCCTCAGGCCTCGCTGTAACACTCATAGATATTGTTCTCCATCAGAGCCACCACCTGCTCAAACTTGTGCTGTAGCTGGGTCCTGCGGGCAGTGGGGTTGGCCTCCAGGGCAGCCATGATCTGAGGGGAGGCAGTGGGTCAGTTGTGCCATGCCTTAGATCTTGGGAGGGCACTCACCAGTGATCTCATCAAAGTGCCAACACTCCCAGAGAAATTTAAAGTGGGAAGTTCATTTTTATGAGCTGAAATGGGCAAATCTTGGGTGGGGGAACTCACCTGTGGGCGATACCTCTTAGCATATTTATAGATCTCAGCCATAGCCACGTTTGTATTGAACTCATTCTGATATTTCTATAAAGGTGGGGCACAAAGGAAGGGAAGGCTTAACCCTCCAGGTTAGGACCCAGTCCACTCACTTCCCACAGCCTGTTGACATACTAATTCAGGCCCCTCCAACCTAGGGACACACTGGTTTCCTGGACCCATAATTCCAACCTCCCACATCTTCTGAGTACATGCCACACTCGGACTTTGGGAAAAATATGTTGATGAAGGTGTAGGCAAAGGAGAGAAACTGAGGCTGCCCCAAAATTCTTACTGTGTCTCCTGCCCCATCCTGATGGGTGCTGGCTTTGGCCACCCCTTGAGGCCAAGGCCAGCCATTGTTACTACCTCCTTGCCTTAGGCCCCACAGGCTACCTACCCGAGACTCTTCGGCCAGGTGTGCGTTCATTTCCTGTTCGCTGAGAGGAGTCATGTCCTGGATCTGTTTGTAATAGCGCTGTACAATCTTCCGGTACTCAGGGATCTCTTTCGCATACAGAAGCTTATTGGTGGGTGAGTCCTGGGCAGGGATACCACAGCATTTGGGTGGCTGGAAGATGGGACTTGTCCCCACTGCCANCTGGAGGGCCTTAGTGGGTCCTCGACCATGGCTAAACAACTCTCAGTCAGACTTTGGACCAGGGAGTCTCCTGGCCCTCCCCCTCTCTTGCCTGGAGGCCTTGGCCCACTATGCTGGGGGCTGACAGGATGGTGACCCACAGGGGGACAATGGGAAGAGCTCCTGGGCTGTGTGCCAGCAGCCCTCTGCTGCACGCAGCCCGCAGCCTGTCTTGTTTACACCCTTATTAGGGTGATGGGATTTGGTGGCTGAGATGGCTGGAAGCTGGTTCTTGGCTGCGGGAATGTTTCCCATCCTGCACTTCCAACACCCCAAAAGCACCATGTGCTAAGTATGCTGGCAGTTCTTTGTTGTCACGGGATGCATGTGTGAAGTGGTGACATTTCCTCTCCCTTGTGGGCTCAGACTCCTGGGCTAGAGACAGGGCCCTGCCCTCACCCCACAATGCTAGCCTAACTCTGCGATCCCATGGGTGCTCATGGCCTCAAGAGTTCTGGGCTACCTAGCCAGGTCACCTCTTTTCTCAGAAGGCCTTGTGGCTTCTACTCCCTGAACTAGCATTTCCTCCGCCCTTGGTAGGTGCCTGTGGGGCTCCCTCTGGCCTGCCACCCACTCTCTGCCCACCTTGAAGGACTCAGAGTTCAGGCAAGTCCCTCCCCCCTATTCAGGAGTCGCTGGAGTAGCTAACCTTGCCCAGCTGTAGGTCAGAGATGGAGCAGGCATCGATGAAGGCTTGCGCGATGACAGACAGACAGGCATCGATGTGGTCTGTCTTCTCTATGTCGAAGACAAACTGGGGGTTTTTTAAGATGTTCACCCAGAAGCGGAGAGGAAGGCTGTGGGGCAGGGACAGTGGGGGTGCAGGAGCTCAGCGAGGGGCTTGGGAGGTAGACAATGCTGATTCTCACAGCCCCTGCAGCCTCTGGGCACCTCACCCTTCCCCTACCAGCTACAGCCCAACCCTCACCCAGAGAGCCTCCCTCCCCTTGCACGCTAGACTCCTGGTTCTCATTAGAAGCCCCCCCCACCCCGCCTATGTCCTGGCTCCTCCCCCACTCAGCCTTGCACGCAGAAGGCAGGGCTGACTGTCCTCAGGAGGCCAGAGGGGGTTGGGGACAACCCCCTTCTCAGCCCTGCAGAGCCTGGGGTCCCTGCTCCCCTGAGCAGGGAGGAAACGACAACTGAATTTACACAGGCATTTCTCTGAGGGTCAGGCTGAGAGTTCTGGGAACTTCTTGGTTGGGTATGTGACCCCCAAAAGCTAAGATGGGCCTCAAAGGAAGCTATAAACTGGGCGTGTGAGGCGGAGCTGCAGTGTGTCCTGCCATTCACCAGTCTGTGCAACCTTGGGCCTGGATGGCTGCTGCTCTAAGGGCCTTATCGTCCCTTTATATGATGGGGCATGGAGAGGGAGGTGAGGGCAAGCTCCTAGGATGCTTCCTGGTTTGACAGAGGGGAAACTGCAGCATGGAGGGCTAAGTCTCTCTCTGGAGACCACCCAGTGGGGAAATGGCAGACAGGATCTGACTCCAGGCAGGGAGCGCCCAGGCCAGGCTCTGCCTCTTGTGCCTTGCCTACCCTGATACCATCACATCATTGGTGCCCCACCCCCAAGGCTGCCACCTGTTGGTCTTCCAGATGTGCAGGGTGTCAGGGTCAGAGATGCCTCTCTTCTCCGCCTGCTCCTCTAGGAAGTCAAAGAAATACTTGACGGCCAGCGGGGGCTTGTCCTCTCGGATGCTCAGGATAGCCTTGAACAGGTCATCCAGGAACTTCTGCAGTGTGCCCTGCAGGGAAGATGTGGGACATCAGTCCAGCCTCAGAACATCTTTGCGCCTCAAGATTTTTTATTTTTATTTTATGTACATTGGTGTTTTGCCTGCATGTATGTCTGTAAGGGTGTCACAACACCTGAAACTGGAGTTACAGACAGTTGTGAGCTGCCATGTGGGTGCTGGGAATTGAACTCGGGTCCTCTGGAAGACCAGTCAGTGCTCTTAACTGCTGAACCATCCCTCCAGTCCCCTGAGCCTCAAGATTCTTGAATGTGTTACGTCAATGACGCTTGCTTTCTTGGGGGGTGGGAGTGCCCATCAAGACCCTGGGGCATAGTGGGAAAGGGAGNATCAGAATGTGGGCTCTGGGTGTTGGCCTGAGTCTTGTGATCTGAATACATGAAAGTGCCCCTGGGTCCCCTGCTGCCCACTGGGTGGCAGAAAGAATACACAGACTTCTGTGAGCACAGGATCCCCTTCCAGCCCCTACAGGGGTGGAGACCGAGGTGGGGCCCACCTTGGTAGACAGCAGGCGGGTCAGGTAGATCTCTGGCAACACCTTCTTGCGATGGCTCTGCCGGTGGGACTTTTTAGGCTCCACCAGCTCGTCTGTAGGCAACACCTGCAAGGTGGGCAGGGTTGGTACCCTCCCCAGTCCTCCCATGGAAGTCAGTCCTGTGCTCACACCCCTGTTCCCTCACCCACTCTGGCTTTTCCCAGGGCCTAGGAGCACTTTCCTGGAGGCTTGGGGAGGCAGAAAGCCAAAGCCACGCCCAGCAAAGCCGGCTCCCCAGGGCCTGAGGCCGGGCACTCACCAAATGGAAATACTTTTCTGTGTCCAAGTCTTTTACTGCAAAAGGGAAACACACAATAAACAAATGAGGCGGGTAGGGAGGGCAGCCCGAATCAGGGAGGGAGGGAGGGAGAGAGAGAGATGCCCAGAGAACAAGAGAACAAGGAGAGAGCCAAGATCTGGCTTTCCATCTCATGGGGATCCTGGGACCCCCAAGGATCTGGGCCCCGGGGCATGTGAGGGCGTGGTCTGGAGTTGGAGGCAAAGGGCTACAGCAGCCAGCTCGGACCTGGCCATGGTCAGCGCCTCCTGGGACCTTGCTCTAGCTGTTAGAAGCAATCAGCTTAGATACAGCAGCATGGAGGTGGAGGGCCCCCAAGCCTCAGTTCCCCGCAGCACAGCTCAGAAGGAGCCCAGGAAGGTAGCTCCCTCACACCCCCGCCTGGATCCCTTTTCCAGCTCCAAGCCCTACCTNGGCCTAGGGTGTTGTCCTTCTTATCTGTGAGGCTCATGGCTAGGGAGGCACCTTCAGGTATCTGACAAGAGGAAAGAGGAGGTCAGAAGTCAGAGGTTAGAGAGGAGAGGGGGTGGGGTGGCTGCGTCAGGTTGGGCACCTTATAGTGGGCCAGCGTGTTCAGTTTCTTACGGCCGTCCTCCACCACAGACGTGTCATCCAGGTCCCGGAGGACATAGCTCTGGGTGCTTGAGGCAAACCATTCTGGAGGAGAAAAGGGGCATCAGGGCTAGGGAAGTGGGTAGCCCCAGGGACAGCCATTAGCCTGGGCCACAGCAGAAGAAGCCTCATTTTCTCCTTCTGGACTCAAAAGCAGGCCACACCCCTTTGGGAGCCGAGCTGTTCACCCTAACTGTCCAGAGTACGGGGCAGGGCCTGGTGCAGTGTGAACTTTAGGAAGAGTTTCTGGTAAGTGGTCTGACTGTGACTCTTACACATCCCTCAAAACCCAACCCCCAAGCCCTCTTTGAGAAGCGTTTCTTGATTGCTTTTTGCTGTTGCCCACAGCTACAGAACAAAGGATTCTTCCTCATGGGGAACTCCAGAGCCTCGACTAACACAGGGAAAGAGGCTGCAGCGGCCAGCTGCCAGGCATGGTGCCTGCCCTTGCCCACCGAGGTCCACGTCCTCCGCCCGCGGCCACTGTGAGTAGGGTACATTCTTGCAGAAGGCTTCCAGGATCTTTTCTTTGACCTGCGTCAGTGTGTCTGTGTCCATGGCCCGCACGCTCAGTGAATCCATACCACAGCCCTGGAAGGACACGTTCAGGTTCTGCACAGGAGAGAGGGGTGTCAGCAAAGGGCCATCATCATCATTAGGCCCGGTGACCCAGCTGGGGAGGCTTGGTCCAGACTGGAGGCCAGGACAGCCCAGCTAAGGACACTCACCCACTAGTGGACCAGTGCCCTGGCCCTGGCTCACCCGGGGCTTGGCCTCAATGTTCTCCCTCAGCAGCCACTCCTCGTTGAGCGTGTAGCGGGCTTTCCCTGTGATGGCGTCAATGGAGCCTTTGTTGATCTGCTGTTTGATGGCGCATAGCAGCAGGAAGAACGGCTCACCTACTGTTTCCTGTGAGCATCAAGGGGCAGGAGTCAGGACCTCATCAAGGTCTGGCCTGCTGGTGTGCCACACATCCCCCCTGCCTTCTCAGGTGTCTCAAGTGGCTGTCACCACCTCCTGTAGATGCTAACACCCACACCCTCTCCTGGGTATCTCCACGGCATCCCAGCCACACATCCAGGGACCAGCCATCCTCACGGAGGCTTAGAGAGGGCAAGCACCCTGCCCAGCATTGCACAAAAGGGAAAAGTTAAACTTGAATTCTGGACTCCTATGCCTGAGACGAAGCCTTTCTACAGAGCTGGAGCCTGCCCAGGTATGGCTGAGTGGAACCAGGATCCAGAAGAAGCCTCGAGGAAACCCAAGATGGATGTCTCTAGGGAGTGTCAGCCTAGCCAGACTTCACATCCCACTTCTACTGCCGAAGCCTCAAGCTGACCTTCCCCATCGCTCTAGGGCTAGGGCCCAGCTGTTCTGTGGAGGGCGGATACTGAACTACCCATGGTGAAGAGGCTTGGAGGGAAAATTAAGTTTGTAATAACATCAGGCTGCTTTGGCAGCAGCTTCCAGGCAGCTGCCAGCCCTGCTTCCTGCTGCAGTGGTCTGGCCTGGGAGTCACCAGCACCCCATTGTCTGGCAGGGGAAGGCCAGGCCAAGGTCACCCACAGTGGCTACGAGACTTGGGTCCAGAGTCTACTGTGCCCCCTGTGGTCCCTGATGGCTCAGAATGTGACTTTTCTTCTAGTGTCCCCATTTCTTTTCTACTCTCTGATTGTCCCAGGATGAGCCACAGGGCTCCTAGGCTGGGGTATCATTTGACAAAATGGAAAGTCCAGAGAGGGCAATGACTTGCCCAGAACCACACAGCTAGGTTGTACCAGCGACAAGCCACAGCCCAGAACAGTTAAGGTTCTGGGTCCTGTCCAGGCCTTTTCCTTTCCTGAAGGATGCCTGGGTGACCCTTGGACCTCTGCCACCACGGGGTAGCTGGGTCCTGGGCAGGCCCTCGGGTTGTGCTTTGTGATGTCCTGACTGGCCTGACTCCAGAGAGAGGCCCCGGCTGCCTAAAGCTCTGATGTTCCCTTCCCCTGATCTTCGCCCATGCTGTACCCTATATCTGGGCTGCCCCTTTGGCCCTGTCCCCTTGGCTCCTTCCCATTGAGCCCTCAGGGCTCAGGGTGAGTCACCTGCTCCAGGAAACCCTCTTGGCTTTTCCTATCAGTCATCAGCCAGACTGGGCCAAGCTTCTGTTCTATGGCAGGGGTGNGTTGTTCAATACTTGAAGTTTTGCTTCTGTGCCCCGTCCCGTAAGGGGAGAAAGGCTCAGGAATGCAGGGACCTGAAGCTCCTCTAAATACTGCTCCCCCGGGAGGGCTTGAGGACTAAGGCTAAGGGACAACAAGATCCACCAGCCTCTGGCCTGCCTGAGAGCGCTATGTGCCCCTGGAGCAGGCTAACCAGATCTTCACCAAGCTTCACCAAGGACAGTTCCCACCTGTCCAAAGGGGTCCCATTGGAAAGATACCACCCCTGCCCTAAAGTGCAGACCTTAATGAAGTTAGCTTTGCCTGTAGGGGCGNGGCTTCTGGACAGAGAGGGGCCTCACCCTCAGGCAGCCATACATGCAGATGGACATCCAGTTGGTAAGCATCTTCTCTACCACTGACTCAGTGCGCCGCAACATGAGCTTCGGGTTCTTGGCAGCCGACGCGTCGATGAGATCCACCAGCAACTCCTTCATGATGCTTGTATAGTACTCCAGCTTGCCATGCAGTGCAATGGTCAGCAGGGATGCCAGGCTGCACCTGCAGGCGTGGAGTGTCAGTAAGGTCAAGCTACCACCTTGCTGGACCAGGGTGGCCCTCCACGGCGGCTCCTAAAGATAGGCTCCCGGTGTAGGCAGACTCTTCTGGCTATGTGAGGCAACGAGGANTGCCTGGGAGTCCCAGAGCCTGTGGTGTGATTTTCAGTGGGTGACAGCTGCCCTGGGGATGTGGATCTGGCTGGGGACCCCTGTGTCCCTGCATCTCACGCAGCCTGACCTGTCCCGCACAGCGAAGTCCTTTTGCTGCTCCAGGGCGTGGACAAAGATGATAAGGAAGTGCTTGTTGTTGAGCAGGGAGGAGAACAAGCTGATCCCCTCCTCCATGCTGGGCCGACAGTGTTCCGGGATCTGTGGGCGTGGAAGGCAACACTGGTGTTATGGATCCAAGGAGGCCCAAGGGCCCATGCTGCTTGCTTAGATGCCCCCTGGAATAGAGTGTTCACTACTTGCCACTGGGGCGTGCTTCCTAACTTCTGGAGAGGCAGAGTGACAAAGGGGTGCTCAAAGGGGCAAGGATGGCTATAGGTAACCCAGCATCCACTCTGTGTGCCACTTTCTATGTGTAAGCAGCAGGTGACATGAGATCATATGTCTGTGCTCTCTGCCTGGTCAGCACCCTGAATGGCTGCCTGAATGCCTCCCAGAGGGGAGGGCTGGCTATACCTTCTAATGATTTGGATCATAGAGTGGGTGGAAGACCCTGGGGCCAGGTACTTACGTTCCACTCTCCCAGCAGTGGGTGGGTTTCCTGTGGCGGGGAGCTGCCTTGGGAGTTGAGGGTCTGTGAGGGTAGCACATACCTCTCTTCATAGAGGGAAGAACACTGCAGAGAGAAACCAGTGCTTCAGTCCTGCAGACTGACAGGCACCTGGATCGCCACATGGAGGAGAGTGGCAGGGCCGCATGGTAGTTGGGGACCCAGGGCTCCCTGGAGGGGCACAGATCATGGTATAACACCACACGGGACCTGAGGCTCAGGGNCAAACAAGAGCCATTGAGCACTGCAGAAGAGGAGACTGAGGCAGGCAGGTTGCNCTGTTCTGAGGTTGGGGAAAGCTGGAGTGGGGTTCCTGAAGTGGTGAAGCCAGGTTTTTCCTTGGGCTATTGCACAGGGGACAGTAAGCCCATGGACCCTNGACTAACAAGAGGAAATGGGAATGTGGAGACCAAGAAGTCTGGCAGGGATCTGGGAGAGTCCTCGTTCCCCTGCTCAGCTCCCTCAGGTCAATATGGGGGACATGACATCAGTCTTCCATATAGAAATCTAAACATCAAGTAAGCAGGGAAAGAGGGAGAGAAAGGGATGGCTATGGACAGGAGGAGTGCAGGCTCCACAGGTGCAATGATTCAAATGCCCCGTGGTGACCAAAGCATGTTGGAGGCTGTGTACCTTGGGGAAGAAGGTACGAGTCACAAAGTGCTTGTACTCCAAGAAGGGGATGCCCTGGCTGCGGTTCAGCTCCTTGGTGAGATCNGTCATGTCTGTCTGCAGCTCTGCAAAGCCTGTGGGACAGACCAGCAGCTGTGAGTGATCCTGTCCAGCCATGTGCAGCACCACCCGACCCTGGTACCCACCTTTGCGGATCTCCTCTCGGATCTGAGACTCCATCTCTTCCATCTGCAGCAGGGTCTTCTGCCAATAGCGCTCCGCACGGCGGCTCTTGGTGCAGAAGACGAACAGGGCTGTGGGGAGCAGAGAGGTGGCTCAGGTCCCCAGGGCCCATGAAAAGGTGTCAACAGGCAGCTGCTGTATGCAGGTTGTGGGCCTGGAAGGACAGGTTCTACCCACGGGNCTCAGTGCCTCTGGGCAGGAGGCAAACAGCTGTCCTCAGCCCTTCTGCCCTTTGTCCCTCCCTGACAATAAAGGGCTTGGGGACCAGCCAGCAGGGCAACCCTTGATGGCTTTTCTTAGAAAAAGAAATATGTCTAACAACAGTCACCAGGGGCTTTATCTGGGCAAAAGAAGTATGGGTAATTTGTTTCTTCTGCCCNGATGTGCCTTGTGAGTTAAACTTTTCAAAGCAGTATACAGTACCTGCCTTTCCTGGGAGGGATNGAGTATCCATTGGNATATAGAGAAATATGGATAGTATTTTTAGGAACAAAACATCCAGGGTGTTCATCTTCCTATCTTCCCTCATAGCTTTTTAATATTGGACACAGTAATTTAAAACAAAACAAAACATGGGAGCTGGGGTGATGGCTTACTTGGTAAAGCACTTGGGCAAATGTGAGGACCCGGGTTGATCCCCAGGCCTCATAGAAAAAGCAGGGCATGGTAGCTTGAACCTATGATCCTAGTGCTGGGAAGACAGAGAAAGGTAGATGCCTGGGGCTCGCTGGCCTGCAAGCCTAGTGAAGTCAGCGAGCTCCAGGTGCCAGTGAGAGAGCCTGTCTCAAAATATAGATGACGGACACTGAGGTGCCACACCTTTGGCCTCTAAATGCACACACAGACTGTATAACCAGACCAGGGTGTCTTGAGTTTACATACCATGTGACCATCAGCATTCTCCAATTTTAGAACGTTCTTACTGTCCAAGGGAGACCCTTACCCATTAAGGAGCTGCTCCCCATGTCCTCCCTCTCTTGGACAACCACTAATCATTCTGTCTCTATGAATTTGCCTATTCTGGATACTTTGAANAAACAGCTGGGCAATATGTAGCCTTTTGTGTCTATCTTTTTAATTTTCCATGTTCTCAAGGCCCATCTATGTTGTGGAATGTATCGGCACTTCATACCTCTTTGTGGCTGAAAACTCCATTGTACAGATACACCACACATTTAATTACCCACTTATCATTTGATGGCCATTGGGTTGTTGTGATCTCTTGATTATTATAAGTAATATTGCTACAAACATCCACATACAAGATTTTATGTGGACATGGTTTCCTTTCTCTTGGATAGATATCCACTGTAGATTTACTGGGCCATCTATGCCTAACAACTTTTAGGAACTGAGGCCCTTTCCCAAGGAAAGTGTACCTTTGTGGCCCCCCCAGCAGTGTAGGGGGGCTTTGCTCTCTCTGCCACGTTGCTTAAACACACAGGATCATTTCCCCTGAACAACCTCTTTCCAGCAGCCCTCAAACTCCTCTGCCTCGCATCCAAAGCCAATGGCCTGAGCACAGGAGATCTGACCAATATCTGCCACCTTCTACCTGTCCCCACCTCAGGGTGCCTAATTGTACCCACACCTTACCCACTGCCACTCTCAGAGGATTCATATATGCCCTCTCGACTCTCTCAAGTGCAGGTTACTTACCAACCACAGAGAGCAGCAACAGAACACTGCAAATGACAATGGACACCACGATGGCCGTCTCGCTGCCCCCCAGCTGCAGTGTGGCAATGGTCTGGTTGAAGTTCCCCACCTGGATCTGTGCACAGTGGGNTGGGGGTGGCACATCAGGCTTGGTGAGAGCTACACCTCAGCTCTTCTCACTAGCTGTGTGCCCACAAGTAAGTGACTGACTACTCTAAGCTTCACAGATAGCCACTGTGATCAGACTGTGCCTGCCTGACAAAGGATGNTTCAGGGTTTGGCAGAGAGGCCAACTCAGTACAGCGCTGTGGTGATGACAGCCTAGGAGGGGGTCACAGGGAAACTCATGGGGTCTGGCTGCTGTCCTGGGAACAGGTGAGGGGTGACCCAGCAGGAGGTATGCAGATGCAGTGCAGCAGTACAGAAAGTACCCCCCACCCACCCTGGGTTGTCTTTGCCCTACTCCATGGTTCTACACAATAACTGGCAGGCCACACTCTGGGTGGGACACCCAAACAGGAGGGAGCAACTTTTTAATAGCTTCTGGTGCTAACTAATGACTTGGATCTCAGTTTCCCCATCTGTCAAGTCAGGGTATAAAGCTCTGCTTTGCTGGCCTAAGTTATCCAGTATGAAAACACTCAGCGCCTTCTGCACCCAGAAGCTGGGCCTGCCCACCTCCAGAGCCCCACCCACTCACTGTGATGGGCAACTGTCCCTCAGCTGTGCNCAGAGACTCATTGACTGAGCAGTGGATGACTCTGTCTGAGACGATCTGGATGTCGCAGGACACCTGGCCGATCTTGATGTGGTACTCATGGCTCTCCAGCCCTAGGCTGTCTTGCTCCTTCTGTGGGTGTAGATTGGATGCTGGGGTGGGGGTGGGGTTCCCAGGTCAGCTGCCCCCTGCCCCCATTACCTATCCTCCCAGCCAGGTGCTCACATGGATGACTAAGGTGAGCGGCTCCCCTGGGTGATGCTTGATCCACTTCTCCCTCTTGGCTGTGGAGAACTGTGGGTTGGGGAGGTAGTCCAGACGGAACCGGCTGCCCCGCTGTGCCTCCACAGGGTCCAGCAGCTCCTCAGCCGCTTCGTCCGTATATGCCCGGCCATTGATGAAGAAGTCTACAGGTGCCGAAGCATTGCTCAGGGCTCCAGGAGATGGGCAGGTGATGAGTGTGGAGTTGAGAACCTTGCAGAACTGGNTAGGATGAACCCGTGAGAATGGAAATTTGAAGGGTGAGGGTAAAGAGAGGGAGGAGATAGAGAGGCCAAGCAGAGGAGACATAAGTGGGAACTTCACGACCCTGGCTGCACAGGACCACCTCACCCCCATCTACCCTGTCCCCTCACCGTGGGCTCCCGGCCAATGTGGTGTACTGCCATTGATACGTTCTGTACCATGTGGAAACGTTCGCCAGCCACAGTGATGGTCCTGCCACCGCTGAGGGGACAGCAAGACTTGTCAGGCTCCCCACAGCCTGGACAGTGAGACAGAGTGGGTATGGGTGGATCTGGAACTCACCTGACAGGGCTGCGGCCTGGACGGATGGCTGTGATGACTGGGTTCTGCATGTACCAGAAGGTGAGGTTTCCATGCACGCAGCCCCGGCTCTCAAAGCGCACACACACAGGCACCAGAGCGGGCAGGGTACTCCTAGGCACAGTGCAGGTGATGCTGGTGGCCGTGCGCCTATGGGGAGTGATGAGCCGATGACATGAGTGTGGCCCTTTCCAGTTGCTCACCCACTGCAGGTGCTCTGTCCTTGTCTTCCGCCACTTCTGCCCAGTTTCTTCTTCCCACTGTCACATGCTGGCTTGGATTGTGCCCAACTCAGACATCTCCCTTCTCCTTCCTTCTCACATCCACCCCAAGCCAAGAAGGGACAGAACAAGGCATACCCGGATGAGACCTATGGAGGGGTCACCCACCTCCCAGCTGCCAGGCTGTGGGCATGGCTTACACAAGGTCCGTGCAGGGGTCCGTGTCATTCACCAGGACCTGGAGCATAGAGCCCACNTGGAGGTCACTGCCGTGAATGGTGATCCTGGTGCCCCCTGCCTTTGGACCCAGGGCAGGCTCCAGGTAGTGGACCACGGGCAGCTGGGGAGAAGGAAAGGGGTCAGGCTCTGGCTGCAGGCTTATGGGGAGCTAGACAGATGGTGGGTGGTGGTGGTGTACTTACCACATAGGAGAAGTGCTCCCGCGACCTGCCCTCCTTGGAGGCGTTCACGGTTACCACGTCTGAGAAGGCCCCTGGTGCGGGCCCAGTGGCACACACGATTCTGAGGACAGGCAGGCGTGGGCAGAAGGTGAGCCAGTACCTGTGTCTGCCCTTGGCCCCTACCTCCCACTCATACACCAGAATGCCCAACCAACAGTGTTCTCCACGGCCAAGTGGGGACATGCCACTCCACGGTTTCCCCAGACTGTGGCTCTGACACAAGGGCTAAGATCAGATGTTCTCTGATCACCAGGCAGTTTGTCCAGCTAGCCTCGGTTAGCCACCTGATGCCATTATCTGCAAGCCTGGCTCAGTGCCTTCCAACAGGAAATCCTGCTAATTTCCTGCTTGCAGAATTCCTCAGAGGCCTTGGGGCCCAGCTGCTGCACCCTGATCTTTATACCCCATCAGAGCCCCCCAAACTTTACTAGTATCAAGTGGTTCTCATCAGAGCAAGGCTGATGTGGCAGGGAAAGCCCTGAGGGCTTCCCAGAAGAGGCAGCAGAGTGCTGGCAGGATGGAGGAATGGCCCAGGCAGAGACAGAGGGAGGCCCAGCCCCTGCCATGTGCCATCCTGGGGGGCAGTGTGAGGATTAGGTTGGCAGTGCCTGACACTCACTCCTCTGAAACTGTGTATCTGTCAGCCAGGGGTTCACAGGCTACACTGCCAATCCACACACCGTGTGCCACATCACTGAGCCGGCGGCCCAGGTTCCTGCCGCGGATGGTCAACAAGGTCCCGCCGTCCAAGGGGCCACTCAGAGGCTCAATCTGCCAGGAAACCAGGGAGGTTGAGGGTCTGAGGCCTGGGTGTCCCTCTGATTGTCACATGTGCCAAGAGGCGGGGGCCACACAGACCCTCTACTTAGCAGAGGACATGGGGCCTCAGAGGGTCCAGAGGGCTGGGGCAACCAGTGGCTGAGCTGCATGGGTCCCATGGGAGCCTGAAGATGCCATGTGGCTCTTGGTGGCCATGCCTGACCACAGAATTTAGCATCTAAGCCAGAAGCTTATTAGTCTAAGGGTAGGCACTTGGCCNAGGCTAAGCCAATCAGAATCCTTCTCTGAGATTATTTTTTTAACTAAATCAGGCTGGTGAGTTCCTGTAAGCCTCAGCTGTCACCAGGATGGAGATTTCTTGGGGTGCTTTGAAAATCAATGGGTCAAAGCCCCCACATCCTACCTCCCATTGACAGTCCCCATTAAGACAGTAGCCACATGGGGTGACCTATAAGCCAATCTCAGCAATTGTGTGCCTGTGTGCCAGTAGTGCCTGGCATGGCATGCGCTTACCGCTCGGATCTCGGGGGCTGGGCAGGTGCCAGGGAGTGGCTGCAGGGGCCCTCTCAGGCGACAGCCATCATTCCAAACACAGAGGTGACCCAGGTCCTCACGGCCCAGGCACTGGGAACAGTCAGGGCTGCCCATAGCACAATTGTAGACCACAACTGTGGACACAGGACAGGATGGTCAGCCCGAAGCGAGGCAACTCTGGGGTCAGCACCCTTAAAGTTCTTGGCCAGCTCCTAACTATGCAGCCCTGTGTCCAGCCCTCAGCTTCATCAACACTCCTCCTGGGGACCCTGTGCAGAGAACTACTGACTCCCTCATTTTATAGACAAGATTTAGAGGGATTGGCTCACTGAGTCCTGCTCAGTCTTGCAGTGAGGGCTTGTGGCCTCCCTCGACACAGGGACAACAGGGCTCAGAGGTTCAGAGAGGGAAGGAAGGTCCCAGAGGTACATGGCTATTGGTATGGGGCTGGCCACAGCAGAGGCTGGCCCAAGTGTCTCAGTGAGTGTTTGGGCACTTATGGGGTATGATGTTGGTGGCTGCTGGGGGAGCCCCCAAGGCTGGGCCCCTCCCAATGGCCATGTGGGATAGGTGGAGCACTCACCTGTCATGGGGTTAGGGCTGTCTAGGAATCTGTCTGGCGGCCCCTTCAGCTTCAGGCTGAGCGGAAACACCTGGCTCTTCTGGGTTGTGTGCAGCTGCAGAATGAGGAAGAGTGAAAGGCAAGGGTGGGGTGTGGGTCTCCCGTGGGCGCAAGGGTGTCACCAAGATGGATGACGGCAGGGGAAGGGGGGACCAAAGAGCAGAGGCACGTGGGGGGAGGAGGAAAGGAGGCCGAGTGGTCTCTTCTGTGTCCTCCTGGGGTCATGCCACTTACCACCACTTGGTTGCAGCGTACCAGGGAGTCATTCACCCACACAGCCTCGAAGCTCTCTTCCAGCCCAAAGCTGCACTCCAGGGAGGTACCCTGCAGACACAGGGCAGAGGCTTTACCAGCCCCCATCCCTCACACCTCTATCAGAACATGGCAGCTGCCACCCTGACAGGTGGGCAAGGGGTTCCACCAGGCTTTTGCCTCAGAAACTCCTTACTGGCCATCATGTCAGAGACTGCAGACACTGAGGACTCTGGCCTATGACTCTGACAGCCTCTCTGTCACCTCCAGTGGCCCATACCAGTTCCTGATGCCCCAGCTCCAGGAGATCTGGCTTGCCCCTTGGACTGAGTCCCTGGTCTCTGCCCTGCAAAGCTAAACCATAGACACCCTGTCAACCTCCATGTGGCATGTGCCAGGGCTTCTGCATGGGCTGGTCTCCTTTTTACCATCAATGGGAATCATGAGTGTCCAAATTCCAGCTGCAGAGTCCCTGTTTCCCCAAGGCCCCCTTGGATCAGGACACCCCATACTGAATCCTGCCCTCTCAAAGCCTGCCCTGCCCTGCAAGTGTCCTGTTTCCACATGTGTCCTCACCAACTGGGAAGGTCCTAGCTCACCATAGGACTCTTCATACATCTTTAAGACCAGCAGAAGTTGGTGGAAAGCTCNGGTTCACCCTCCCATAGGTCTAGCTTTAAATCGCGCCTTTACTATTTGTTATATGGCCTTATGCAGGTTGTGCTGCTTCTCTGAGCCTTGGTTTTCTTAACTGTATTATTTGAATAGGTCTGCTGGGCAAAGTACAGATCCTATGTTTTATGGCTTACGTATACAGGTGTCTAACGTGTACTTTGTTATGGAGGGTATGCAGGTAGTGCCCAATAAATGTTAACACATTAAGCTAGGCCCAATTCCTCAGTCTCATCTTGCTCCCTCCAGAGTACTATCAACAAATATTTGCTGAGTGACAACAGACCAAGCCCCCAGCAGCCATGTGCCAGTACTTCCTGTTTATGTCCCTGCTGTTGGCAGATGTGACACCCTGAGAAAAAAACAGGACAACCTCTTCATCCTGGGGTCCTAGCCGGAAGCTAACAAGGGAAAAAGGCTGCTGACAGGGCCAAATGCTGGTTCTGTTGCCAGCATGCAGAGTTGGAGGTGGGTCCCCTCCTGAGGACATGGCCGAGCAGCCTGTTGTAGTGCCCAGTGTTCAGCCCCCCATCCCCACCCCCACCCCGCCNCAGGTGATCTAGAAGCATGGTCAGGGTGAGGCTGGTGGGCAAGGGACAGGGGGTGGGGATTCCTGTGGCTGGTAAAAGCAGAGACTGAGCCAAGAGCCACACAGCTGGAGAGAATCAGCCAGGGCCAAGTTGAGGCTAGAGCCTCCCCACCCTGCTCCTGTGACCCACCAGGCCTTGGCAGGGTAGGCCTTTGGGTAGAGGGCAGCTCCACCCTGGCCCTCAAGAGCTCTTACCCTGTAAGAGGCTCCCTGACACATTCCAGATGCCTGGCACGTGGCCCCCACGTGTGACAACTGTCACGGGCCTCAATTCTCTCGTGGCAGAGACAGATGGTGTGTCCCAGGAATTAGGGAGGCTGGCATCCTTCCAAAACTCATCAACCCCCCTCTGCCACATTCCTCCCGGGGGCGGGGCAGGGATGGACACATCCCCTTCCCAAGCACCACTTCCTCCCTCAGTGTCCCCTCTAGACCATGGGAATTAGGAGCATGGTCTCTTCTGGGAAAGACATGGGAGCCTTGAACTGGGCCAGTATGTTCCACAGAGCTTAGAGTACCCAGGGTCTTGCTCAGTCTGGGCAGGGTGGGAAGAGCCCACATGGACCTCATCTACCCGTGGACTGTGTGGTGCCAGGCAGAGAGGGCTGGGCCACTATGCCAGGGAGCCTCCAGGGCAGGAGTACTGGGGTGTGGGCCAGGGTTCCCTTGGCAGCTGCTGGCTGCCTNCTGTCCCCCATCAGCCGGGTCTTCCCGCTCCAAATCTTATACAGCTGGAGTGGAGGTTCAGAGAGAAAAGCAGGGTCACCACTCTGGACCTGATCAGCCTGATCAAGAGGACTTGATCAGCCTCTACTTACATGGAAGAAGGCAGCTCTAGTCAGAGGCACCAGGATGTCCTGGGAGCCACCCGTGGGCATGGGCGCCAGGGGTGAGGGCAGGATCTGGGGGCAGTCCTGAGGGTTCTGCAGACCAAACACAGGAGGGGGTCAAATAGATGTTACAGAGCCCCCATCCCCAACACACAGTTCTGCCTCCCCAGCCTCCACAGCAGCAGCCTGCAGCCCCACTTTCTAGATGAGAAAACAGAAGCAGAGGCAAAATGTTCCATCTAGGTAGAGTCTGCCTCCTTGATGTGCACCTCAGACCCAGAGTGCCTGGGTGTTGGGGGGTGGTGAACTCTCGGTGGCTGGGGTCTTTGGGACTCAATCTCCCAGGACATAACACTGGGCCAGGCCTGAGCTAGAAATTGGCCCTGTGGCTTTCAGGGACCATACCCCACTGTACAGAAGAAACTAGGACAGAGGAGGGGCACAGAAGGCAAGGGCCATGGCTACACCCTCTCTACATCCCTCTGAACAGAATGTTGGGGACATATCTGTGCTGGAGCTTCAGGGTCCTATATATTCACACCTCAACGTCTGACCTACTGGGGCCAGAAGTTACAGGGCCCAGGAGCAGTCACTCACCCTGGGGCCACCATGACCCTCTAGCCAGGGACCTCCTGGTCACATCTGGCAGGACAAGGATTAGGGTTAGGACTGGGCTGGAAGGGGCTGTGTGTGTACCTGAAATCATCCTCTGGGACAAGGCCCTCTTCTCCTGGGGCCCTGTTTCTCCTCTGTTCTTTTTCTCTCCTTCTCCTCTCCCNCCACCCTGTCTCTCTTTTGACACAGGGTCTCTCTCTGTCGTTCAGACAGGCTGGCTTCAATGAGGACTAGGGTCACACGTGTGTGCCACCTCCCATCAGCAACTCTAGCTTCCACCCACCATGTGCTTGCCTCATGACCCAAGCTGCCTTTTCCTGCTTCAGCCTCCTCGGCTGAGACTGCACACAGATGGGCAGCCATGGGACACTTCACATCACTATTAGTTCCTAAACACAAGGGGATATTCCCCTTGGGAGAACCCTAGCTGAGTCAGACCCCAAGAGGCTGCCAAGGCTACTAGCAAAAAGCAAGAACAATGGTAGCAGGACACTATGCTCGAGTGACCTCACCATGTACCAGGACCCTTTTAGCCTGAGAACCCTATACCCATTTTAAAGACAAAAAAATTGAGTCACAGTAGATGAAAGCAGCTCACCCAAGGCAGGACTCTGGAGGCCTTTCAGTGAACACATGGGGCCACCTAAGAGTCACCTGCTCCCTTAGACTGCCTGTAGAGCCCCTTTATGAGGTAGGTGTTTGGCTGTGCTGAGTCCTGACCTCCCTCCAAAACCCCACACCCCTGTCAGCACTCCCCACATGTCTATCTGTGGCCTCTCAGCCCTACCATCTGCCTCTGCATCTGGCCTGGCCTGCACCAGCCCTCAACAGGCTCATGATGGGGAGACTGACCTGGATCCTTAAGCCCACCCTGGCCTAAGAGAACCATCCAGGCAGCAGATCTGGGTCCTGTAACTGGACAATCTCAGCACTACAACTCCTGTAGGACTGGGAAGGACATTGTCCAGTTCCCTGGACTGGGCGGGAGGGGTCCCCAAGCAGCCCCAGCTGCTGAGAGCACCTGGCACCAAGAATGAAGAGCCTGTCTGAGCATGGCATCCCCGTGAGGGTTGGGAGGCCCCTGATGCCACTGTTCACTCCTGGGTCTGGTGGTNCCCGAGGTGAACAACCTTCTGACTGTTCACTAGCAATAGCTGATTCAGTCCAAGGACCAGAAGCCATGGACATGGACCTCCCTTTCCTGTTTCTACCCAGGCCATCAGATGGCTTTTCCCATTTGCTGACCTGACCTGCAAGCTTGAGAAGCTGTGGCTGGCTGCACCTAGAGTAGGGATGAGTAGGCCCAAGAAACGGAGGGGGAGGGGCCAGAAACTACTATCAGGTAGGTGTATGCAGAACTTACTCTAGTTCATGTAGGTTGGCCTGGCTGGAACTGCCGGGGAACAAAGCTAGGTGGCCAGGATCCCAAAGGTGCCATTGGAAAAATGGAGCTGCAGGAGTACCCCGAATTCTTACAGTGTCTCCAGGCTCAAGAGAACAAGTCCTGGCATCCCAACCCACCCAGCAGTGATGGACCCACTGACCAAGTCACTCGCTGTGGCCCAGCCCACAGTCCCTGATGGCTGTCAGATCCAACCACCCAGTCACTGACTGCAGCACTGTGCCACCCTGTGGTTTGGAACACGCCAGGCTCTGATCCAGCTACCACTTCCCATCCTGCTTCCAAAGCTTGACGTCACACTGCTCTGGGAGCACCGCCCTCGGAGAGGCAACATCAGCCTGGAACACCTGGCACCTTGCTGCCTCGTCTCATCCCTGGAGCCAGCACTAGCAGCCTCCCTATGTGGGAGCCACAGGGACCACACACACATATGACTGCAAGCACAACCTTCAGTGCCTCCCTTCCAGGAGCCAGGGGTCCCGGGGGGACAT
Source organism: Neotoma lepida (assembly GCA_001675575.1). Taxonomy (NCBI): domain Eukaryota; kingdom Metazoa; phylum Chordata; class Mammalia; order Rodentia; family Cricetidae; genus Neotoma; species Neotoma lepida. The sequence goes on from LZPO01097124.1 coordinate 502,211, forward strand.
GCAGACCCTCTGCCCGCCGTCTGCCCAGGAGGCCTGGCGCCTCCACAGCTAACTGGCACTTAATTAAATGCCAAGTCGAGCACTGGTTCAGAGCCTTGCACAGGCCTTGGTGAAGCTGCCTCTTCTCCTGCCAGATTATGGTAATACTCTACGACAGCCCCTCGGGGCCAGCCCACTCCTGCCTGCCCTGAGGGAGAGCTGCAGACCTGGGGAGAGCAGGCTGACTGCCAGCATCAGACACACTTCCCAGCTGGTGAGCTCCTATGCAGATGTCAAGACCCCACACAAAAGCCCTCTTAAGTCTTTCCTAGTCACCCATGCACAGTAGCCACCAGCTTCTAAAAATCACCTATGTGCCAGCTATAGGGTTGTTGCCTCCTGGAGTAATTCCAGATCTCTATTCCAGCCCCTGAGGTGGGCCTCACTTTACAGAGGGAGAAGGGAACAGAAAGGGTCANTAGGTTGCCTGGGATCACACAGCCACAAGTGAGAGCTAAGGCTTTTGGCCTGTGATGGGAAAGACAGAACTACATCTGACTGGGTTCTCCCCAGTGCTTAGCACAGACTTGCGTATACAACAAGCACTCAGTAAGTGCTGATGGACCTTCAGGGTTGGCATGTAGAAGGCAGATGCAATGGACACTTCTGGTCTCCAACTGTCACCAACTCCCTGCTGTGTACGCAGCTTGGGGTTGTGGGTGAGGAAATACCCCCAACCCAGAGCCACTGGGATGATGGACCTGGACTATATCTCGACACCCAGTGCTTCCCCTAGTATGGCCATAGGTCACTCCTGGGCCTGTCAGTGAGGGCCCCTGTTCTGTGGGCACTCTGATCCAGATGTGGTTGCTGCATGCTGCTGAAGGCTGGCCCCCTGTTGTGGCAGATAGGGCTTGATGGCATTCTCTAATCCCAGTGCCTGAAGCTAGGCTGCCTCTCTGAGACACGTGACCAGTAAGTAGTCTGGTGACTTGATCTGGTAGAGCATGGGGAGGGGGCGCATATGAGCACCTCAGGGTGCACAGCCCTGACGTAAAGCAAAGAGGGGCATGGCTGAGCTCAGGACACCACTATTCACCTGCCAAGGTCTAGGGACTTTCATGTGTCATCCCTGAAAGAGGCAAAGGTGAAATACAAAGGAACTGAGGCAGGGNTCTTAGCACCCAATTCTGGGTTTCAAAGAAAGGGGAGAAGGATTTGGGTTCAAGGTCTAAGCCTTCTGCCTCCCAGGTAGACGGCCTTGAATAAGCTGCTTCCTCTCAAAGCCACAGGGACAAAGGCCTGCTAAAAACACGGTATAACAGTGTTCCACCCTTAGCAGTAGCTGTGGGTGGAAGCAGCCAGCACACTGTGCAGGGCTACAACCTGGCTCAGGGTTTCCAGGAGGCCGCAGTGTAACCCTGAAGTGCTGTCTCTAAGAACTGGCCTTCCTGGAGTAACCCAGTGAGATTCAAAGGCAGGGGAGTGAAGAAAAAAAAAAAGCAACCAGCTTGTCCAGCCACAGGGGGTCAGTTAAACATGCTGTGTGATGAGACTGTGATGAGACCGTGAGGACAAAGGGAAGCTCTCAACATGGAAACTTTACAAACAAGAGAAGCAGGTACTAAAGCCAAGGGATGGGGTGTGTGTCCAAGACAAGGCTTACCGTGGGGTCTTGTGTGCCCTCGCACTGAGACCGATTAGAGACACAGGAGTGCTGCTGGGTACACCAGAAGCAAGGCCACTGCGTCGACAGGCAGCTGGTGCAGCTGGAAGACAAGGGAACCTCTCGATTCCTGCTCCCCTCCCTCAACTGGGCCCCAGAAGTCTGAACCCAGTATCTTGGGGGAAGGAGACAGATGGACCATCTTGTAAGGTAGTGAGTTCCCCACTGTGAGAGGTATACAAGGAAGGCACAGGTGGAGTCTCCAGTTCCCGCTGCCTCTACCAGTCTAGTGTCAGCTTGTAGGGGCCTGGCTGTTCAGAGCCTGCTATAGGCAAGGGAAGGATGCAGGGCCCTGTCTGTTGTGTGTACCAGAATCTGCAGCTGTTCTCCAAGCTGGGGCCTGTTCCTCCTCCCACTGCCCACTCACGCTGTATGGGGGTAGACTTGTCCAATTCGGCTGCAGTCGTAGATGGTGAAATTGGCAGAGACAATGTTGCTTCCTTTGACCCTTACAGACATCTCAACTGTCACGTGGTCTGGAAAGAGATCAGGGATACAAAAGATCTTCATCCATATCTGAAGCTGGGATGTCAGAGTCCCACCCTTGGGCTGGCATCACAGCCGGGCACTCACCCTGGCCAGCAGGAAAAGCTGGAAACTGGGCCCTGGGCAGGAGGTTGCAGTAAGCAATCTGACGGTCATAGGCAGGGCCAGGTACCCGGGCCACTGTCCGAACACCATTCCCATAGTCACAAGTCATCTCCATACCGCTGAGGCTGGGCAGGCTGCCTGAGATCTGCAAGATCATCCCCTGGGGGAGAGACGCCCTCAGGTGAGGCCCAGGCCACGGCCCTTACAGATCCCATCTCAAGAGCATCTGTCTGATCCTGCCGAGAGTCCCACAGAAAAGGGGTTCCCCTGAGGGGGCTCTAAGGGAAGTAAGCCTTGGGCTTCAGTTTTCCCTTTGGAGGCTACGCATCTCAGAGGTAACAAAGGATCTGTAAACCAGGTGCTGTAATCACAGTACTTGGGAATCTGAGGCAGGAGGATCGCCACAAGTTCAAGGCCAGACTGGCCTATGGTCTCAAAACCAGAAGGTCTCTGCAGCACGTGGTTGCTATGACCCCATTCCCCACCCCCCAGACACTTGCACCTCACTCCCCTGTCAGGGCTGTTGTGGAACAATCTTTTTGTACACTGTGAAGATGTGTTGCTCTCATTGGTTTAATAAAGAGGTAAATGGCCAATAGCTGGGCAGGAAGAGGTTAGGTGGGAGAGCCAGACTGAGAGAACTCTGGGAAGAAGAAGGGCGGAGTCACCAGGAGATGTGGGGAGAAGCAAGATGAACATGCTGTGCTGAAAAAAGGTACTGCCATGTGGTAGAGTGTAGATAAGAAATATGGATGAATTTAAGTTGTAAGAGCTAGTTAGTAACAAGCCTAAGCTATTGGTCAAGCATTTATAATTAGNCAGTCTCTGTGTAGTTATTTGGGAGTTGGCTGGTGGGACAGAGTACTCCACCTACACAGGGCCTCTGGACTGTGGTTTCCCATCAGGCTATTCTTCCCATCCTCACTCCACTCCCTCTTCCAGCCCAAGGCTGGTCTGCACTGTTAGCCTGCCTACCCTTGCACCTCACCCGACTGTATGCTGTATGCTGTATTCTGTATGNTGTATTCTGCATACAGCACCATCTCTACATTTTACCTGTCTATTCTCTCCTTCTAAGAGCACATCAGCTCCTCCTGGGTCAGGGCTCTGTCTCCAGAGTATGAATACGCATGGCACCCAATACGTGCTCAATACTATGTGAATGGACAAAAGGATGAATGAACATGTCTACTCCAGGCTGCCCAGGGATAAGGCTAGGGCTGATAATGTGATCTGGTGGAGTAGACTGGNTGGACCACCCAANCCCCCCAGAATGACGTAGGAGAGCTCTATCCTCAGAGGAGTCAGTAANGATAGAGCTGGGAGAGACTCAGGCTGCTGGGCCACCCATAATGCTNCAGGTACGGCTTTCCTGACCCTAGCCACCACTTCCCTCTCTGCCATAGCAAGGATAGGTGATGGNTGCTAGCAAACCTAGGAAGGGGACGGAGGGACCTGACTCTCCATCAGGGTGTCCCCACTCAGCATATTCAGAAACTGCAATTGAAATACCAGCAGTGGCCCTGTGCACTGCTCTGTCACCCAGGATACATGGTCCTAGCAGTGACTAGGTCCTCCAAGAGTCCATGACAGGGCCTTGAAGAGGTGGCCCAGCCATGGAGGTGGTGCCTGGCTGGCACTGCTCTTTTCTATGTGCCTCCAGGCTTTGTGCTGGTGTGGTTCCACTTACTGTGTAGTCCTGGTGCACATCGATCTCGGATGGCAGCACCGTCATGGCAGGGCAGCGGCCGGGGCCCTCACTGGCACTGGTCCAGAAATGTGGCTGACTGGAGTTGGCGCAATCCTGTTGGAGGGTGCACCTGCAGGCACCGTGGGGTCAGGTCCTAGGTCAGGGCCACTGCCCCTAGCCCTCCCTGCCCTGCCATCACTGCAGGGTCCTCACCGGGTCTCCAGAGTGCACCAGCCACAGTAGGCGTCGGCTGCGCCCACACAGTCCGAGCAGGTGGAATGCACCTCACATGCTGCAACCTTCACTCGGGCCACCTGAAGGCAGAGGGGGCCCAGCTGAGCAAGGTCACCACCCCTCCCTTGTGAGGCTAGGGTAGCTAAGGCTGGAGGCGTTAGTTGAGGGCATGTTGGGGAGACGTGGCCTCCTTGAAGCATGGAGTCCCAGACATAAGTGAGTAGAGGTGGAGATGGGGAAGGAGGTGGCCCCAGCAGGAAGGTTAGCATGTGCAGAGGCCCTGCACCAAAGCTGTCTGGCTATNGCTCGTCTCACCTGGTGGGATGTCATCAGGTACAGGAAACCAGGATCCACGGGGTCAAACTGCATGACGTGGTGCACAGGCTCCCCATAGGCCACTGTCAGCACCCGCCTGCTTACCACCTGCANGCTCTCATTCAGGCTGATCTGTGGAAGGAAAGCCATTACCTACTAATGCCAGGACTGCCACCCACAGGGTCAGGCTACCCCAGGCCTGAGGTCTCCTCTCCCTCCTGCTTAGATGGTTCAGGGTTAAAGGGAAAGCCAGGCATTTAGGTGGAATGGACGTGCACCACACTCTTACTCTCACACACTCTGTAGCACCCCCACCAGGAACTCCCTGCTTGACTCTAGCATTTCCCCCTAGGTATATGTGTAGGCTGAAATTTCCAAAAGATTCTCTGGGAGGAGGGGGCTGCTTGAATTCGGTTTCTGAAGTAAGTTGCACTCACGTACAATCCATATGAGTTGCCCCCCGCCCCAGCCTCAGTTTACCCAGTGAGAAAGAGTCATGGAGGAAGGCCACCTGTCCTACAGGGCTGAGGGGATGAGAGTGAATAGATAAGCAGAGTCCTGGGCAAGGTCCCAGGCCCCTCTGCCCGTCCCTCTGAGGACTGGCAAAGCCCTGCCATCCGTGTGCCTCTCTCAGCCTCAGCGTGCTGGGTGCTCAGGGCTCTACGCTGTTCATNTAGGGGCTGGTGGTCTGGACCTCTGGGGCCTCCCACTCACTCACCTTCCTCTGGGTTCCTAAAACCTGCAGAGGTCTGATGCAGGAAGAAACTGGCTGTGGCATTCAATGCCTTGATAATCTACACAGCCACATCTCCACCTCTTTTACACTTTGTTCCACTGTTACACATACACCTCACCCACACGCCTTCCTAAGAGTACTCCCATCCTTTTCACTCTGGGGTGTACCACGTCACACTGTGCCCTCCCCAGACACCTCCCCCCCAGGCTTAGGCTTGACCTTTGAGATGTCCCCGCTGCCCGGT